>CM022883.1:8701064-8767966 GCA_012654025.1 Pachypsylla venusta
TATTCTCGGTCATTTTTCGTTATCTCTTTTAGTTTGCCCAGAAAAAAATTGCAAAAAGACCCGCTAAATAGCGTCATTTTTGGCGGTAACTTGCTCCCACTTGAACTTTATTTTTTTCCTTTCTTATTACGCACCTACATACTAAAAGGAACCTGTGTGCCAAATTTTAAGTCTCTACGTTTAGCCATCGTGGAGCTACGTTGATTATCAGTCAGTCAGTCAGTACGTCAGTATACCAACTGCTTTGCGTTTTATAAGTATAGATAATGCCTGGCCAAAGTTACTAGCACGTCAGATTTTGATTGAGCAAATGGTTAAAAAGTCTGAAATCGGCACAGAAAGAGTTAAAAATCAGCCAGCGATCATACCACGTTGAATATAACAGTACCCGTCAGATCACCGAAGTTAAGTAACGTCGGGCGTGGTCAGTACTTGGTTGGGTGACCGCCTGTGTACACCACGTATCGTTGGCTCTTTTTTCCGGCCCAACCCAGGCTGGGCGAGGTCAATGTGGGTAGCTGGTTTGCAAGTTTCCAGCGAATGGAGGGTAAAACCCCCGTCTTGAATTACCAAATTAAAGGGACGTTAAGCCAAATTAAAAAAAAAAAAAAGAGTTAAAAATCGCTGCCTCCGATATTATCATTGATTTCAGGCTTCCCCTATTTCCAGGACAGAATCTCAGAGTTATAAAGCCCCTATGTGTACTTGTGTACCCATCAACCAACCCATATCACATTTCTAAACACACACAATTTACTTTCCGCTTCCACGGAGATGAAAATTAGAAATAAAGAGATGTTCTCCCTCGAACGCAATGAACATTCGAGAAGCAGAAAACACAATTTCCTTTTCTATCATGTGAGTGGTTGTGCGCCTGTCATAGACGTTCGAGATTTATCGTGGTATAACTGTCTGTTTTATTGATGTATGTCACTAGTAATATTGATTTGTTGTTTATTCGCAAATGGGGCCCATGTGGAAGTTTCAGTTCAAGTTTGAAAGATTTGATTTCATGTAAATTCATAAGAAGACAGATAAACTATTATATCTTTATCTTCACTTCTTGACTATAAAAATCTGGTGTGAACATCACACGACTTTCCTTATCTATAAAAAAAGAAGAAAATATTGTAATGGGCTGAACTTTTCGATGTCGAGTTTTCAATGCCAAAACACGTTTTGAAGTCCCCAGAGTCCAAATCTATATTACACTTCCACCTAAATTGTATTTTTCAATTTGATATGAATTGGCTCCAAAGTTCAAGTTCTAGCTCTTGCCATTCTGGTTTAAGCGGAACCGCCAAAAAGCGGGCTTCAACCGCTAATTAGAGGCCAACAATATATTACACTTCAACTTGAGTTGTATTTTTCAATTTCTTGCATGAAACTGATATGAATTGGCACCAAATTTCAAGTTCTAGCTATTACGGTTCTTATTTTATGCAAGATTTGCGAAAACCGCTAAAAAGCGGCATAAAACCGCCAACGGTATATTTGATTTCCATCGAAAGCTCATTTTGCCGTTCATGGCATAAAACTGACATACATATTACTAAAAATTTCATATTTTATACGTTCCAAGGTACGCAGAATACAAAAATCGAATTAAAAAAATCCGTTTTTCCGCCGTGATGGGTACTTTTGTCACTTAGCAATGATTGATTTTGATAAAATTTTGTACGTGGGTCCCATTTTGGTCACCGTCTGTCACATATATAGAGCTGTGTGCTCTCTACACCGGACAGTTTGCGGTGTATACGGTATGGGGGCGTCGAAGGGCGGACGAACGATTTTTGCATTCTACGTACCTTAAAACAGAAAATATAGAATTTTTCGGGGTTATTTTTTTTATGCCGGTAAAATAATAATCCCATTTGTCATTGTGTCATCAGACCAATGTCATTGACATTCGCCTGATGTTTTCTATTATGCAAGCATACTCCATGTATAATTAACCATGTGTGAATATAATTACGCTCGAGTGCCTGTAGAGTAGACACTTGAACGAGATTATAAAACACTTTGCACACGGTACTTGTGTTTAGGGTGACATACTCCGTGTATAATTAACCATGTCTGAATATAATTACGCTCGAGTGCCAGTAGAGTATACACTTGAACGAGATTATAAAACACTTTGCACACGGTACTTGTGTTTACAGTGACATACTCCGTGTATAATTAACCATGTGTGAATATAATTACGCTCGAGTGCCAGTAGAGTAGACACTTGAGCGAGATTATAAAACACTTTGCACGCGGTACTTGTGTTTAGGGTGACATACTCCGTGTATAATTAACCATGTGTGAATATAATTACGCTCGAGTGCCAGTAGAGTATACACTTGAACGAGATTATAAAACACTTTGCACGCGGTACTTGTGTTTAGGGTGGGATATTTGAGAGGAATGTTACCATGGAGTTGGGCAAAGTGTATTTTACTCAATTTTGAAATTATCAATCTGTTGTGTGAATCAGTGTACAGTTTATGTATGCCTATGCCTATCATACTTCTTAGGTGTTAGGGTTCTTTATTCGACGAGGAGTGTTATATTGGAGACTCTATTCCTAAGCCTATTTTGTCTGTCGGTGTTTTAGAGGTAGGGTCGCCGTTCACCGAGAGAAAATCCGGGCCTGGGACTAAAAAATTACGGTCCCTTTTACTAAAATTAACAAATTCTTACGGGCTACTTCAAAACCCCGGACCCGGGGATACTATCCCCGTCACTAACCTCCCACTCGGTAGCCCTATTTAGAGGGCTCTATCTCTGGATCTAGAGTGCTAGAGAGTTGAAATTTGGACTCATACAAAATTTGTATGGTCTGAATTACGGCTAATAATAAAAATTGTCAAACATAAAATGTAGAAATCTCAGCATTTCAAAATTCAACGGAAAACATTGTTTTCCGTTCAAAATCTCATCACTTTTAATCCCCTGATATCCTTAATATTTTCCCCTTTTAAATCACTTTCAAAAAGGGGAGTGAAAATTTCAGTGCTCAGTCACTGGCCCATATCTCAGGATCTGTTCATTTGTCAGTAGGGTGTCAGGTCCATTCATGACATTTTTTATACCGTTTGGTACAGCTAAAAATGAGCATTAGCTCCAACTTTCCATTTTTTTCCTTTTTTATTCCTCTGGAATTTGGGTTCCAAATTTCATGTTTCCACGTTCTTTTTTTTTTTATGAACGCCTGATATTATGCAAGTATGCAATGTGCTCGAGCGGCACCTGGCAGAGAATCCTGGACAAGAACGAGGGCTTTTCAGTCACGGGATCTTTCCCATTTGCGGCTTGCAATTTGCAATATCCCTCCGGCTACCTCTTTTCTTTTATTTTTAACTTTTTATGTTTCCTTGTTAGTTTTTTTTGATATATTTTAACCAAACTAGACAGGTTAGGAAACGTTTTTACGGCCATGCCTTGATGAGCAATTTTGTTTGAGCACAACACTTTTTGAAAGTGATTAAAAAGGGGAAAATATTAAGGATAAAAGTGGTGGGATTTTGAAAAAAGGGATTTTTCTTATCCAGGATTTCTGTGATATGCCGCACTAAAAAAAAAATCAGTAAAACACCGGCCAAATTACTTCTAAAATTGTTTGAGTGCATGGTACGTTGAATACACCAGTTCCCATTAAATCACTGAAGTCAAGCAACGTCCAGCGAGGTTTTACGAAGTTGGTGACCAGTGACCACGTAGGTTCGCTTCCTCGTGATGCTGGCGATTCTCGACTCAACCCGGGCTAGGTAAGGTTAATGTATTAGGTAGCTGGTTTGTAAGTTTCCCGTGAATAGAGGAAAAACCAAGAAGACGTTAAGTAAAACAAAATATTGTAGTAAGGGCCACCAAGTACCCGAAGTGGACCTACATACCAAATATATATGTCAGTGTGTATTCTTCGTATTTGTGAGTATACTCCGAAACGTAAATCCGTCTTTTTGTTGTTCCAATAATATTTTTGTTTTATTATTTCCGGTAATAAACCCTTAGAATAGACGCGAGAAAAAACACGTCCACTCAAAATTACATAATTTACGGTTTTTCTTCTTCTTTAACATCACCTTTCACCCAATTCTATTTGGGGCCATCGTTGCCTTCCTTAATTCTAACAGGTCATGTCCTTTTATTCGGTGCCTACTCTCTTTAGCTGTACCATTTCCTAGCACGATACCCCTCGCTTTCTTCTCATAGTATCAATGCGTTGTAATTGCAATTTGCTGATGACTTTCCATCATTAGTGTGAAGCAGAGTTTTTTAAAGGCTGGATGAACTTCCTAACATCAAACCTTCTGTCACAACCTTTTGCTCTGTGCCTACTTTCTTTAGATGTACCCTTTCCTGGCGTGATAACCCTCGCTTGCTTCTCACAGTATCCATATAAACTGCGTAGATATTTTCTGATGAGACCTTTTATCATTGGTTTGAAGCAGAGTTTTTTAAAGTCTGACACCAATACTTCTGTATTTACACGGGCTTAGTACCGTCATCTAATGAAGCTGGCTTGCTCCCCTTGATGGCTGCATTCATATTTTACGTTATTTTATAATGCAGATAAAATGAAGAGTCCACGGGAAAAAAGATGAAGGTCCATTTTTTTAAAAAAAAAATGAGAAAAAAAAAGGGTGTCAAAAATATCAAAAAGCTAACATTCCAACTGTCATCATCTTGCAAATGCGTTTTAAATTTTGAAACGCGATTTTCTCTAAATGAAAAAAGTGGACAATCATCTTTTTTCCCGTGGACTCTTCAAATGTAAATGTTATTACTCATTAGTGCTCATTGCATTAACTATAAGATCATTAAACATTTTTGTTTTTTTTCTGTTCCAGGTGAGCTAGAGGCAAATTATACATGAACCTTCTGTCACTGATATGTGTACCAAAGCAACATGGCAGGTCTTTTGATATGATATGTACCCAAACAACGAGACAGAGCTTTTGAGTTGGACCAACCTTGATAGAAAATATCTGTTTCAAAAAGGCTCGGCTACTTGTAAAAGGATTTCAAATCGTAAACAGTGAGTAGAATTTAGAATTGATTCAATATGAGAACACCAGACGAGGCTCATTGCTCATTGGTACTTTTTATGTAGTCGGGACAAGCGATTGTAAAATGAATAATATACCTGAAAAACGTTATCAGAGAAATAGGGTAGGTAGAACACGTCGTTTTCTATAATGAATAATATACCTGAAAAACGTTATCAGAGAAATAGGGTAGGTAGAACACGTCATTTTCTATAATGAATAATAAACCTGAAAAACGTTATCAGAGAAGTAAGGTAGGAAGAACACGTCATTTTCTATAATGAATAATATACCTGAAAAACGTTATCAGAGAAATAGGGTAGGTAGAACACGTCATTTTCTATAATGAATAATAAACCTGAAAAACGTTATCAGAGAATTAGGGTTGTTAGAACACGTCAGAATTGGTACTTGGTGAATGATGTCCACAATTCAGAAACTAATTATTATTATAATTTATTCCTCTCTTGGCAAAGCTGCCCCCACAGCCAGCGTCTTTGGCACGTTGAATACAGCAGTTCCCGTTAGATCACCGAAGTTCAGCAATGTCCAGCGAGCTTTTACCAAGACATCCACGTAGGTTCGCGCCCTCCTGATGCTGTTAATCCTCGTGATGACGTTCAGACCAAAAATGAAAAGCTGTTCGAAGCCGGCGTATATGGCATTCAACGTGGAAGCCTTGCTGGAAGTTAAGCAACTTACACCGAGATTTTACCAAGGAGGTGTTCACGTAGACTCGCGCCCTCGTTATGCTGGCTATAAAAAACTCCCAAAAACAGGTCCTCGTCTTTAATTAATCTGCTGACAAAAAATATGGAAGGTGTTTGGGGAACACCTTCCACGTTTTTCACATTAAGAAAAGGATTTTTACTTTCAAAATCTTTAGCTTGACATTTTCGTACAAAATTTAAGAGCCTTTGATTAAATGTGTTTTAGATAGCAAAATGGATTTTCCCCCCTGATGCAATAGAGAGGTTAACGTGGGAGGGTGAGTTTATGAGATAATTTAAAAACAAATTTGTAAGTACGCTCACACGTTTTTTGTTGGGACAAAAAAGTCATTTAGGTTCCAGCAAATGCTTTCTTTGTGTGTTTGAAGGGATTATGGAGGACAGATTTGTTTTTGTATTGGAGAGAAATGTTTATCGGAATTTGAAGATCGGGTATTCTCTAATGGTTTTTTGGTAGAGGGGTGAAGATGGCGTTCTGTGTGAAAAACATTTCATATATATTTTACTGAAAAGTGCTATCTTGTTGACCTATTTGGTATTGAAAAGAAAATGGGAATGTAACGTGAACGTAAGATACTATCCGAAGGGATACTTTTGGGTTATACATGGGATTTTTCTCCGGCTCAGAAAAGGTGAACAAAACAAGATATTACTCGAAAATATTTAGGGGTGACCTACTCACTGCCCGAGTCCACATGATCTGATGGTGTTAAAATATAATGTAAGCATCGATCTGATTATTTCTACATTTCATTTTGCAAAAGCAGGGAAGGCAACAGGAAACCAGCCTTCCTGTACTGCAAATCAGTTGTTTAACTGTTGCCCTCTTGATGATCAAGATAAAAAAAGAAAAACACTGCCAACTTAACAAATACTTGTAAATTTCAGACGTTTCCCTTGCAGAGTATCACACTCTGCTTGCACCAGGAAGAGACCGGGTTCAAATCCTGGTCGGGTCAAAAACTTAAAAAAAGTTTTTTTTCGAATTTTCTCCTTGGTCTGGTTGTGCTGGGGTGTAAATCAGCCTCAATTTACACCCCAAGACAATTAAATAGCTATTGTAAGAGTTTATAGGTTGGTGTATTGGATTGATTGTTAAAAAAATACCTTGTAATGCTATGATGTTCAAAAAATTGTGATATATTAACCCAAAGAAAGATACATTTATATTTTTTTACCAGTAAATTTCTGTGAAATGTAGACTTCACACAATTTTTGCCTGCCATTTGGCATCCGGGGGGGCCTAATTGGCTAATTCCATGAACATATTCCATGTTCACCATAATCGTCCGAGAAATATCGTGTAATGAACGGAGAGACATGAAGAAAAATTGTGGGGTGAAAACTAGACCTTTATTGTGAACGTTAGTGAACTCCACTTTTGACCCCAAAATGCACTTGTATATGTGTATGTATGTTTTTTTTACCCGATACAAGCAACAATTTTCGTCCGATTTTGACAAAATGTGGTATACATGTTTTGGACATGAAGGAAATTTGCTGTATTAGGGGCCCTGGCCCCTCTCCCGGGGGCCCAATATTGTGTTTTTTTAAATTGATTTTTATCTCTTTAGCGGTTGTTGTAGAAACGTAAAATTTTGATATGTTATCGCCATTTTCATAAAATAAAAATAATTTTAAGATATTTTTTTTCTATAAATGATTACAACACTAACGTGAATACCTGATCATCTTGATCCACTAGTTCATTCGGTCAATAACTCTTTGTACGCCCTATATGAAAACATGAGGTTTTCAAAAATCCCTGAAATCCAATATACTGCCAAAGTTTGATGAAATGATGGACATTGCTTTTGATTGAGTTCAAAAGATATTGGGATGAGTACCTCCACCCTGAGGGGAGCGTATATTGAAATAAATACCCGATGGGGGGAGAAAGATAAAAAAAAGTTTTTATTTTTTTTTCTATTTCTACCGCCCTGCTGCCCATGTGGTCATCCCCTCCAGCGTCGCTTCTTTGGCAGATAACAACTTTATCATTTCATTTTCATAAAAAATAAAATCAATAAAAACAAATTAGGGGTCTCAAAAGCTGAAAAAAGTTTCCGAGAGAAAAAAAAAGTTTATCCTTTCTATAACTTTGTCCCGGTTCCCCTTTTTAACATTTTAATTTTGACAAAAAAATAGTTAATTTGAATGTTAATTGACTAATAGTTCTGTGAAATGTAGACCTCACTTAAAATTACCATGTTTAATTCTATCTAACAATATAATGAATGTCCATAACAAATTTCATCAAAATCGGATATGGCGTTTGAGAGTTAGCTTTCAGAGTTGTGGTTTCAGACAGTCAGAAAAAAAAAAAAAATCGTTGAGTTAAAACTGAATTTTTACTTTGTTCAGTCCATGAATATTCTACAATATTCGCTTATCAATGACAGGGTTTTATGTTGGAAACGGTAAGAGATAGTCTGTGGATATTTCCTCTGTTAGTAGGGACTGTAGAATATTCCCGTCGTAGATCCGATGCCTGTTGTAAAAGAGAAGACGATAAACTGATACTGTCCAGTCTTCTTTAGTGCTGCTGGACGATAACCAGATAATTGAGCAGTCTTATCAAGAAAAAGACACAGTGAAAGTGTCAGTGACGGTGCTCTCCGACGCCGTAACTTGATCTTCACAGCACGGAGAAAATACTGACGGGTATTATTAAATCACTGTGAGAGCACTGTCTCTGACACTTTCACTGAGTAGTGTGGATGCTGCTTTACGACTTTTCCGTAAAAGTATGGAGATAATTGTTAGAGGAATGACAATACCTCAAGACAAATATAAAATTCGACCACACTTGAGTGGGAGAAGAAGATATCAAGTCGAAATTCCACCCTGAAAATTGCAGGACATATTAATCTGACAGCTCCAATCTCTTCCGAGGATTTGTGGTACTTAAAATGAGTCCCTTTTCAGAAATTCATAAATTGTTTTGCCGGAAATGAAAATGATGAAAAAACACTTGACTTTATGTTCTACAATTTTAATATATTATTCTACTCCATTTTCATTTCTTGTATTCGATAGTTCTACCAAGTGTCCCAAAGGTTTTCTTTCTTTAAATTGTCTTGCACATCGCATCATTATATGTTGTACTTGCTTCAATATTGTAAGGCGTATTTAGATAATGTTTTTCCTGACCGTCTTGATCTTTTATTCGCTTCAAGATTAAGATACTGTTTGTCCTGACAATCTTTAGAGATTCAAATCTATCTTGGGGTTTTCATTGATCATGGTCTAGTCTCTAGTCCATCATACAAACCATAAACATGAGATTTAGCAATAACTGCACTGTGATCAGCATAATTAGTTTAACACAACTAAATTCGTTTTTGGTGTCCCATTCGAGGAGGTTCGCTGGTACACACCACTATGGTAATTGGTATGGCCAATTCTTATCTTTCGTCCTTGAAGAAGCTAAAACCATACTAGCAAAAGCTAAAACCATCCTTTTCTGTTTGATGGACTAATGTTGGATCCAAAGTTGGGGAGCACACTCCGGATTATGATTCTGTTCTAACCATTTAAAATCGTCAGGGCGTTATAAAATTGAATGTTTTGGACTGGTGAGTTGCTTAGTGGCATCCTCAACAGCTTCCTTGCCACTGGTAGCGCAGTGGGATGAACTCCATCTCCATAGTCTTATACGTCATTCACCTCTTATACCGCGGTGTACATAAAGTTTCACCTCACCCCCCCCCCCCTTATCACGAGAAGGGCTGAAAATACCTATAAGAAAAAGCAAAACCCGTATCCCTTTGATTTAAGGGGGATTAATTTTAGACCAAAAATTTTTGGGCCTTCGCCAGCCGGTTGGCTTAAAATCTTAAATGAGAAGATATATCAAGTGGCATCTTCTTTTAAAGGTCTCGTTAATACGAGTTCATTTCAAAAATCCGGAGCTGGATCTACTGTTCACGAATTACAGGGTGGAACAAGTGAAATGGACCCTTTGCGGCCTCATCTAAATGGTAGGTAAAAATGTCTAGAAATAAGTTTTTATGATCCCAAATCACTTTGCTGAGAACGATTTAGTAAAAAAACAACTGGCGTGTTTTCACAAGAATTTTGATTAATTAATACATCGGGGATAGATTAAACAAAACTTTTGAATCTAGCCGGTGCCCAGCCTACACGGCAATTTTTTTTTTAGCTCTAACAAATCCCCTTAAAATCTAAGGGATACGGGTTTTTGCGTTTTCTTATATTTTCAGCCATTCTCGAGATACGAAGGTGGGGTGAGACTTTATGGACACCCTGTATACCACTTCACTGATTTGTTACTAAAATCATCGCAATGCGTTCTCGTTTCGCTACTTTTCCTGAATAATAATTTCTTATCACATACTTCATCTCAAGTCAGAGGAGCGGCACATTCTGGCTATGTTTAAGTATTGCGCCATTTGATTACCGCCTTCTTCAGAAACAATAAAAAAAACTTCGGTAATTTTATTGGGTTATTAAAAATTGTTTCATTCTTTGTTCAACTTAACTTTATTGTAGGTATTTTTAATTTCAAAAGAATCGTAAAATGAACAGGGAGTCCCCTGTCACAGATTTTTGGGTTGATAACGTGCAAGGCGTCGTCAAATAACTTCAAAAGTTATTTGACGTCAAAAAGAGCAGCGGTGTCCAACCTTTTGTTATTTGCATGAAATTTGGTGTATAGGCCCCATCTGAGGTATAATTGTGCCCCAAACACATTTGGCTGCAATCGAAGGTATCGTTGGCGGTTTTTCCGCTTTTTTAGATGTTTTCATGTATCCCGTCTAAAAGAATAAACGCTATAGACTTGAATTCAAAACTTTTGGGTGTAATCAAATTTAACGCTGACGATTTTTTCCGCTGTTTAGCGTTTATCATTCATCCTGTCTAAGAAGAGGATGATAAGAGCCAGAGACTTGAAATTTGGTGTCAAATTAAGGGTCTAATTACGCCCCAGAATTTGGGGGGTATATTTTTCGCCAGTAAAATAATAAACCCATGTGTCACATTTGCAGAGAGTTTTTTTCGCGGTTTCTTTGTCTGTTCGTTTATCTTTCGGACTCTTCGGCCGAGTCGAAGAGTCTGGGTATATTTAAAAATATACCCAGGAGAAGAGACAACGTCAACAACGTTGTCTCTTCTCCTGTTACTTTTAGCAGACATATTAGGACGTATTGCTATCATCATCTACCAACGTTTCGGTAACCTGTTTCATAACTCTCGAATATGAGTTCAATCTGAATCTTCATCATCACAAGTTATCGGCAATGAGGATGGTTTGCCACACCCCGCCATGAGTTGTTGATTCTTTGAGAATCCTTCCGGATAATGAAGTAGCTTCTTCTTGCTTTCTGTATGGGTATTGGAATAGCGTTTTCTACCTTGCCCTTAGTCGCCTTTTACGACCGCGATGAACTTGGGTGCCTTGAAAGTTTTCTTTCCAAGTCCCCCTATCCAGAATGGACTAACTTAGTATATCAGATATTTAGTTTTTGGGCCCCATCGGGCCTCCCAGTGTCACATTGAGTTAGGTGTACAGTTTACAGAATTACTAGTTTTCATTGATCTACTGCTAGTTTTTAGTTCAACAGTATGAGGTCTGACGAGAAAACTTGAGCTGCTAGCTGCTAGTATGGTTTTAGGTTTTCATTCACAACAATAGATTGGATGATAAAAGTAAAAGTGATGTTAGTCAAGTGTTAGATCGATCTGAAATAATTATCTGGAAGGAAATAATATAGCACAACGCTTACTCCACGGATTCCAAAGAGGAACTAGTAGAGCTGTGAATTGGAGACCTCACCTAAATAAGGGGCCACCATCAGGCACCAAGAATTAAATTATTTACAATGAACGCAATTATCAGAGCATTTGAGAGTTATCTAGGTACGAACAGACATACAGACGTTCAATTAAAAAATTGGTATTAAAACTAGACCTCGCTCCAATTGGTTAACAATGAAATAAAAGAACTTTGATAATTAGGATCGAAAGAGTATTTTTTCTTGCTCAATGTCTCTTTAACATCTATTGGACATTCGAGACAAGGGTTTTACCCTCCATTCGCTGGAAACTTACAAACCAGCTACTCACATTGACCTCACCTATGGGGTGGGCCGGTAAAATAACCAGAAATACTAGTATTTTTCCGACAAGTTCATCTCCACAGAAAAACTAGTATTTCTTCGACAAGTTCATCTTCAGTTGCAAAGGTTGACGCATTCGTAACCAGGGTCCAGGAGGCTCTTGTTTCGAATCCAAGCGAAGAGTTAACACTTAGTAATAATATGGGGCAGTGCATTGTGACCAAGCATAAGCTTTCCACATATATCTCCTATTCTTGTTTTGACTCGAAGTTTCGTAAAATAGAAGAGTGCTGTGTCTACAAAAACAAAGGTATAGCTAATCGGGGGAAGTACATCATCAGGTGAGAGAGACACTTACTGTTCATCAGAGTGTATCTGATTATTACTGTGAACCTACCAACTCAAACGATGTTGATTACAAACTATTGCTGTATCTACTTTTCCTCAAAATTATTTACTTTCCTAGTACAGTTCCACACTCAACAGCGAATTCGTTCGCTCTGAGTCCTTCCGTTTCAGATAGATCGGAAGGGAGTCAAACGCCAGAGGGTTATCCATCAAAAACGAGGGAGGTTGAAGGAGGACATGTCGCCCTGGCGCTAGAATGATCGATATTGTATTAGGATGGGCTGCATTCATAGCAAAACACCTTATTGACAGATAGTTGTTTTCTTAAAATGAAATTTGTGAATGAGCCTGGTTTGGCGAATTCTTATTTCCTTGAATATTTTGGGTGGTTTTTTGGGGGGTTGTGTATTTTTACCGCCTAAAATCGTTGATTTTGGTTTCAGATAATGATGTATAGTTGACCAAGAGATCGAGAGGCAAGTTTCTATTCGGAACCCAAAGAGCAAACCAGATTGTTTCAGAACAGATCAAGTAAACCAATCAACTTCTTCCCCGGATTGGAGTTGGTTTGCCACGATTACTTGTTTTCTTCTTTATTTTATGTCAATGTGTTTTGTTCTCGGCATGTTTTGAGTTGGTAAAAAATATCATCTAATAATTGTTTGCTCGCCTGATGTGTTAGTATTTTAGCATTAGCCAGGTTACACTACATGGAGGCGGACTAACATTGTACCCTAACGTTTCCTCTCTTATTTCGTACCTATATTTTAAGAGAAATATAGCCACCGAGGCTATGCAGAAGGTTTGGTGTTAGGAAGGATATCCAGCCTTCTCTCTGCTTCAAACAAAAGATAGAAAGCTATCAGCAAATTACAATTATTACGCATTGATACTGTGAGTAGAAAGTGAGGGTGCCAGCAAAGGATACAGCTAAAAAGAATGGGCACTAAACAGAAGGTTGTGGCATGGTAGAATTAAGGAAAGCTACGCGGACCACAAATAGAATTGGTGAACTGTGAAGGTAAAGAAGAAGAAAAATCGTAAATTATGTAATTTTGAGTGGACGTATTTTTTTTTTTTTTTTTTTCGTGTCATTTCCAAGGGTTTATTATTGAAAATAATAAACCAATAATATTATTGGAACAACAAAAAGTCGGACATTTCAGAGTATACTCACAAATACAAAGACTCCACATTGACATATTTTAAATAAATTTGGTATGTAGGTCCACTTCGAGTACTTGGTGGCCCTTACTAGAATATTTTGTTTTTACTTAAAGTCTTCTTCACATCTCTTGGTCACTTGAGACGGTATTCTATACTCTATTCGCTGAAAACTTACCAACCAGCTAACATCACGAAGTCGAGAATCACCAGCATCACGAGGACGCGAACCTACGTGGTCACTGGTCACCAGCTTTGTAAAATATCGCTGGACGTTGCTTGACTTCAGTGATTTAATGGGAACTGGTGTATTCAACGTACTATGCACTCAAACAATTTAAGAAGTAATTTGGCCGGTGTTTTACAGATTTGAAGACGTTAAGTCTTCTTAACATCTATTAATCACTCGAGACGGTGTTTTATCCTCTATTCGCTGCAAACTTACAAACCAGCTACCTACATTAACCTCACCTAGCCTGGGTTGAATCGAAAATCGCAGGCATCACGAGGACGCGAACCTACATGGTCACCAAATTAGTACAACCTCGTTGGACGTTGCTTAACTGCAGTGATTTATTGGGAACTGTTGTATTCAACGTACCATACACGCTGATAATAAAACTATTTAAGAAGTAATTTGGCCGGTGTTTTACTGATTTTTTAGTGCGGCATATCACAGAGAATCCTGGTCAACAAGAAGAAGATCTATAATCTATATTGTAAGAGGAATATAGATTCCGTATTTAAAGATTCAGAAATTAGCTGTGATATCGAATTCTAGATTTTTACAATATTTTTGTAACTATAATATATTTTTTTGGTCAATCGAGACGGGGGTTTCATCCTCCATAAACCAGGTATCCACAATGACCTCACCCTGTCTGGTTTGGGCCGGAAAAATAGCGAGCATCACGAGAATGCGAGCCAACGTGGACACCCACATGATACAACCTCACTGGACGTTGCTTAACTTCACTGATCTATCGAAAACAGGTGTATTGAACGTGCCATAGACTCTGGCTAATGTCACTCTATTGGTTTTATTTTAATTAAGTGAATGATTCATTTGCTATTCCAAGTGAAATCAGCATTAATGAATTAACATTATTTAAATTCGATATTCTAATATTTATTCCAGAGGAAGATAGTATTCCAATGTCTTGACGTCATTAATGTAAGCATCTCTCTTCCCAAACATGTCATTTGGTGTTTTTGTTGTTGCTCTTGGCTCTCCAAATGAATTTCACTTTCAAATATTAAGTGTAAGGTTTGATCATGTTGCTTTCCTCTCTTGAATCATAAAAATAATCTCAAGACTTCTTAGTTTCTGGGGTCTTTTATCTTGAGGTTAAATTAGAAATATTTTGGCTATTACTTTCAATATTAAATTTTTGAAATCGTCCACGATTTTTTTAAAAAATCATCGCCTCCTTTCCTTCTCAAAAAAAAAAAAAAAAAAAAAAAAAAAAAAAAAAAAGACTCTGAGTGGAATGTTACAAGGCGAGGTTAATGCCAGAGACATTTTCTACCACCTACCCCTTACAGCTCTATTTTTATGTGGTCAAATACTCAAATTAATGAGGAAAAAATTCTGCCTCTGCTGGGGATTGAACCCGCACCCTCCTGTTTACCAGGCGATAAATTTGATGTTTCGTGTTAAGTGGCAAAAGTGTCACACATGGAGAGCGAACGGTCTATTCCATTTGAGCCAGCGTCTATGGCACGTTGAATACACCAGTTCCCGTTTGATCACTGAAGTTTGTACCATGTGGGTTCGCGGCTTCGTGATGCTGGCTATTTTTCCCGGCCCATCCCAGGCTGGGTTTGGTCAATGTGGGTAGCTGGTTTGCGAGTTTCCAGCGAATGGATGGGCAAAACCTCCGTCTTGAATGATATATAGATGTTAAAGAGTCGTTAAGCAAAAAAAAAAGAAGAAGAAAAAAAATCTTACGGTGGACTTTTTATATAGGGCAACACCAAATGATGACTGAACCAATAAATGTTAAAGAGACCAATAGATGAGGCGAATAACCAATAGATGTTAAAAAGCCAAATAAAAAAAAATCATTTGGCTGCGATTTAAAAGTTTTTATTTTATAGCCGTTTTTTTTTCTTTCGGAAATCGATTTTCTTTTTAAAACAATACAACCCGACCTTTCGACAACTGCTGAACAGGAAGCAAAACATAATAATGAATTAGTGTCAGCGTCTATGGCACTTTGAAAACATCGGTTTTCATTAGATAACTGAACTTGAGCAACAGCCGCAATGTTTTACTTTGGCAGATGATCACGTAACCCTCGTGATGCTTTATTCTCGGCTAAACCCTGGGTGGATAGCTGGCTTGTAAGATTCCAGAAAATATTACAGCCCTGTCACAAACGACCTTAGATGTTAAAGAGACGATAAGTAAAAAAGAGAATTCCATTGGTGTATAAAGTCCGCTGAAATGAATGAATGAATTCAGAAGTGACGCAAAAAACAAAACCACTTTATGAATTGACTCGCAGTGTTTGCGTGAATCCCGCTGTTTGTCTTATCATCTCTGACTTAATTTCTTCATCCTCTTCTTCTTTGCCTCCTGCTGAGCTTTTATTATATGGCGCCCAGGCAGTGTTTTCTTGTTTTATGAAGTTGTTTTATTATCATATTCTCCTAACTTGTTTTTTTTTTTGGTTATGTCAACAAACTTTCTTGCACGTTTTGTGTTTGAAATATGTTCTTGTGGATTCATCTCGATTTCATCAGTAGAGGGCCATGTTGATGTTGTTTTTGAAATGACCATCGTTGAACTGCGTTGATTTTGAGTCAGTAAAAATACAGAGTGTTCGCAGTCCCGGAACGGATTTTTTTTATTTTTAACGGCTAAAGATAGAGACTTGAATTTTATATGTAGTCTTAACACAAATTAATCTATTTTTTGGCGTAATTAAATCAAGTTTTTTATGCTGAATCTCGTGGTACCATTGGTTTTTGATTTTTTACACTTTTTATACCCAAGGAGGGTAAAATTTAATTTTTGAAATTTTGACATCAACCAAAAATGAATTTTTACAAGCCTTGGTATAAAAAGTGTAAACAATGAAAAAACAATGGTACCACGAGATTCAGCATAAAAAACTTGACTGATTGGATGTATTACACTCTTGGTTTTATCACTTTTCTTCCGAAGAAAAATCAATGATTGGGCGGGTTTGATCTGAGATCCGTTTGATCAAAGTATCGAGTGAGGAGTTGATTGTGTGTAGAATTTGACGTAAAATTTGAACATTAAATAAAAAATAGGGGTTTCAATTTATAAATCGAAAGTTGGTGTCTGTTTACCCACTTTTGAGACCCCCTGTAGAAATTTAAATTACGCCAAAAAATAGATTAATTTGTGTTAAAACTACATATAAAATTACAAGTCTCTATCTTTAGCCGTTAAAAATAAAAAAATCCGTTGCGGACTTTTCGAACACTCTGTATATTATAGGTTTAATATAAAAAATGGACGGTGTAAAGGGTGCGGGCGGCGGAGGATGAATGCATTTTTTTTTTTTTTTTTTTTTTTTTTTTTTTTTTTTTCGATTTTGGGATACTGCGAACCTTGAAACGTAAAGTATGATTTTGAGTGGATGGGGTGTAATTTTTTTTTTAATAAACCCACGTGTCTCATGAGCAGAATTTTTCAATAAGGGTTATTTTTTCCAGTATTCAATCTTTAAACTAACTGGTCTTCTAGTTTGTTGTACAAAAAAGAGTTTTAATTTATTCAAAATGTTACTTGAAAACTTGTATGAAACTTTTTCAAATTTAAATATTTTTCTAAGTTTGTAATTTTTTTCTTCTTCTCGTTCTGTTTCAGGTTGAACAGTTTCCATTCAAATATTTCCTTCCTTCCTTTTCCTGCCTTTCAGAAATTAGAAAGAAAATCAAA
The DNA here is from genome assembly GCA_012654025.1 of Pachypsylla venusta. NCBI lineage: Eukaryota > Metazoa > Arthropoda > Insecta > Hemiptera > Aphalaridae > Pachypsylla > Pachypsylla venusta. The sequence continues at coordinate 8,718,343 of CM022883.1, forward strand.
TTTTCATAATTAAATAATTTCCCCAAAGAGATTTTCAATTTTTTTTTTTCACTCAGAAATACTGTTTGCCTTCTTTTTCTTTAGGTATACTTTTTTTTAAAATAGAGGTTTTGAATTCGAACTTTTTTTTAAAAAAAAATAGGGGTAATTGCAATTTAAATTTGACCGAAAATGATAAATTAATGGGAATTTTTTTTAGACGCCAAAAGGAAAATTACTTAAATATCAATCCGAGAATTTGAAACAGTTTTATTTTAGAGGTTTTCCTAAATTGGGAGAGTTTTAAATCCTTGTTAAAATAAAATCGAACTAGTTGCAAAGGTTTTGTTATTCTAGTGTTTCTTAATAGTGTTCCTAGGTTTCGCCATTGAGCTAAGTTGAATACGACGAGTCAGTAAATGAGAATATAAACGGGCTTGGATTTACAAGTATAGATAGGAGATTTCTTTTTCTTTTTTTCTTCGGGGTGCTGTAATACTTTACTGAGAGCCCCTTCACGCGTAAGTGTTTTTCAGAAAACAGTGGAGGGTGAAGAAAGTAAACTTTTATTGAAACATTGCAAAGGTATGAAATAAAAGAAGAGGGATAGAAATATTTTAATAAGATTGTTGCGCTACTTTAGGACGTTCAATTAAAACAGATAACGTAGGTAGTGAAAAATTTAATATTTTTCTCTTTATGAAAAAAGTTTTTTATTTTTATAAAACTAAAAATGAATGAAACTAAAACGAACAAAAAAACAAAATCAAATAAGAAGTTAAAAGAAATGGAGGAAAATGAAGATGATGAAGACGACTCAGAAGAGAATGAGAAGACAGAAGAAATTAACAACGAAAACGGAAATAATCGAAAGAACGATAAAGAAAACGGAAATAATCAAAAGAACGATATGTATGAAACCTTCAACATGTTTGACAAATCTGGAGATGAGGAAAAGAACTATAAAATTAGAAATATACTTGAAACTAATGGAAATGCATTAGATGCCAATATTAACAAATTGAAAGAAAATATCAATGCAATATGTTTAAAATGTAATAAAGAATTATCGAATAGTTCTGAGCAAATAGAAGAGAAGAGTGTAAATAGACATGATATAGCTGACGTCAGAGTTGATGCAAAAAATGAATATCATGAAAATGACATTTCAAAAAGAACTTTACCAAATGTCAAAAGCAGATTTCAGAATTTTTCTCTTGAAGAAGAAAATAAATATAAAGAAAGTGAAATTGACGGTGAAGAAGAAGTAGAATGCAAGATTAGAAATTTGAATATTTCCACACTTTCTCTTGAACCGAACGAATTTCGTTCACTTGACAATAATATTATTGGAGATGGAATTCGTTGTAATTATTGTAATAATACAAATGAATTGTTTCGACAGAATTATAGTTCTAATAAAAGTATGTCTGTAGAAACAATCAATTGTATTCCAAAATGTTTTGGACATAAAAATGATAATTGCCAACGAACAAAATTTCATAGGCGTACACATGAAATAAAAAATGAAATTTTGATATGTCCTAAATTGTTGAGCTATCATGAAAGTTTTTGTGATAAATGTTCTAAGGAGAGGCGACATTTGGATAAATTTTCATTTTATTTATCAGAATCCACACCAGTTGTGGAAATTACAAATCAACGAAAACAATCTACCAACGATAGTGAATTATCAGGACTAAGTAGAAATAAAAAGAAAGAACTACGCGAATCTTGTGATTTTAAAGATAAAATGAATCAAGTTCTACCAAACGTTATGGCATCTGTAGCAAATACAAATCATTTGAACAATAGTCATAACGGTACACATCTAAACAGTTTTGATCAAACTTGTTTGGAAGATAAACAAATTATCAACAACAGTAATACTAATTGTGATGATGACAAGTACAAAATGAGTTCACACATTGATGTTCCTAAGATGCAATGTAGCAGCATTGATAAGTCTAACACAAATAATAATGTTTTTAAGTTACCTTTTAATGAATATTGTATAGTAAATGAATCAAATATTTTCATTGAAAACATTGTGCCTTCATTAAATTGTGTAAATAGCATAGATATAATTCCCCTTAACTGTAATGAGAACCTTTCTAGTCAATTATCATCATCTAATATTAATAAAAACCATTTATCTAATTTACAAAATTCTGAAATCTTTCAGAAGAATGCTGAAAATATAGGAAACAACGAGGAAAATACTCGACGGAAACACAACGATAAGGCGGATGGGAAATACAATGATACTGTGACAAATGAAAATGTTCCCAAACATTTTTTGACTCATGAAAATCTTGTTGAATTAAGAGATAGTAAAGGTGACACTTTGGAAGACAATGAAAAATATTTAGATATTGAAATAAAATTAAATTTGATTGAAACCGAGGAGGTGTCAAATGAAAGGAAAAATAATTGCATTACGGAAACTATTTGTAAAAGTCTTAAACCATCTAATATTTCAATTGAAAATATCAATGACAAAGTTCTAGTTGAAATTGAGGAGAAAAACATTTTAGAAAATTCAAGTAGGAATGTTCTGAATTCCAATGAGTATCAAATTGTTAATCAGGATGAACCAGCAACTTACCAAAATCAATTGATCTCAGATGATTCAAATGAAATTTTAACCAGTTGTAATAATTGTCCAGCGGATTGTAGAAACACTTTCTCTAACAATCAAAGTCAACAAATACATTCATCAAATGAAATTTTACAAGTTAACCGTTTATTCTCAGACCAAAATATACCATCAAGTTCAAAATATTTAACATCTCCATTTAAAAATACAAGACGGAAACAAAATAATACAAATAGACCTAAAAGTATACCAGAAAGAAAAATGAACAAACAATTTTATACACCTTATGAAGAAGCATTATCTTCGTTACTATGGCAACCATATGATTGTAGAAATAACAATAATAATAGTAATTCATGGAATTCATTTGATAATGTTAGTGATAGTGAAGAACAAAGTAGAAAAAATCATAAAAACAGAAGAAAAAATAATAAAAATTGTAGATCAAATCAAAAATTAATTAAAAGAAGTGTTAGGGATCCTTATAGTTGGCCAAAATTACTTGGTGTTGCCTCTAATAACAATTTAGTCATCCCAGATAACGTTGCCAATCTTGCTGATAACATTGTCCATTTACAAGAGGATAGCTTCTATGATAATTTTGAACCAAATCTTCTTTGTCGGAATTGTAAAATTAATTTTTTCATTGAAGAAAACGACGAATTTAAAGGAAAATATTATTGTTTTAATTGTAAAGAATTAAAAAGATTTCTGTGTGAAAATGATACATTAAGTGATGAAGAAATTCTACAAAGAATGAATTTAAATTTTAAGAAAAAAACACATGTGGAAGATTTAAATGAAGCTTGTGCAAGTACTAATTGTATGTCAGTATCATATGATTATGACTTGGCAGGACAAAGCACGACTTATTTTAATAATAGATTAAACAATAACAATCAAATAAAACACAATAATAAAAAATCTAATAAAACGAATGTTAATGAAATATCCAGAGAACATAATTTTGATAACATCAGTTGTTATTCTTCTACTCTCTCTTCAAATACATCTTCTACTTCTTCTTTAATTTCATTCGATTTACCAACACTAGGATCGTTAGTAAATTCTCAAGAAAAAAGAGGTGGAATAGATCCTAAAAATCAACAATTCATTCAGTCTAGTTCCGTCTGTTGTGAGACCAACATCGATTGTGAAAATAATTTCGTGAGTGATAATTTTAATAATTTTGAAGATAATAATTGTTCTAATATTAATGATGATAATAAAATGTTAGTTAATATAACAAATCCTAATTTATCACTTAGTCAATCAAATTTATTATCAAATAGTAATAATAACTTAAATAATAGTGAGAATTTAGTGAATATCGTGAGTTGTTATCGCGCAGTACCTGTCCATACAAATCAACCACATTCTAATGAAACCAATACAAATCTACTTTTGCTTAATGCAAATCATTTAAATAAAAACGGTTTAGATTCAATTAGTAACGGGAATAATTCAACAACGAGTGGGATCAATTCTAGTAGTAACGTGAATAGTTTAATTAAAAGTGGGATAAGTTCTATAAGTAATGGGAATAATTTAAATACAAGTGGAATAAATTCTATTAGTAATGGAAATATTTTAAATACAAGTGGGATTAATTGTATAAGTAATGGGAATAATTTAAATACAAGTGGCATTAATTCTCTAAGTAATGGTAATAATTTAAATTCTATTAGTAATGGGAATAATTTAATTTCAAGTGGGATAAATTGTTCTACCAGTGGAAATCTTAAAAGTAATATAAATCGATGTGTGTCAAACGTGAATGTTTCTGGGAGCAATACCTCAGGATTACAATCAATTGGAATAGCCAAACCTTTAGCAACTAGTAGTGGAAATCGTACATTTATATCTACGGAAGCTCAAACAGATGAAATAGTTATCAATCGTGATCAAAGACGTCGTGAAAAACGTGAACGACGTCAACAAAGACGTTTAGCTCAACAATTACAACAATGGCCATTAGGTGTTCCACCACCTGGTAGTGGACCAAGTGAATCGTTCCCTCAGGATAGAATTCCTGATATACTTCATTCTCATGTACCTCCTGCTTATTCTACATTACCTCTAGGAACTACTCCTTGTTCTACCTCTCTTCCACCAAGTTTGTCTTCTCCACAATCTCTTCTACATCCTTCTTTACCTTCAACACATTGTGCCTCGCCCCATCATCATCAGATAACGCCTCCTCCGCCAAGTCATGTTCCAGGAGGGGTGACATCGTTTGCAGGGATCAGATTTCCATTCACCATTGTACCAAGTGGAAGACGAAGGTAAGAACACATTAAATGTTTAAATCTATATTGTAAAGCTGAATCTTGGGGAACAGACAATGCTCCCGAAGATTTTTATATACTTTCAAAACTGCACAGACGGATTAAATTTAGTTGTTTCAACTAAGATCCTCGAAAGCAAGAGATCTTAGTATTTTTTCCATGATTTGGTCTTCCTCTCCTCCTTCAAATTCAACGGCGTAATGATAATCTGGAAAAGCCTGTCCTGTCCACCAGTGCAACTTTCTTTAGGGTGCTCTCAGACAGCCGCATACTTACTTATCTTATAGCATGTCACACATATTTGCATATATGCAAGGCAAAACAAATACAAATGTTCTTATGAGATTCTGCATATTTCTAAATTTGCGGACTCCCACAAGAACATGTGTATTTGTTTTTTTTTCTTTTTTATATAAACAATGTATCTGACGTCTCCATGGCAGAGTGCGCATCACACTCGGCTTGCACCAAAGAAATCTGGGTTCGATTCATAGACGCGTCGAAATTTTGATGAAGATTTTTTCGAATTTTCTACTTGGTCTGGTTGTATATGGTGGTAACTCAGCCTCCTGAGGACAATATAGTAATAGCGACAAGTGGTAGCATTATAAGGTAAAAAATGATTAAGTGTAGCTTAGGCTTAGTGATATTGGAGTGAATGTTAAAAATTACCTTGTGATGATATGATGCCCACAAAAATTGTGACATAACACAAAAAATATACATTTACTTATAAACAATGTGTGATGTGCTATAAGATAAGTAAGTAAGCGGCTGTCTGAGAGCTTTCTAATGCAAAGTTTCGCTATGTGATTATTCTTGTAAAGTTGTTTTTGAGCCTTTTACTTGTTTGAAATTTTCACATATTGTGTGTAATTGTGATCTTTAACACAAATATGCCTGGGGTCCCACGAGCGCAACATTTTGTTTCGCAAAACACATAAAAATCTTCTGCGTCTCAACGAAAGAAAAATTATCACAGTAATTGAAATAATCAATGTTCATTTTAGAAAACTCCGTCATTTTTGTGGGCTCGGACCACCGACCGTTGGCACGAAACACCCATACCTATTCCACTGAGTGAATTAGGTTGATTCCTGAAGGAACATATATGAGCATGTAACTTTGTACAGCTGCTCGGAACATAGAGTGTTACGCACAGTGGGATCCCCAAGCCTTATAATAAAAACCTTGAACACATTCTGTAGGCATCACAGTATTACCTGGAAAGTCGTTCGAAGCCAAAAAATAAATTAATATAATAAATTCTGTGAATGTCAAAATAGGTGCTACATATTTCATTCCGTCATGTTATTTCATTTCTGAATTACAATTAACATATTCATCTTGGGTTCTCATTTTGAATGCATCTCTTCACCCCCCAGTGGGAGATCTATAAACAAATGCAATAGTGACAACGACCAGGAGAGGACCTAACCCGAAGTATTCCAAACCAACTGGAAATTATAAAGTAGGTAACGAAATTGAAAAATAAAAGGTGATGTGAGAATTGCGTACAGAAAATATTTTTTTATTAATATTTTCAAGATTTTTTTAACATTGTAAAAATGGGGTTTCCACCCGTCAATTCGTAAAAATATAAATTAAAAAATGAATGAACCTTTGGAATAGACCTCCCAAAATCTACCTCCTTCCCCTCAAAATTTGATATTTTAAGGGGGAGGTAGTTTTTGGACCTCAATACCAGACATTTTAAATTACACACTTAAAAATATTTGGAGAGAAAATGGAAGTGTTTTTTTTTCGAAATATAAAATTAGATAATTTTTAAAGCATTCTCATTTCCGGGTTGCCCCTGAATTTGTCAGATGAAATTATCTTATCCTACTTTATTGTTCGAAAATTGTAAAACATCTTGTAACGAGTTAGACGTAGCAGGATATTGTAGGTAATCATCTATTTGGAGGACGTAAAAAAAGTTTTTCTTGTAAAAAAAAAATACCGAGAGGAACTATAATAGTTTGTTGAGGTTCGGTTTCAGCCAAATGTTTCGGGGGCACAGTTAGAACCCAGATGGGACCTACTTATATATCAATTTTCATCCAAATCGGCCGGCGCTATGTGGCCAAGTGACCATCACGGCGCATGGCGGACAAAACGTATTTTTTATTCGATTTTTGGATTCTACGACCTTGAAACGTAAAATATCAAATTTTTAGGGAAGGAGGTATTTTTTTTCGTGACGATTCCAAAAGTTCATTATTGAAAATAATAAACCAAAAGTCAATTCAAGTCCGGTGTTACTTTTGAATCACCCTTTATTAGAACGGTGATAGTTGAACGAAAGAATCAGACCAAATGTCAAAGATCAAGGCTGTTATTGTATCTTGTATCAATTGACCGAAATATGAAATCATTAAGACAACGAACTGAACACAATACAAATATTGGTTCTTCATAATATTGGCTGAAAGTAGACACAATATCTCAACATCGGAACTGTATAGCGTTTCATAGTCAATAACCATCCAAATTGTCTTGATTCTTTTGGCGACTTCCTGTTCAATGTTCCCATTGGGAAGCTTGGCTCCCTCTCCCAAACCTAATAAACCTTAGCAAAACTTGATCCCAAGTAGCAGTAAAGCAGAGACACCCGGTCACTGCCGAACTAAGATAGAGGAGCACTGTACGACGTCATTTCGAACATGGCAAGGAAAATAAACAAGAGAAATGATATTGCCTGAGATGTAAGTCGATAGCAGTATAAAGTCCTAGGAGATTTCCTAAGGGGGATCAGATCAGTTTTAGACATAGGAAGTGCACCAGCTCCGAACGACCAAGACCAGCGCCTGTTTCACCACAATTATAAGATCTGATCAAGTGTTACATCAAACTTCCTTCCATCGTATCCAGCAGACAAAGGTCCTCTCGAAATCATTCCTCAAAGCCATCTCTCACTAACATCTTAAAGACAACTCCCAATCATCTCACAGCTCAATAACCTTTTATAAGTCTCTCACAATATTTGGAATAGACCGAGATCCCAGATTATCTGTAAGGTGCGCGAGAAAAACCTGATGATTTTTTTTAAAAAAATGAGTGGAAGGTTGCCACTGGGCGGGGTTAATGCCTGAGACATCTTTGGCAATAGGTGGTGGTACCAAAGCGACCAGGATCTTTGATAGATTTTTCATCACTACTTCCCGTCGTCAACAGATCAGCAGCATCATCATCATAATCGGAAGTAATGGTTGATCAATGAATTCAGACAATGATAATATTGTTGTGGAATCTGATCAATACAATTATAGTGTTTACGATTTCACTTTAAATGAATGATTGATAAATTCATTTTGATGATTGTATGATGGATGGGATGATAAACTGGAAACGATCAACAATTATATACTCTAAATACCTATATCCCCTAAATATTTCAGTTGCTTTATAATGTATATGATTTCAATTAATAATTAATATACGTTTTCAATTTGATTAACATTTCAATGTGTTTCACGTCCTAAATAATTCATTCATACAATAGTGGCATAATTGTGTCTGATGGTAGGCAGGCGTATGCGACACCATCTCCAGATAACTTTTAGTCTACTGCTGTCTGTTTTTGGAGGCCGATAATTGAAATGGGCCCTCAGATTCATGACAATCACTGTAATATATATAATTACGTCAGTAAAACAGTAGTTGCATACATAATGATATTACAGAGTTGCTTTCTTTATTATTTTACACCGTCAGCTCAGGTGGACTAAGCCCGTGAGGATGTCATCCTTTTGTTTAACTTCACCCTTTCTCAATTTTCTTGGGGGTGGTCGTTGCTTTCCTTAATTCTACCATACCACAAACCTAGGTCCTGTGCCTATTTTCTTTAGTTTGCTACGGTAGGTATGTATAGAAACTGCATAGAAGATCGCATTTTGCTTATGACCTTTCATCATTGGTTTCAAGCACAGTTCTTTAAAGCCTGGATGCACTTCCTAACATCAAGCCTCCTGTATTTACACGGGCTTAGGTACGTCATCTAATAAAGCTGGCATTTTCTTTGTTTTTTTACTTTTATCTTCCCATATAGAGACGAAGTATAGAAAGGAAACCAATACATGGTAAAAAAAAAATCAATATCATTTTTTGTTTGTTTGTTATATTTTACAAAAAAAAATTTGTAAAAAAAAATTGTTGAATTTTTAGAAAATCTCCTTCAGTTTCCTAGACTTCTATCCCCAGTCCAATAATATCTTGACGAGTGTGATGTGTGAATGACATGGTGGACTGTTGAAAGTGTGATCTCCGATTGAATCTGTTACAACTTAAAGTTGTCTTAGGATGTAAACCAACAGACAAATATCTTTATAGTGTTGAGACTAGTTCCCCACTCACTGTTCCTCCACCTAAAAGAATAGATAAGATCATCACATGAAGTACTTTTTTTATTTGGCTTAACGCCTCTGTAACATCTATTGGCCTTTCGAGACGGGGGTTTTATCCCCGTCTTTCGCTGAAAACTTGCAAACAAGCTACCCACTTTGACCTCACCCAGTCTGGGTTGGGCCGGAAAAATAGCCATCATCACGAGAGCTTGAACCCACGTGGACACCCACATGGAACAACCTCGCTGGAAGTTGCTTAACTTCAGTGATGGAACGGGAACTGGTGTATTCAACGTGCCACAGACGCTGGCGAGTACTTGCTTATAAAATTTGAGTACATCACAGAATAATAAAGACGGGAATTTTATAAACCTTCAAAAATTAGATTCAATTTATCTTTCTCTTTATTATGTCTTTATACAGCATGTCACAAAAGTTATATCTCTATCCACTTGTCGTTATTACCATAGGTACCTAGTCAATTGTCCTTCGGGAGCTGAGTTTCGAAGAAAATAATCGACCCGAGCAGAATTCGAACCCGATACCTACCTTCTTCAATAATTTATCAATAAATTGATAAGTTCTTTAGAATAAGTCCAATCGAAAAAAGCAGCAATTCGTATTATAGAACCTAGATTTTGGTCTTCTTTTTTAACTCCACCTTTACCGAATTCTATTTAATGTTCGGCGCCGCTTTCCTTAATTCTACCATGCCACAATCTTTTGCTCAGTGCTTACTCTCTTTAACTGTAATCCTTTCCTGGCACAGTAACCCTAGCTTGCTTCTCACAGTATCAATTGAAACTGCATAGAAAATAACTTTTTGCTGATGATCTCTCATCATTGGTTTGAAGGAGAGTTTTTAAAGGCTGACCCTCCTAACACCAAATCATTACACGGGCTTAGGACCGTCACGTAATCAAGCTGGTTTGCTCCACTAAGATTTTGGTATCATCAGCGAATTAGTCATGCGAATTTCCTTTCGTAAGAAACAGTTAGAAAAAATGAAATTTGGATTCGTAAGCTTATAATAAATTATAAGCAATGAGGACTTGTGGGACACACTTTACATTTAATTTTTGTACAAAGAAGAAAATAATGGCAAATTGCCTAAAACATGAAATTTACATCAGTTTACTTAATGTAACGTACATGTTCATTTCATTTTATGTTATTTATAAAGTATTCTGGTCCTCTACAGTTTTTTTTTTTTATATAAAATTTCTCTCTGTGAATAATTAATTTATTCTGAGCAGGGCTGTGAAGGGAACCTGTGCTTCCTCTTATTCAAATGTTGTTGCGAGATAGTTCAAAATCATTTTCAGACGAGTTTTCCGTTGAAAATGTACGATGAAATATACGTCTTGTATCTTTGGTATGCGAGAAAAGTGTACTTTTTCGATTTTTCTCTTTACTTATACAGTAAGCCAATCATCCTGCCAAATTAAACATTTCTCCCTACACTGGAAGTGTTCCATATTTCTGATTTGTCAGTCATTGAATGAGTACCATAAAATCAATTTTTGAACCCCTGTAACTCAGCTTCTGAAACTTAAACTTTCGGGTATTCGTTTGAGGTCAGTAGGTAATCTCTGTTTCAAATTACAAAGCATTATAAAATAAGGCATAGTTATGAGGGGTGTAAGAACATAGGTGTAAGAAGCTGGTGCACTGCTGTGCGCCTATATTTCTTTTCATTTTACATCTTACTTTCTGCATCGTGTTCCGGAAATAATGTCTTCTGTTCAATGTCCCAATACCTAAAATGTGTTGGGAATGCTCAAAATATCGTTGTAGTATCGATGTTTGTGTCGAAATCAATCCTTCTGCCCTTATTCATGTTTTTAAAAAATGTTTTTTTAAAATGTGGAAACAGATTGATAAGAGGTTACCGAAAAGGTTTAGATGGCCCTTGTCTGAATTGGTAATGGTATACGTTACAGGTCGTCCCGGTGCGTATAACATTGGCCATCGGACAACGAAAAATGTAATACCTAGAACCCTAGAAGTTAACGGTTTTTGGGGGCTTGTTTTTTAAAAGGACCTTTTAATACCAGTTACTGAGCAAATAAATTCCGATGTCTTCTATTCCTCCAAGAAATCTTATATTTTAGGGAACAGGGATGTATTTTGGGTGTATTGATATAGCTTGCGGATGTTTGTGTATTTGGGGTTGTAACATCCATTTTCATTGATATTATACTTTTGTTTGATATTACTTAATCATTATTGTCATAGTAAGGCTTTCTATTTTGGGCTACAGTCATGATGCATTTCCTATTTCGTGTCGGAATCAATCATTCTCATCTCACCATCGAGGAACTGAAAATATCGGGAAAAAAATTGTACATTTTTTCTTACATCTTCTCTATCTCATTCTTAGTCACTTTGTAGACCTTTTTATGTTTCTTAGATACATGCGCGGATATAGGGAAGGGTACGGGGGGCACGTGCCCCCCAGTTTTTTTAAGCGGGCGGTGTTTCTCAATTTTCATTATACCTAATCACGTAAAAAATTTTAAAAAAATCAAATGAATGGTGATCCGCTGTCTCTTTTATCCGACTGAGTGTGTGTGTGTGGGGGGGGGCACGGGCCCCTAAATAATTCTCAATCCTGAGACTAAATAGAAATACGTAAATAAAAAAATTAAAAAAATCTGTCATCCGTCATGGCACTTTTTTTTCGTCATCGCTTAAAACATCGCTTATCACCCTTATGAAAGGTATTTGTGGTAAGCTCTACAGCTTTTAACAAATTAAGTATCGTACCTCGATAAACATTGCATTAAAAAGTATTGTCCAGGACTGGAACCCCCGGTCTTTAGGTTACGAGTCCTCCTTCTCCCCCTCCACATTTTCTATTAGGTATATTGTACGATTGTGCCCCCCCAAAACAAGAGGGCTATATCCGCGCATGCTTAGATACGAATCCAATATTTGTGTTACTTATATTTTCATTTGAATATAATGCTAGGCAAATGGGCTATCAAAGTTGTTGTAATTAAAATTTCTTTATATTCATCCATCCTCTTTTCCAATCTGATTTAAATTCAAACGAAATGTTTTTTGTAAGTCATCACAGATTCATATAACAACAACAAGTTTAGAGTTTTGTTTTTGTTATATTTTAGAAAGTAATTCTCTATCATAAGTTAAATCTATATGGTTGCCAGTAGGATGGATGACGTTGGTTGCTTGGATATTCATACAAACCATTTCATCTCCTAGTCTAATCTTTCAGTTAGCTTATGGTGTGCTGTTATCATTTAGTTGTATCTTGCCTTCCATTGCCACTTTAATGTTTTCATATTCATTACTTTTTGCTATCCCAAATTTTAATTTCCGCAAGAAATCCAATTAAAATAAAATCCAGAAACGTTTTGTATGCCTTCTACTTCATAAATTGGATTTAACCCTCTTTTAACTCACTACTAGCCGTACAATTTTTCTCCAGGAAAATCTGGATTCACTCGACACTGGACGAGAAGGAAAAAATAAATTTCCTAAAAAAATGTACAAAAAGGCTTGGAAAGATTAGTGATAGTAGCAAATTGGGACACACTGAGTAAAACAAAACGAGCGTGCTATATCAATTAGTCAAAAAGACAGCTGATTGGGACACACTGATCAAGCAAAACGCTAGTTTCGCAACGCCAAGAAAAACAAAACCAGCGCGCTATATCAATTAGTCAAAGATAACTGATTGGGGCACACTGATTTTTTTAATGTCCCAAATAAAAAAAAACGGTAGAGACTTGAATGTATTTGTTTTGTTTGTCAGTTTTATGCCATGGGCGACAAACGAAACATTTGGTTGAAATCTAATACACCGTTGGCGAATTTTGTCGCTTTTTAGCGGTTTTCACAAATTTCATCCTAAAAAGAGAACGGTAAGAGATTGAATTTTGCTGCCTGTTCATATCAATTATATGCATAGCAAAGACACTTTTGGTTAAGTTTTATCCATGAATAGTGGTTTTTTGCCGCTTTTTAGCGGAATTCGGCTATTTTTTAATAAAAATTCAGACCCCTCAATCTCCGCCCCTGATTATTTTTTTTTCAAAAAGTGTAAATGAAAGTGAATCTTTATTTTATTCCAACTTTTAAATTAAAAACTAAAATTGGTACCATTCCATTTAATATTCTTGAAAAACCGAAACCTTTGTTTAAAAAATGTCATTTCCAAAGATAGAATCTGGATTTAACTATCACCAATCGAATGATCATGGCCCCTTTTCTATGGGTCAGTCAGAATTCAAAAATTCAAAGCCTTTCAAAAGTTACAGGGTCTCCGCTAGGGGACTTCTGGGACATACTGTATAATATTCTATATATTATGTCCTAAATAGATACCCATTAATATGTTTGGTGGGTGTAATATAACATTAAAAAAAAAATTTGTGTCAATTAAAATTTAATGTTCTCCTAATGGTGAATGCAGATTTAAGTGATATACTTAGATACATAAAAATAAATTCCATTAGATTAATATTTATTTTTAGAAAATGGTGCCCTATAAAAGTTTTTTTCCCCCAAATTGATTATTTAATTAAAATATTTCATTCACTTAAAGAGAACGTTTGTTATTTTCTCGTATATACAAAATTTCGAGGACAAAATATTATGTAATTAAATAAGTTCACATATACTCTTGATTTTTTTTTTTTTTTCTATATACTAAAACCGGTTTTCTCATTTGATTATTTTTGCTTAATGTCTCCTTAAAATATATTGGTATAATTCGAGACGAGGAATTTACCCTCCATTCCCTGGAAAGTTGCAAACTAGCTACTCACGTTGACCTTATCCAGCCTGGGTTAGGCCGGAAAAATAGCCAACATCACGAGGGCGAGGTTGAACCATGAAACCCCATGGTTCAACCTCGTTGGACGTTGCTTAACTTCAGCGACAATGATCATTTCCATTTTTAAGAAGAAGAAAAAAAATGGGAAAATCAAGAAAAACTGATTTACTTTAAGTTGAAATATGTGGCCAAAATATCTTGTTAGATAACTCATCCACTAAATATTTCGATTTTTTGTGTAATATCAGGAGTCGAAAATTTTGGACCGTGGTCCTTTCTCTTTGAACCGATTAATTTTTTGTATTGCTGGTTTCATCTTCATGCTTGAATAAGAACCAAAACAATGATCACTTCCATCTTTAATTTCAAACTAGTTTTTTTTCTTCTTCCTTTATAATTCAGTTTTAGTTTGTTCTTAGATTGATTTCGTGGTTCAATTTGATTACCAAATTGATTTCATTGATTTTCTGTGGGATTTTATATTTTATGGGATTCATCAATAATCTCTTTCGTTAGTTGTTTTTCGTTTTAATTTTCTAAAATACCGTAATATAGCTAGCACATTGAATACACTAGCACCCGTAAGATCACTGAAGTAGGGAAACATCCACCGAGGTTTTACGAAGTGGGTGACCACAAAGTTTCGTGTCCTCGAGATGCTGGCTATTCCCAGCCCAATTCATACAGGATGAGGCAAATGTGGGATTGTTGGTAAGTTTCCAGCGAATTGAGGGTAAAATTCCTATCTCGAATGACGTAAAATTCAAAAACTAATCGACAAATTCTGAGGACATAATAAATATTCATACGAAATTTCATCAAAACCAAATCGCTCAAGAGTTATCGCGGAACGAAAAGACAAACATACGTTTAAAATTAAAAGTAGACCTACCAGCGTCTATGGGACGTTGAATACGCCAGTTCCCAATAGACGACTGAAGTTAAGCAACGTCTAGCGAGGTTGTATCATGTAGGTGTCCACGTGGGTTCGCGCACTCGTGATGCTGGCTATTTTTCCGGCCCATCCCAGGCTGGGTGAGTTCAATGTGGGAGCTGGTTTGCAAGTTTCCAGCGAATGGAGGGTGAAACCACCGTTTCGAATGACCAATAGATGTTAAAGAGGCGCGTTAAGCCAAATTAAAAAAAATAAATAAATAAAAAAAAAAAAGTAGACTGCAATTAATTCAGTCAATTACAAATTGTGAAATAAAATTCTACATCTCAACAGTTAACTTTAAAACAGCTTTTGTTTTTCAGGTGTCTTGTCATTGCGCATGAACAACCTGCTATTTCAGTTAGGTTTTAAGTCAACTGTGGATAGGGGCAATTAAAAAGAATACTTTAAGACATCCAAGCTCATGCCGGGAGTAAAAAGACCGGTTCGGAAAGGATATCTTTTCCATTACCCATGCAGAAAGCAAGGAGAAGCAACTGTAAGGATTGTTGATTGTTTATTATCAACATGGCAAGTTATTGGAAATCAGCCCTACTGCTGCTAACCTATGATGATGATAAGCTTATAAGTAAAGGGCAAAATTATAAAATATTGTTATACCAGATTTTCATGGAATCATAACTATTTCATGTCCGTCCTTTTATTGGAAATACTAAAAGAGTAACAGATCATAAAGAGTGTTTCAAGAGTGAAATGGAAACAGTGTTTTCTAGCTTACAGTCATAACCATTAGTAACTAATAACCATTGAAGAGAAAGAAAGAAACAAACAAAGGTTGATTGTATACCAACCAACCTTCCTCTGATAATACTATCCTCTGAAGAGATGTACCCAACAAAATTCTAGTCATGTTGAAGGAGGCTGGAAGATGTGGAAGCAGGAATTGATTATATATCAACCTACCTTCCTCTGATAATACTATCCTCTGAAGAGATGTACCCAACAAAATACTAGTCATGTTGAAGGAGGCTAGAAAATGTAGAAGCAGGAATTGATTGTATACCAACCAACCTTCCTCCTTCCTCTGATAATACTATCCTCTGAAGAGATGTACCCAACAAAATACTAGTCATGTTGAAGGAGGCTAGAAGATGTGGAAGCAGGAATGTCCTTTGCTTAACAGACAAAGATCATCACTGCTTACGACACACCAAAATAATAGTAATTTTGAAGGAGGTTGTTGATGCTGCATTGAGCATTTATTAACAACTCCAGGCAAAGATCATCACTAACAGCAACACACTAAAGCAGAAATGAACATTGAGTACTAACTCCTCTAACACAATGAACATCACTACAGCAAGGAACCATATTTTGTTAACTTCGTTTCTCTCAGTTTTTTCCCAGCTAACAATGACAGATTACAGGCTCTAGCAGAATCTTTCTGGAATCCGGAAGTTTGTCCAATGAGGATAGTACCAATTTTTGAATCCAATGTATATCTGAAAGTTTGATTAATATTTTGAACTTTTCAATATAGATTCCTGAATTCATCATTTGACTCAAATTCAAGAAAGCAAAAAGACATCGTTAAAATTCGAAAGATCATTTAATATTTTGAACGTTTCAGGCGTTGATAACTTGAATCCAGTTATTTCCAACCTCCTTTCCTAACCAGTTCAGAGTGATTATAAATTACATACAAACAGAAGATCTCTTTACAATGGAAAGAAGAATAAGAAGAAATCTGTTCAATTATTATCTACTATTGCTAGAAGAGTTGCTTGCTTACACTGCATCACTTGGAAATATAATTAATATTGAGAAGTTCGCTGCTTACAACAAGTGTTATTTTTAAAAAATCTGTGTTATTTTTAATGGAAGATGCTGTTTGTATCTTTGCAATATTTATAAAGTCTTCTTTTCATGTTTCCCTACCTGAAATGTATCAATGTTGACATCTTACAACACAAGGCCTACGCCTCACGAGAGATCCCTAAATCAATAATTGTTCTATACCTTCAGCTGTGCTTCTAACATGTCTCATATTTTAGGGTACTACTTTGGTTACTGTCAATTCTAAGACGTCTCCGTGACAGAGTGTGCATCACACTCAGCTTGCATCAAGAAGATTCCGGGTTCGATTCCTGGGTCGAAAATATGACAAAGGTTTTTTTCAAATTTTCTGCTTGGTCTGGTTGTAATTGGAGGTAACTCAGCCTCCTGAGGACATTTAAATAGCTATGGCAATAGCGACAAGTGGTAGCATTATAAGGAAATTGTTAGTGTAGCATTAGGCTTAGTGATATTGGAGTGATTGTTGAGAATATCTCTTGTAATGCTATGATGCCCACACAAATTGTGACACAATAACACAAAGAAATATACATTTACCTTTTTAAATTAAATTTGTATTTCCTTTGCAAATATCCAAAATGTGCATTATAGTGTTCTGACCGATAGCTTGCGTCCACTTGAACTTTCCTTTATTTCGTTATATTATCCTAAAAGAAAACTGTGTTCCAAATTTCTGGAATTTATCATCCATCGTAGAGTTACGTTGATTATGAGTCAGTGTGAGTGTACACCAATTGTGTTTTATAATTATAGACTATTTGACTGCGATTTCTTCAATCATAAAGGAGTCCACTTCAATCATCTTTCTTCAATCATATATTTCTACAATCATAAAGGTGCCCACTTCAATCATCTTTATTCAATCATATATTTCTACAATCATAAAAGGAAACTGTGTTCCAAATTTCTGGAATTTATCATCCATCATAGAGTTACGTTGATTATGAGTCAGTGTGAGTGTACACCAATTGTGTTTTATAATTATAGACTATTTGACTGCGATTTCTTCTATCATAAAGGAGCCCACTTCAATCATATATTTCTACAATCATAAAGGTGCCCACTTCAATCATCTTTCTTCAATCATATATTTCTACAATCATAAAGGTGACCACTTCAATTATCTTTCTTCAATCATATATTTCTACAATCATAAAGGTGACCACTTCAATCATATATTTCTAGTAGACTAATGGCCCGGTCTAGGAACACTCTAAAACATGATTCTATGACAGCTGTGTGAATTCACCATGAACTCGGCAAAATGACTAATGATATTTTGCTCTCTTTTTTGTCTTTACAAGTCTGTTCGTGATCGCTTGATCGGTGGTTTTTTTTTCATTCTTTTCAATTCATTTTTTTTTTTGTAATGGCAACACTTAGGACCAGAAGAATGGTGAGAAGGATAATAATGATGATGCTGGTGCGAGTTGAATAAACCTCACAACCGAACACTAAAAACTGAATGAAAGACTCATAAAAAAATGGAAGACAAATGATTACATCGTCAAACTCTTTATTTCTAGCTAAAAAGTAATATATTAAATAGCGTAAAATGTAGAATTGTAATTTAAGAGAGAAAAATACCAATGCAGTTGAGCACTATTAAGAAACATGAAGACATTCTAGAGTTACAATTTTTAGAGCTCCTACACATCTATAGGATGTAGTGTAGTACAATATCCTTTATCTTGTTACGGTCTATTATTCCAAAATCAATTGTTCTCATATCAAAATTAGGTCTGAAAATGATGAAAATTGCTTGAATAGTCTTAAGGTTTTGATGGCAATTGCCTGTATTTGTGATGGTATGCTCGACGGAGGTCGCCCTATTTTTCCCTTCGCTTTCACCTTCTTTAACATCAGATCTTTTCATCAATGTGTAACTTACATTAGTTTTCAGAGTTTTGGCATCCCTTTTGTGCGAAAATTTCTCAATATGAATTGTACACTCACTTAATTGTTCATTTTGAATTTCGGCATCCTCCAGCAGGTGGTTTCCCCTTTTCTTGTACGGTATTCCTCGTAAGAACCATAAGTGTGTGTTTTACACTATCGACTCTTTCAGTTTTCAAATCATTGACAATCTCCACAGTTGGCATTTTTGTTTAAACGACCGAGCATTCTATTTTTTTGCACTGATTGCTCTCATATGTGCTCAATCATTCTGATAATAACCAATACCCAGTTGCGAATTCTTTTCATTTTCAATCTAGGGTCAAAAATCCTTTTTCTGTCTTTGCAACTTTTCCCCTAGCCAAAGTATTATATTCCATCTACCCTCATTGACATTGAAAGGTGTGGTCATCTATTTAAACCAGTTAATTTACGAGTGAACCCCTCTTAATTCAAGAAAAATCATTGTTAAAATACATTTTAGTTCTTCTTCTATTTTGGGGACCCAAAAAACCCATTAATCTTTGAAATTTTGGTATCTTTTATATTCTTTTTTATTTAGGTTTGGATAGTTTTTTACGATGAACAATAAAGAAAGAAAGATTTTTAAAGTCCAAGACGTAGGACATGTTAGAACAAGAATTGAGAACAAGCTCCATAACTGGTTTTCGTGTGTTGATGTTGAGTTTGGTTTAACTGAAGGCGACTCTATACGTTTCATTTTAACATTTGGTTTTGATTCAAGTATAAACTTGTCCATTTTGAAGAGAATTATTAGAACCTTTGTTTCTAATTTCATTGCTGAAACTTTCGAAGCTTACTCCGGTCGTATTTTGGAAGCGATAAGGCTTTGTCACTTGAAGTCACTCAGCATGTAGTCGTTTTTTGTTACGTGAGATTTCAAAGGGCGGCCCTTACGCATATTGTACACGGACTAATTACATGCAACAGTTTACTTCTGAACATCCACACTGGGGCAACTGATAATGATTTTTTTTTTTTTTTTTTAATTTGGCTTAACATCTATTGGTCATTTACCCTCCATTTGTTTTACCCTCCATTCGCTGGAAATTTGCAAACCAGCTACCCACATTGACCTCACCCAGGAAAAATAGCCAGCATCACGGGGAGGCGAACCCACGTGAACACCCACATGGTACAACCTTGCTTAACTTCAGTGATCGAACGGGAACTGGTGTATTTAACGTGCCATAGACGCTGGCTAAAGCTTTGTCGCATATCAATTCATAAGTAAGCTTTACCATCCTCCGAAATCACTCAGCATGTAGTCATTTGTAGTAACATGAGATTCCAAAGGGCGGCCCTTACGCATATTGTACACTGACTCGTTGCTTGCAACAGTTTACTTCTGAACATCCACACTGGGGTAACTGTTTCTGATGAAGATGCTTTTTTGCATGTCAATTCATAAAAATTACATTGAATTGCAAAAGTTTGTCAAGTGTCAATATGTGACACAAGATAATAAATTGATTTTCCTTTTATAAATATAGATTATTCGACGCCCGGCCTAGCGCAATGGGAGATTTTACCCTATCAGTCCACTCATTCAATATTAATTTTTAATTATCAAACTCTTATTCAAGGCCACGCATCTTTAACAAATAAGTTCAATGAGTTTTGAAATTAAGAGCACAATTCCCTCAAGATTAAAGATCAATGAAATCAAGAAGAGATAGCGTCTGACTTGCTGACTTTGTCCAGTGAAGTCTCTGGATAAATTTAACTCCTCGAATTTCCTTTAAAAGAGTATTTTCCCGTTTGTTCCTCTATAACTTTAGAGCGCCTCGTTCGAATTTGATGAAATGTATTAAGTTAATAGAAGTCTACATGTCTCAGAACTACTAGTTTAGTACTTCGAAGTGAGTCCGCTCGTGGACGCCTCTTGTTCTTCTTGCTGTTCGCTCTTTTGGGTTTAATTAGCGTCGTAAGGGCACCGGGCTCGTGTACACCTCTTGTTCTTGTTATTGTTCGATTTTGGGTTTAATTAGCGTCGTAAGGGCACCGGGCTCGTGTACACCTCTGGTTCTTCTTATTGTTCGGTTTTGGGTTTAATTAGCGTCGTAAGGGCACCGGGCTCGTGTACACCTCTTGTTCTTGTTATTGTTCGGTTTTGGGTTTAATTAGCGTCGTAAGGGCACCGGGCTCGTGTACACCTCTGGTTCTTCTTATTGTTCGGTTTTGGGTTTAATTAGTTGATTCAACGAAATGGTAGGGGAGTTTATGCCTTACCTTAATTAACGTAGTTGGTAAAATAGAATGACTCTCACATCTGCCTTTTTTTGAGAAGCTCGAGTCAAAAACTTGAGTTTTCAGCGACCTTATGAGCAATATCATTATCGTATATATATTTTTTTTTTTAATTTTCCATTTTTAATTTTTCTGACATAAATAATAGTTGATAAACCACATGGCGTAGCAAAAGCCAAGGCACCCTTAATATTTGATGTGGTTTACCATATACGTGTCCATGTTCAGTATGATAGAAAGATCTCGGTAATTGATTATGTTATCTGATAGTACCATGTATGTACATTGTACTGGCAGAAATTGAGTAATCACTCAATCATTATTCAGGGTGACTCAGCATCGTGTTCGTGTGTAATCGGCGTGTTTCGTGTAAACACGAAAAACTCAAAGAACTCCAAATGCTCATTAGATCTTAAAGAGGAATTAGGAGCGCAACTTTACTATACAACCTTGACGTAAGGGGATTACAGGAGATGAGCACGCTGACCAGGAAGGAGTCAGAAACCACCTTCATTGGTCCCAAACCGGTAATTGGTATCAGCAAAACTGAAACGCGTAATTCGGTGAGGCAATGGATCTCACTAGACTACAACTTTAGGACAATGACATAGCAAAAAATCGATGGTCGAACCGTCAACATCTTAGCTGCTCTACTTCGCTTAAGTCGGAAACAAATGAGACTGGTCACTGTACTAATAGCGGGACATTGTGGTCTTAGAAATCACCTACACAATGTGGGAAATTTCAGGGAAAACCCATTGTGTATACTATTTGGGGAGGAAGAGAAATTGAAGAGTGAGTTTCATCGGGTCACCAAACCCCAGAAAGGAACTCGTCCAAAAAATTCTGGTAAGAAGACTGTTCAAACTGTCTGAGCAGTTGAACCGTAGGTACAGAAATGGCTTAACCCCAATACACAGTAAGCTCATGAGGCTGAGGTGCAAGGATTTCAAAACTTAGGGGGTGAGACTTAATGCTATGAAATGATACGGTAAAGGAGGAACCTTGTGAGGAGCACCTCACCTAGCTAATCAGATACTCAGTTCCGGGTAAGACATTTCTTACCCGGAATCGAGAACTTCCAACCCCACAACTCTTTATGTCGAATAGATGATTTTACGAAATTTTCTAGAAGTGAGAGATTGATAGTTAATCAACCTTTTGGAAATTTTTTGTTGAAAATTTCCTACTTTACTATTTGTTTTCAAAAGCCGAGCACGAAATGAAAAATTGCACGGATGGAAATTTTATAATTAATTTAATTGGCAAGTGTGAATCGTAAATTCTGAGGGGTTGATCGTACAATGTGTTTATACTCGTACCTTCAGCCGTTTAGACACCAAATTTTATAACTTTTGTTATTTTGCGAAGTGCTAATCTTGTTAGTCCCCTGTGGATGGGGGGACTTAAAAAGAATACTTCCAAGGCACTGAAGTCCATACCAGTCGTAAAAGGAGACTAAAGGAAGGCTCGGAAACGATGTCTTTTCCATTACCCATGCAGAAAGCAAGGAGTATTATCCGTAAGCATTCTCAAGTATCAACAAGTCATGGCGAGTTATTGCAAACCAGCCAAACGGCTGTCATGATGAGTCTCAATCATATGCAAAGGACCTTCTCTGTTCATTAGATTTTTGTAATCTGATAGAGGATAGACGTGTAATAAAAATCATTGCGTTAATGGACGGGATTGTGTTTTGGTGTTGATATATTTTGGGAGTTGTCCGTAACAACCATTTTCGTTGATTATTCAACGAATAGAATACTAGTATTTAGTTTTTATTATTGTCTGTTAGGTCAGCTACGAGTTTGTTGCTATGGTACCTTGTATTGCTAGCACGTATTGCATTTACCATCTTTGCAGAGACTAATTTTAGGTCTTGCAATGAATTTCCTGTGTATGGGGAGATGAATTGAGGAAGGACGAATTTTGTATCTCTGATGGATGAGAGTATTCTTGAAGGTCCTCTGAAGCAGATAGTAAAATATGATCTCACATCAAGTAATGCAAACGGTGCTAATTGAACTTGCAAGGTTATCTGGACTGGTGGACATAGGGATGTCGACATTATATCGATAATATCGATATTCGGATT
This sequence comes from Pachypsylla venusta, assembly GCA_012654025.1. Lineage (NCBI taxonomy): Eukaryota > Metazoa > Arthropoda > Insecta > Hemiptera > Aphalaridae > Pachypsylla > Pachypsylla venusta. Next base: position 8,741,373 of record CM022883.1, read on the forward strand.
TCGATAATATCGATTTCTCGTGACGTTAAGATTTCGATAATATCGAAAAAAATATCGGTATCGAAATAAAAAAAATTACGCTGCTTTGCTGCTTACGAGGGCTGTCGATAATATTGATATGAAGGTTTTGATATAACCGATATTTTATATCGATATTCGACCATCCGATAATATCGCTTATCGATGTTAAGCTTTCGATATTATCAATATCGGCAATATCGATATTCTTCTTTCGATACAGAAGGACACTATTACTATTTATTTGAGGAAAAAAAGTTGTTTTTTTACATAACTTTATAGTAAATAAAATTTTACCTAATTGTCGAAAAACGATTTTTGACATTTAAATATTTGGTTTCTAGATAGCCCGCAATTTGAAGTTGCCTCCCTCGTTTGACGTTACTCATCAGGATGTAAAACATTATGCACCTTTGGGGGCTCAATTCTACCATACCACAAACTTTTTTTCAGTGCTTACTCTCTTTAGCTGTACCCTTTCCTGCCACGTTTTCTTCTCATAGTATCAATGCGTCGTAACTGCGATTTGCTGGTGAATTTCTAATGAAGGTAACTTTTCAAACGAAACTTTTAATAAAGATTAAAATTTTCAAAAAAAGAAGAAAAAAAACGGAACTTAAGCCCGAACCTTGCAAGTGCTTAAAAGCTACTGGAAATCTGTCTGAAAGTGAAAACAGTATTATATACTAAAGTATAACTTTCTAAAAATTAAAACTCAATTAAGCTAAAGAAGTGATATCATCCTTTTTCCTCAAATTTTAGGGTACAAAGAGGGGGGGGGGCGACGCGTGGGATTTTAGATCGTAAGTCAAAATTATTTTTGACAGCTTTTTCATTTTAAGCTTAGCTTTTTCAAATGTTCCTTTTTACGTTGTATATACGCTTATAATATGGGAGAGCAGCGCGGCGTGAACTTTCTAAATGGATATTAATTTAAGCTCGGTGTAGATTGGAATTAAGTTTTTCTGTCGATTTGGATATTAATTAGGGTTTCGTGATAGGAGATTGACATTGTAGCCGCCGAGGGGATCAAGTCAGCTTCATTAGGTGACAGTCCTAAATGTGGTATCACACTATTTGTTATGATGCCAAACTTTGTCATTGTTCGTTCTGATTAATTGTTTACTATTCCGCGCAAATGCTTTCTTGAATCTTGTATGGAGTTTAAAACCAATCCGACTCTCCAACAATCTCAGATCTGACGGCAAATGATTCCACAGTCTTGCAGCGTGAACGGCAAATGAATGTTTCATGAAGTTAGTTCGATGAGTTGGAATGGTGAGGAGATGATAGCGGGTATTATGATAACGAAACTGGTGTAATGAGGGAAATGATGAATGGAGATATGATGTGACTCCTCATTTAGGATGTACTATAATAGACACTGTCTGTTGCTCCAGTCTATTTTCGACAGGTAGCCATTCAAGAGATCTACGGTTTCCAGATACATTTCTGTCGATAAATAGATCTGACACACATGTTTTGCAATGTGTAGGGTTTTTTAAGGTTATCTAACTTACAGGCGTAGGAGGAGCGTTGTCCACTGTTTGCACTTCACTAACTTACAGGAGTAGGAGGAGCGTTGTCCACTGTTTGCACCTCACTAACTTACAGGAGTAGGAGGGACGTTCTCCACTGTTACGGTCCTCACTAACTTACAGGAGTAGGAGGAGCGTTGTCCACTGCTACAGTCCTCACTAACTTACAGGAGTAGGAGGAGCATTGTCCACTGTTACAGACCTCACTAACTTAGAGGAGTAGGAGGAGCGTTGTCCACTGTTACAGTCCTCACTAACTTACAGGAGTAGGAGGAGCATTGTCCACTGTTAACAGACCTCACTAACTTACAGGAGTAGGAGGAGCGTTGTCCACTGTTTGCACCTCACTAACTTACAGGAGTAGGAGGTGCATTGTCCACTGTTACAGACCTAACTAACTTAGAGGAGTAGGAGGAGCGTTGTCCACTGTTACAGTCCTCACTAACTTACAGGAGTAGGAGGAGCATTGTCCACTGTTACAGACCTCACTAACTTACAGGAGTAGGAGGAGCGTTGTCCACTGTTACAGACCTCACTAACTTAGAGGAGTAGGAGGGGCGTTGTCCACTGTTACAGTCCTCACTAACTTACAGGAGTAGGAGGAGCGTTGTCCACAGTTACAGACCTCACTCACTTACAGGAGTAGGAGGAGCGTTGTCCACTGTTACAGACCTCTCTCACTTACAGGAGTAGGAGGAGCGTTGTCCACTGTTACAGACCTCACTCATTGATTCATACATTGAGAACATACATTGATTGCCTTATATTTCGGTCAACATCTGACTTGACAAGAATTGCCAAGTGGTTCGAGTCTATTTACTGACTATGGATATACTTAACAACAAGAATCAATTTGTATTCGAGTGGAGAGAACATACATTGATTGCCTTGTATTTCGGTCAACATCTGACTTGACAAGAATTGCTAAGTGGTTCGAGTCTATTTACCTTGTCAAGGTCATGAGAGAATCACAGCGACATGATTTCCATAAACTGAGGAGGTTTTGTCAGACAGGGCGTAGGCACAGATTTTGCAATTTATTAGTACAGACTATGTTCCCGAATGGTTTTATTAAAAGTGGTTATTTTATACCTTGCTGTTTAAAAATATATAATATATAATTATTATTATTTATTATGATTCAGAGGTGTCTAACCTCTGACACATTACAATGGAAATTACATTCCCCTATTCCGATCAAAATATCATAAAACCAGATAAAAACATAATAGTAAAAGGGCGAAAAATCCTTGTGGTGACAAGGACGCGCCAAATTTTGGTGGCCCTGAAAAGAAAGATAAAAATGTTTTAATAGATACTTGTTTCGGCACTCTTGGTGTAGACCAACAAGCTGTCCTAGACGGACAATTATTTTTAAGAGCTTACTGTATGGTAGGGGTGGTTCGGGATGTCGAAAACAGAGCGAAGGGTAATATTGTTCTTGGCTTACCTGCAGTTGATGCTTGAGGTTTTAAATAATTATATATTTACAAATGAGGACCCTTGCTGATGAGGAGAGGAGTAGATATAGGAATAGGATCAGTAAGAATCAATAATTAATAATAATAATAATATTATACACAATAATTAAATGAAGAAATGTTGTCACTAGTTGTGACTTATTTTGCCACTAGTTATGGTTAAATAATAAAAGTTCAATATATATTACTCGACGTAATTTATTTAAAGAGTCACAATTATTATTACTAGTTGTAATAATAATATTAAAAAAAATATATTTTCACTGATTTGATAGATTCAAAATGAGAAACACATTTATCACTTGACGTAATAAATAATTTGATTGTTTCAAATTGAGAGCTACAGAACCACTGGTGACCCAAACCGAAACGCATCATTTCAAAGGCAAGATAAATAACAATTTTAACATGTTTAGTTTGGGTATCAGTTCTCTCAATATAAATGTAATATATTAAGGGTTGATCATTATATGGCCTTAACAATACTTACTGTAATAATACTCTGTAAAATAAAAAGAAAATGGTTAGTTACAATAATTAGTACATAACTTACAGTAATAATAATTAAAATCACTAATTATTAAAATCACTGTGAGATCACTGTGTAGTGTGGTTGCTCCTTAAAGCCCTCAAAAGTTCATTAGATCAAGATATTTTAGGTGAGACAGAGAGTGTGTCCCGAGGATCTCCCGATTCACCATAACCCATAGTTCTGTGTGTTATACTCAGTAGTGTACATCAGCCATATGGTACCTATATGTTATGAGATGCCAGTTTCACATCCTCAGTTTTTTTGTTGTTTTAGTGGCATTCCTGCATTTCATTAAGATGATGATACAATTTCTGTATTTAAATTAGAATATTACCAAAGCTACATACGAGTAATCAGGCCCGACGAGTGGGGGGGGGAATCCCCCTGGGCGGATTTTCTGTCTACGGCCCTGCGAGTAATATAGGTGTGATCACTTGTTAGCTTTCATTTAGAAATACAGAAATAATTATGTGTAAACATATTGAACATTTGAGGGTGGTAATATACGAATAATATAGGTGTGAACACTTTCATTTGGAAATACAGAAGTAATTCTGTGTAAACGTTTTGAACATTTGAGGGAGCCAATAAAAATTTCACTTAGATACATAGGATTTTAGCGGATAAGTCAACAACAGTTGCCGCTACCTAAAACACTGGCTAGTTTCAATCCAGCCAAAGCAAAGCACAATAGGAGACTATTGATATATAGGATTCTGTACTAAAATTGGTACCCTTTTTTTTTAAAAAAAAAAAGTTATGCCCCGGAACCTCTTTCGAAATACTTCAGGCCATTCCTTTTTATAGCAATGCCATTCCGGAAACGAGAAAATTCGACCAGAAATTTTTGACTTCGGGCGGGATTCGAACCCATAACCTCCGGACCAAGCGTTAGTGGTCTTAACAACTCGTCACGGAGGTCGGTACTCTATGTATAAATAACTGACAATTTCAAGGATTCTTGTATGTGTCCAATACAATTGGGAAAATATTGTGTCCGCGCCCATCCTGTACAATATGTAATCATTTATATGTTTTCGGAGGAGCTTTAGAGGTATGGCCGTTTTAGTCGTAGTAAAATTCATGAAACTCAGTCAACGGTTTAATGTTCAAAGTTCCCTTGAAACGGAAAATATCAATTTTTGACGGGGGATATTTTTTCCGTGGCAGTTCCAAAGTTTGATAATTGAAAGTAAATTAATTAAAATATTTTAATTTGATCACCTTTTTTGGCCTAACCTTTAAAATGATGAATTGAAATATTGTTTCAGTTAATTTAATCAATTTGGTACCTCATAGGGCGTACGGAGCTCCAAAGGATTATAAAAGATATAGTGAGTAATATTTCAAAAAAGATAAACACAAACTCTATGGACCTAAATAGGTTTGGTGAACAAAGTTTAATAAAATTTTGCCACAAATGAAAAAGGCTTATCTTTTTTTTAGTATTCCCATTAAAATTATCTTTTAAACATCTGCGCTTTTTATCCTTTAATTCATTATGCATCATGAAAAAAAGAGGAAAAAATGTCATGGTTTGAAGTCATTTATCAATCAGTTGAAAGAAAAGGGGATTTTCATGATGGAGTACAAGTAAGACGGGTCCCTTTTGAAATTAAAATTACAAATTTTGTTCCTCGGTTCTTAGGGCTGCAATATGATAAAATCGTTCTAAAAAGTCTATCTGTCCGTAGGTATATTACATGGGCACTATTTCACGATTAGTAAAGCTGAAATCCCACAGAGTGCAATTTTTACTTTCTCTTCCTATAGAAGATAAAGCATTGTAATCGTGCAGAAAATTTGTACATTTTTTTTTAATGCGACTGTCTACACTCTACGCAAAGTTTGACAGTAATATTTGCATATAAAGTGAGTGGGAAGACAGATCAAAATAGATCTGGCTTCTCACTCATATTTTTTATAGATGTTCATTGCGAAGACCATTGCCTGACAGTAATATTTGCATATAAAGTGAGAAGGCAGATCAAAATAGATCTGGCTTCTCACTCATATTTTTATAGATGTTCATTGCAAAGACCATTGCTTGACAGTAATATTTGCATATAAAATGAGTGAGAAGACAGATCAAAATAGATCTGGCTCCTCACTCATATTGTTATAGATGTTCATTGCGCAGTCAATGGCGATGTTTCGTAAAACATAAAAAAACCTCTCCGAAACCAATTTGCTGTCAATAATGACTCTATTTGAGCATGCAACTTTACGCGGCTGCGAAGCAACATGTACCCTTCTGAGGAATTTGAGCCTCTACTGCTTTCCAACCATACGGAATTTCAATCATATATTTCAATAAAGAAAATGGCCATCTAGGGTTTTTTTTATTGCGTCGAGCTTCTCCTCCAACCAAAGAGTTGAGAATATGTTTGTACAGTCATGTCCTTCTTGCATATTTTTAATTTTTAAAACATAAATGTTAGTCTGTGAGTCCCAATATAAGAAAACAAATGCATTGACACCAATACGACAAAAAACATGAAAAGTCATACAAATTCTTACAACAAATTATTTTGCCTGTGTGGAATGGTCTTTCAATAACAAAAATAAAATAAAAATAATAATAACAATCCTGAGAAGCTTTCCAAAAAATTGACACATCACACCTGAGAAATTAGAAACTGCAGTCTGAATATTAGATGAAAGGACGCACCAAAACTCTAGACGACACCAAACATACTGATACCACGAGTTTCTCAAATTCAACTTTACTCAAGTTAGAATATTAGACGAAAGCACGCACCAAAACCCTAGACGACACCAAACATACTGATACCAGGAGTTTCTCAATTTTAACTTTATTCAAATTAAATAAAACGTTTCATCCAAAATATGGGAAAAATGGAAAGAGAAATTCGTTCATCGGGAAATTTGATCTGAAATTTCATTATTTTAGCAATCTCATATGAAAAAGTCAATGCAACGAAAATTAAAAACTCTGCAATATGATACAAAAATACATGAACTTATCAAAAAATAGAAAGCTATTGAAATTTGAGAATAACGAAAAACTATCTCATACATGAATTTAGCCTCAAACCTTTGTATGAAAGACAAAAGTAAATTACTGAATGGAAAATAGCAAAAAAGTTCACTCTTTAATGTTGCCAAAACAGGATATGAGTGGCGAACTTAAAGGGAACTTTGAACAATGAAAATGGAATAACTTTGTGTACCATGCCCGGATTGCTCGCCCATACAGAGACATTTGAAAGTTCATATGCGATTTCCACAGATGTTCTATACTTTTCAACTTCGTTTGATGTAGCTAACGAAAGGAGCAAGCCAGGTTCATTAGGTGACGGTCCTAAGTCCTTATAAATACAGGTTTGTTGTTAAGAAGGGCATCTAGCCTTTAAAAAACTCCGCTTCAAATTATAAGTGAACCGTCATCAGTAAACCCCAAGTTTCTATCGACACCGTGAGAAGCAAGCGAGGAGATGGTACAAATAAAGACAGTAGGCACAGAACAAAAGATTGTGGCATAGTTGAATTTAGGATACCAACGCCGACTGCAAATAGAATTGGAAAAAGTTGAAGTTGATAAAGAAGAAGATAGATGTCATTTAAAAACATTGATCATTTGATTCGAGGCGACACGTCCAATAGAGGCTGACTCAGGAAAATTACACGGCACACAGAATCCCCACGTCACCCCTTTGCGACCATTGCCAATGGTTGTTGTAGCGGTATTCCTCATAAAATCAACAATTGTCATAACTTTTGTATTCAGGTTTAGAAAATACTAGAAAAAGCTGGACATGGTTTAACAGAAAATATTTTGATGACACGTGGCTGGAATTGTGATTCTACCCGTTCCTTGTCGTCCTGGTTCGTAGAACCCGCCGTCGTGTGGGCGACCTGCCATGTTAAATCTCACGGCCTATACAATATACTCTACCAACATTGCAAACAACAGCCCAATGAATCACCTCATGAAGCAGGGTAATCATTATATGTTGATGGCAGATGTTGATTTTTTTGTTGACTCGGAAAAATCTCTGCAAAAGGTTGTTATTTATTTTTATTTGTATTTATTTTTATTTTCCATTTATTTTTATTTGTATTTATATATATGTATGTACTGTATTTAATAAACCTGTAAAATCATAAAAAAAAAAAAAAAAAAAAAAAAAAAAAAAAAAAAAAAAAAAAAAAAAAAAAAAAGATAATTATGTGACGGGAGGCATTCAAAATACTTTTGTAGCTTGAGTAACTTCTATTAGATTACTAACTGGACTACGAATAGAATCAATATCCGTTCTAACTTGGTTTTGAGTCACCCGGGGTCAAAGGGTTGCCATATTAGGTGAGTGAGATCTACAGTTTTGTCACATTACTTTGAGTGAGATCTACAGTTCTGTCACATCTCACATCACTTTGAGTGAGATCTACAGTCACATCACTTTGTGTGAGATCTACAGCACATCACTTTGTGTGAGATCTACAGTCACAGCACTTTGAGTGAGATCCACAGTCATATCACTTTAAGTGAGATCTACACTCACATCACTTTGTGTGAGATCTACAGCTCTGTCACATCACTTTGAGTGAGATCTACAGTCACATCACTTTGTGTGAGATCTACAGTTCTGTTACATCATTTTGAGTGAGATATACAGTCACCTCACTTTATGTACCTTAAATATAGGTACCAGTATGTTTTCTATCTGTCGTTAAATAATTTTCGAACTAACAATTTCTTTTTTCTTATTTTTCAGGTAAGCCTCAACAATTTTTGTGATTTTTTTCAAACCGTGGACATTAATATCTACAAAATATTGGTAAGATAGTATTCAATTTTCAGGATAGTGTCCAGGGCTGCAGAACGCAGGTAAAAGGACAAACCTTTAACATACTTTTTTTAACATACTCTTTAGAAGATATAGTGTCTATCTTAGGGGGAGAATCTCTCATTATTGTTGTTATTTATAAATAAAATAAATAAATAAAAACTACCACAGCACAAAATGTTGAATTTGATTTGAAATGGTACCTATATATTTGTAAAATCGGCTTTGCCAGCGTCTATGGCACGTTGAATACATCAGTTCCCGTTCGATCACTGAAGTTAATAAACGTCCAGTGAGGTATCCACGTATATACGCGCCTCCGTGATGTTTCCGGCCCAACCCAGTCAATGTGGGTAGCTGGTTTGTAAGTTTCCTGCGAATGTAGCGTAAAAACCCCGTCTCGAATGGCCAATAGATGTTAAGGAGACGTTAAATTTGAAAAATATGCAATTTTGAAATAGCATATCACGTATCGCGTCGTATGACAATTTATACACAAAATGGATCCCAGTTTCACGGTTCCTCAAGAGTGTCCAGGCAATGATCTAAAACGTCGTGTAGGTTCAACACAAAGTGATTGTATTTTATTTGAAATGTTCCCTCAATATACAATCGTAAAACCTTCCTTAGATGCAATTTAAAATTTGTTCATACAAAAATACCATATCGTCGATGACAATTTATAAACAAAATTGTACCCACTTTCAAGCAGAATATTCTAAAACCCAAATCCTATAAAATGAGACTTTAATTTAAGAGGTTACGCTTTTGAAAATTCAATTTCTCAACAGATATTCTCCATTTTAAATTGAAATACTCATAAAAGCTTTATTTACAAAAAGAATAGCAAATAAAAATATTACATTAGATTGAATTTACGAGTACAGTAATTCCTATGTTTACGATTACAGTAAACCCATTGTAAGGTTTGATATTCTGTGTACCTTAAAATATCAACACATAGAAGCTTTATCTACAAAAAGAATAGCAAATAAAATATTACACTTGATTGAATTTACGATTACAATAAACCCATTGTAAGTTTTGGTATGTTTCTATGTATGTGTTGGTATTTTAAGGTATTAACTTTAATACCTTAAAATACCAACACATACATAGAAGTTTTATTTACAAAAAGAGTAGCAAATAAAATATTACACTAAATTGAATTTACGATTACAGTAATCCCATTGTAAGTTTTGGTATGCTTCTATGTATGTGTTGGTATTTTAAGGTATTAACTTTAATGCCTTAAAATACCAACCCAATAATTAGTACCCAATAATTAGTAAGATTTACTCATTGTGGGAACAACTTTCTCTCCTTGGGGTCCATATTTCCTTCATTTGGTGTCCATCCCACTGTGGCATCAGAGACAACGAGGCTGTTGATGTAGCAGCTAAACATCGAACAAATCCTTTACATTCAATTTATGTTGCCCTGATGATTTTAATCCTTAATTGAAACTAAATCCATCCATCATCTCCAGTTTTTGGTGCAACAAATAAACTCAAGACCATCAAATCGGATACTGAACCATGGACATCTAGCTTCCGTTCATCGAGGGCTGAAGAGATTGTAATCGCCCGAATGAGAATCGACTACACCACAATATGCCAATGTGGCGCTATGCTGTCTGTCCAGCATATCCTCCACTGTCCATCCCTTTCGGGTGCCATGACCTCCTCCCCCTCCGTCCTTGTTAGATGAGCCTTTGGTGTTGGACTCTCTTGTGGTCTACCATAAACGAGTAGACTGCTTTAGACTCAGGGATTCGGGGCGTACAACCTCGTAGTTAAAACGGCTTAAAGGTAAAAAAAAAAAATTAGTTTCAATTTAAAATTGAAAAGCCAAGTGCATGTTTGTTTTTACACAAATCTCAATGAAATGAAATTATGCTAACGCTGATTCCCTGCATTACAACCATTTCTTTTTATCAATATAATAATTTTAGAAATTAGGTTCATAACCATATACTTCCTCTATATGTTTATATTCGCTACTAAAAGCGACTGATCCAAATGAATGTACTGTATGTTACACGCTTACAGTGACGAGGTTCCATTTACCTGCATTTAATTGGGATCAGTCGCTCACCGCTCTTATGTACAACTTCAGTATATGAACACATCCATTATCTGCCAGATAATATTCTTGCATTTCTACCTTAACTTCTAAAATTACTTCTCTTTTCAAGTTTTGTTTTTTTATTCATCTGAAAAAAGTTTTACAAAGTTTGCACAAACTTTCGCTTTCAGATTTTAGTATTCTTTTGAGTTTTATTCTGAAGGCATCCCCAACTTTATGATGTATACTTTCTAGGTTTATGACTTCAAATGACTGGAGGAGGAAAGTTCCTCTCTGTTCTGTAGTTATATTCATACCTATCCAGCAGGTTTTTGCTGAAGGCATCCCCAGCTTTATGATGTATACTTTCTAGGTTTATGACTTCAAATGACTGGAGGAGGAAAGTTCCTCTGTGTTCTGTAGTTATATATTCATACCTATGCATCAGCAGGTTTTTGCTGAAGTCATCCCAAGCTTTATGATGTATACTTTCTAGGTTTATGACTTCAAATGACTGGAGGAGGAAAGTTCCTCTGTGTTCTGTAGTTATATATTCATACCTATGCATCAGCAGGTTTTTGCTGAAGTCATCCCAAGCTTTATAATGTATACTTTCTAGGTTTATGACTTCAAATGACTGGAGGAGGAAAGTTCATTTCCTCTGTGTTCTGTTGTTCTATATGCATAGCTATCCAGCAAGTGTTTGCTGAAAGCATCCCCAGCTTTATGATGTATACTTTCTAGGTTAATAACTTCAGCTTAATCCGAAACATACTTAACAAATATATCTCCAAATTGGTCAAGTGAAATCAATTTAAATGGCTCGTCACATATACACCAATTGCCGTAAGATGACTGAAGTAAAGCAGCGGTTATGCTGGCCATTCCCGGCCCAAACCAAATAAGCTTTGTAAGTTTCCAGCGCATGGATGTTAAAACCTTTGTCTCAAATGGCCGTGGATGTCAATGAGAAGTTAAAAAAAAGGAACTGATTTTGCCTTTTCTTGGTTCTTCGAAAATAAAGAAGTACTCGCTTGTTTAGCCGAAAACGGACATTACAAGAGATTCTCTCCTACAGTCGCATACTTACTTATCTTATCACATACCCTATAATGTTTGCATATATGCAAGGAAAAACGAATACACATGTCCTTATAAGAGTGAGCTCATTGCTCGATCTGCGGACTCCCATAAGAGCATGCGTATTTGTTTTTTCCTTGCTTATATAATCAATGTGTGATATGCTATAAGGTATGTAAGTAAGCGACTGTCTGAGAATACCCCTAGATATGGTTTCAAACTTTCATCTATGAATTCCTAGATATGGATTTCATATTTTTGACATTAACTATCTGTTTGAGAGAAAGTCTTTTACTGTTTCCTCATATATTGCTAGCACCTAATAATATATTTTATAATCAATATGTCACGCTACAAAAAGTCGTTAATTTCATAGTTGTGCATGCAAATTGTGCGCGTTGGTAAACCTGCATTGTACCTATACAGGGTGTAACAGGTTGTTGTGCTCAAAACAAATTTTTTTTTTCATGTGTCGATATTTGATTTGAGCTTTTGTTCCAAAAGTTATCGGATGTTTGGTGTTATTTTTGAAGCGATCATATCTCCCTTGTCACTGCTCCGATTTTTAAAAACTAAAATGATTTGGAGAGCGTAAGAAAGGACTACAAAGTTTTCCCATTTGGGATCATCATAAATCATAATAACAAAATGGCGGCCATTGGAAATTTTCAAAGTTGATTTTCTCAAAATTTGGCCCATGGATTTTGATTTTTTTCTCTCGTAAAATGGAACATGATCAATGAAAAAACTTTTGTTTTGCAAATTTTGAAAATGTCTAATGGCCGCCATTTTGTAATTTTGATTGATTATCCCAAATGATAAAACGTTTTTGTAGTCCTCACTCTAAGCTCTCCAAATCATTTTAGTTATTCGAAATATGACCGCTCAAAAATAACACCAAACATTCTGTAACTTTAGTAACAAAAGCTCAAATCAAAAATCGATGTAAGAAAACAATGTTCGAATATATCCATTCGTATACCGTTGGACACAACAACCTGTTACACCCTGTACATTTATAGTTGCCATGACAAGGTCGTATGTGATCTGAAATGTGCATTCATTTATTACAGGATGTGATCATTCCAGAGATACCATCTCATATGCCATGATTAGCATTGAACAGTATGTATGAATATTATCGTATATTACCAATAATATCATGTATGAATATTATTGGTTTATCTCCTTGGTGATCACCTCTACGGCCTGAAAAGTTGTGGTTTCGTCCTATGTTGTAGACATTTTCCACGGAACTCCATTCAAATTATAACTAACCTTGGGTTTAATTAACCGTAGGTTATTGCTAGGATTTAGGGAAACAATATGTATACAAAAGTGTGGTTAGGGCCTGCAATGGTGTTTCGCTGAAACATGGCTAGGAAAAAAATGAATTGAAATGTGACAGTATTAAAAAAAATAGACTCTTGAGTGCAAGGTAACCACTAGGCGAGGTTAATGCCTGAGGCATTTTCTACCACCTAATCTTTAGAGCTTTATTTTTTAAAGGCTTTTTTTATGTGGTCAAATACTTAAATTAGTGAGGAAAAATACTGCCTCTGCTGGGGATTGAACCCACGCCTTGTTTACCAGGCGAGCGCTTAACCACTGAGCTACTGAGGCAGTATTGACCCTGAAGTGTAGTATTATTAGACAAATTTAGTAGCACAGTTGGTTGAGGCGGTGGATTCTTAACTAGGAGACTGTTGATTTGAATCAAACTCCATCCCCATCGATGTTAAACAATAGATCTAAATAAAGGTCACAGTAATAATTGCAGTCTCATTAGAGACTGGGAACCAGCGACAAATCTAACTTGAGGAGAAATTGAAGCTTGTATCGAGTAGTCGCTCGTAGTAGCATGAGATTTTAGTTGCTTCCAAAAGAACGATCGGGGTTAATCAACGTTTGGTGAAATTCTCCTTTAAGTTTGAAATATCTACTCTAGGAGATGTACCATTAAGCTTGGAATAGCAATTTTCAAAACAACACCACCCTGTACAAAGCCTGATTATTGACTCTCGTGGGTTTACCATGTCCAGTATAGAGTTGAATGGGTTCTCTTGGTATTATTATCGGATCATGTTGCATTAGTAGGTATTGATCTTTTATTGGCAAAACTGCAACGTACATAGATACCTTTGCAACATCTCCTGAATAATTTCCAATACAACGTCACCCTGTACAAAGCTCGATTATTGACTCTCGTGGGTTCACCATGTCCAGGTATAAAGTTGAATGGGTTCTCTTGGTGTTATTATTGGATCATGTTGCATTAGTAGGTATGGATCTTTTATTGGCAAAACTGCAACGTACATAGATAGCTTGATGCAATGCAATATTCATTACATCTATCTTATATGTTGTATACAGGGTGATTCAGGTTGTTTGTATCAAGGGAATAGGAGTTGTAGAACATGAAAAAAGAATAACTTTTTACAGGTGTGACTTTTTTGTTTAGGCCTTAATTTGGGAGTTATCGCTAAAAATGTGATTTTTTTTGATGAGCTCATATTGATTACTCCATAACTCCTCTAAAAATGGTCCAATTTTCAAAAATTAAAATGATCTGAAAACAATTTTAAGCTGCATTTATTTCGTTTTACACATTGATTTGCTTCGAATCAATGTAACATAATAAACATAATAGCGGCCATTTGGTCCGATTTCAAATTAGTTTTGCTTTTTATTTCTACAAAAATGAGATGAAAAAATTAAAATCCATGGAGCGATTTTCGAGAAAATCAAATTTGAAAGATAAACTAGCTAAATGTAGCTTAAAATTAGCTTTTTTGCATCATTTTAATTTTTGAAAATCGGACCATTTTTAAAGGAGTTATGAGCTTATAAAAAATTCACGTTTTTAGCGATAACTCCCATTCTAAGGCCTAAACAAAAAGTCACACCTATAAAAAGTGATTCTTTTTTCATGTTCTACAACTCGTATTCCCTTGATACAAACAACCTGAATAACCCTGTATACAAATGTACATACGATTATTAACACAAAGTATATGGTAAATTGGTTATACATAAATATATACAATACCGTCTCATGGGACTGTTCACAATTGAGTGCGTGAAACAGAAATGGTCATTGAATATACCGGGTGTCTCTTTGGCAGCTCTTGTATAAAATTTCGTTCTTTAGGTGGATATAATTCTGGGTGGTGGTTTCCGCTATATTGTTTTGTGTCGGATGGAAATATACAATGAGATGTTGATTTCTCTCCAATAATTTAGAAAAGTGAAAGCAAGGAAAAATAATATGTAATTTAGTTTTGAGAATGAATTTATTTCTTAGAAGTAAAGTTATATTTGGCTGAATCCAATTCGATACATTAAGTCGTTAGCCACTTTTATCGTCTGGTCTACTAATACCGATAACGAGAATCGCAAAAACAATGTTGCCTCAGTAATAATTAAAAATGGTGGCTTTATCAAATCCTGGGTTTTTGGAACACCCTTTACAATAAGTATTTAGTACTTACTTATACTTTATAATAATAAGTAATTAGTACTTAAATTCTTTATAATAAGTAATCAGTACTTACTTACTTTATAATAAGGATTTTTGTTTGAAGGATTATTTTAAATATTTTTAATTTTCGTCTTGAGACTTTTTCAAATTAGATATGAAATGAACTGAATTTGAATATTGAATTTCAGGTTGTCCAAATTTAGTTAGTCTAATATCGGGTCTTGTAGTTTTCTTTTTATCTTATATTGAGCCCCTCCGGATTTCTGTTCTTTAATATATATTGATAGGACAGTTCCCAGTTTCTCAATTCTTGCATATGTATTTCTTTGAAACTTCTTAATATGGTAAGTTCATAATTATTGTTTAGATCTTTATTTAGGTTAGTATGATTTGCGACATGAGCTGGTAAAGGTTTATTAAGGTCTTCATATTTTATGTAATGCCTATGTCCTCATTCCCCATTCAAGCCTGGAACATATATAAATTTAAAAACAGGTCCAACATTACGAGACCGACAATCCACGCTTTCCACCACAAATTATGTACCACTGAAAGATATCACGATCTCTCACCGAATTGTATTTGCAGATTCTGCGGGGGTTCTAAATCAAGCAGATACCATATTTTCCAGTGCGACCTTAGTGATGACAAGAAANATGCCTATGTCCATTCATTCTGGTTCTTATGTTGTTTGTATGATTAGTGACATGGGCTGGTAAAGGTTTATTAAGGTCTTCATATTTTATGTCATGCCTATGTCCATTCATTCTGGTCCTTATGTTGTTCGCATAGTAAGGCCCATATATTGTTGGTTATATCGCTATTAAATTATATATATTAAAAAAAATTACTTTATAATAATAATCAGTACATACTTACATTCTTTATAATAAGTCATCAGTACTTACTTTGGTAAAGGCGGGCCTAAAAAGTCATCTCACCTGTGTTCATGTCCAATGGACATTGTCCATACAAAACATTTGTTAAATTTTTGAATTGCTTTCCCTTATAATTTAATAACAAGAAATATCAAATGAATGAGTAATGCAACAAAATGGTGGAGATGTGTTAACGGTATGCTTCATACTGCTCAATTTGGTCACGATAATAATTCTACCAAATAGATATTCACATCTTGAAACAATATTTTCAATCTAAATTACAACCGCAACTCAAACGTAGGAAGCAACTCTGGCAATCATACTAAGTAGAAGAAGAACAATTCAATGCGCGCATTGCGTCTAAGTTCTAACACATCTTACAAAGACTCAACTAAAGTTTTGCATTCACTTGACATAGATTACGCACAGATTTCGTTTTGGTCGTAACGGTAACCGTCTGACCCACACTAGAAAAGGTGACCAGACAATGTGATTTGTTGAGACTTTCAGATAGGCTTGCCGTATCGAAACAAGAATATCGATATTGATATTTTCGAAAGCTTAATATCGATAAGCGATATTATCGGATGGTCGAGTATCGATTTAAAATATCGGTTTTATTATCGATGTAAATATCGACGGCCCTAGTAGCAAAGCAGCGTAATTTCTGACTTAGGTACCTAAATATTTTTTTTTGTTCGATACCAATTTTAATGTTGATATAAAATATCAATCATATCGAAACCGATTATTGATGTTCGATATCATCGATATAATATCGACAGATCTACTTTCAGAAAGATTATCGCTATTAACTTTTTATACAAAGTGTCATCTGAACATAAACCAAGTCACTGATGACATGAATTCAAGATTCTTGTACCAACTACAAATTAAAATATCGTGTATTTGCATAAATTATATGGGTTGGTGGTGTAGTGGTGAAACGCTTGACCGGTAAACAGTGGGATGTGGGTTCAAACCCGCCAATTCCATGGATTTTTTTCCTCATGAATTTGAGATATTTACCACATAAAAAAAGCCGGGGTAGGTCCTAATTCGGGCAGTATAAATAAGGGACTATTATTATAAATTGCTTGTAAGAAACCTCTGTCTTCTTTTTCCTCAAATGCCTTTCCGTTCCGGATGTTAGCGATCATCATGGCTATTCTACTTTTGTTTGTGGCTGATGCTCGAAAAGTCCTGCTGAAGACATATTAAAATAACTTCTCAGATTTGCGAGCCAGGATATTCTTCTTCTCCCAGGACCTCTTTTGCTATCAATCTTCCCTTGAAGGATTTGTTGGAGAAAATCGTATCTGTTTGTGTTTCTCATCATGTGTCCCAGGTATTGTAATTTGCAAGATTTGACTAACTTCAGTATTTCTGTTGTTAGATTCATTCTGTTGAGCACTTCTGCGTTGGTTATCTTTTGCTTCCATGATATTTTTAGGATCAGTCTGTATAGCCAAAGTTCGGAGGCCTCTAACTGTTAGGGTATATTTAAAGGGATTACCTCAATCTTTTAATAACAGGTTAATTATAAGTGTCAAAAAATATTAATTTTTAAATTAAATTAAATTCTGTGCTTTGTTTTAATTTAATTTAAAAATAAAAGGATTACCTAAATAATATGTAGGTAAAATTTTTAAGGGCGCAACGTAAAGTGCCCAATGTTAGATACAAAAACAAAATGTTGAAATGGGAAAGAATCTTCTTCTTTTTTTACTGCTTCTTTTACCAATGTTATTTGGGGTCGGTGAGTCGATGTTATCTAAAGCTTCCTCAATTTTCCATTACTTATCTGTTAACTCTTCTCCAACCTTATTTTTCCTTCTTAGATTTGGTCCATCTCCTTTTCTTCTTCATTCTATTCTCAAAATCTCCTCTTTCTTTACCATATATTTATCATCTCTTCTTCCTATATGTACAAACAACCTCATTCTATTCCATTTCCGAGAAAATGGAGAAGAATTAAACCTTAGCAATCATTGTAAGTCCCACTACGTACTTGGAAGATACATAGCACCCTTTATCAACTTCAAGGAACGTTGCAGCCAGCGTCTATGGCACGTTGAATACACCAGTTCCCGTTAGATCACTGAAGTTAAGCAACTTCCAACCTAAATTGCCATTCTTTAGGAGTTCTGATTATTTCCTAAATTCTCCCATTTTCTCTTCATACTTCAGAACTTTTTTCCTATTTTCTTGGCAGACAATGATTGAAGTGTTGATTCGCTCTTTATATGTCTAATTTATTCGACTGTGAAGACGAGTTGTCGGTGCGAACGACAGGCCCTTGCATAAAGAAACGAATTTTGCGCGCGGACTGTTCGCTTTCTTTGTCCGAGGACATTACCTGTTAATTTGTTAATTAACGGTTCAAGCTCAGCCCAATGATGGAAAAGAAAACTGTCTGAAACTCTGAACAATCATTCTTTCAGTCACTAGACAAGAAGAGTACACTATCAGATATACATCGATAGTGTACTCCTCTTGTCTAGAAGTATCAAGTATTATACCGAAAACAATTCTCAACTCTACGTCCTTGGATACCGATTCGACATAGCTTATGACTGAAGTTATTGACACCACACAAAACAAGCCGCAGTCAGACTAAATAATATCAAGAGAAGAATTCTATTTTTGAGCATTTAGCAAGATATAGCGCAGCGTGAGATTGTTGTAGAAGGCGTTGTGACCTTCACATTGACCATAAAGATGCAGAAGGATTGTTCTTCAATCATTGGAAATACCAGATAGTTCAGTAAGTGTAGTACCAACTTGGGGGAACTTTGAGAACCCCGTACAGGTGATGTGAGAAAGTATAAATTGGCCTTGAAATATGTGCAAGTCTCAAATTTATTTACTCGTTTTAGAAGTTGTAAAGTGATTCAGTTGCGTTTATTTATTTGTCCATTTAAAATCACCTAACGAATGACATGGATCACCCTTAGAGGCAGGCAACACTGCGTCCCAGGAGTGTCGCCACTCAGTTTCAACAAGGTGTTGCAATAAAGGGCGGGAAAAGTCTCAAGTGAAAGATTCGGTGCTTTGGCAACCCGGTTCAAAATCTTTGGGCCATAATGCGAAGTGCTCTTAAGGAAACTGGTTTCTTTTCACATACTTTTAGGGAATTCCAGACGAAGAAAATTTTGCAAATAATAGTATTTTATTGGCGGCAAAAAGTCTCAAGTGAAAGATTCGGTGCTTTGGCAACCCGGTTCAAAATCTTTGGATCACCTTTGATGTCACAATGAGAAGGGCTGCTAAGGAACTGGATATTTGTTTCACATAATTTTAGGGCATTCCAGGCAAAAAAAATTTTGCAAATAATAGGATTTTATTGGCGGAAAAAAGTCTCAAGTGAAAGATTCGTTGCTTTGGCAGCCCAGTCCAAAATCTTTGGATCACCTTCGATGTCACAATGAGATGTGCTCCTAAGGAACCTAATACTATCTCTGTGTTTGTTTTCTTAATTTCCCTCTTAACTCTTAACCTTGAAGATTTGACGATAGCATCGGTATTCAAGAGAACATATCTTGTTGTCAAGGGTTTAGAAAGAGTCCCACGCCTTACATCAATCATATCATGTTTTCTTTTCCATCAATAAATGGAAAGTACAGTTTGAATGAAGGATTTGTTTTGATTGATATGTTGCACTACTGACTACATCATTTATGTTTCCTGCATTCTGGGACAGACAGTAGTAATGAATGAAACGGATAACGCACCTCTACTTACCTTATTACCTAGTTGCGGATATGAGAGTACATAGTAACATACGGTAAACAGCTGTCTCTTATAATTAGAGCTAGAATGATTGAGGTTAACATTGTATGTGTACTTATGTACATTACGTAGGGTGCTTTGCTTATATTTGAAGCTCATCCTAATCCCCAATTTATTTGAAATAAACTAATTGGAAACCTCTCCTTTAGGAAGAACTCTTGAGATTTAAAGACAACAACAAAATTATTTGGGAAATTCTAAGATAATTCTGGAAGTATGTCTTTGTGACAAAGGCTCAATATACAGGGTGGGCCAAAAGTCACCATGGGGTTTAAAAATTTAATAACTTTTTTGTTTATATATTTTTTTTCTTTCAAATAATATAAATAACACCTGGAGCATAAATAATGGAGAAATTCACAACTGAACAATTTTATTATTTAAATCAGCGATCAGTTATCTTTCAAGGCAAATTTTTAAAGAGCGAATAATTTCCAGAAAATAATTCGCCAGCGCGTTCGCCAGTTTTGTCAGCACCCGACTTCTTTTTTTGGGGTTATTTAAAGGAGCGAGTATATGTGAACAGGCCCGAGACAATCCTTGACTCAAGCCCAACATTGTTGCAGAAATTCGAACGCTACAGCCACAAATTTTGAAAGATGTTATGGAAAAATTTAAAACGAGCTTATCATTGCTAAGCTGAGAACGGAGGTCATTTAAGTGACATTATTTTTCATAATTATTTTAAAAAAATTCCATTTTGTATATTTTATAAATCTGAAAAAGTTATTAAATGTTTAAACCCCATGCTGACTTTTGGCACACCCTATATATATATATTAATCCTTTTTCTTTGTGTCAATATGTCAAAACTTTGGTGCTCACTGCAGCATTGTTGGATTTTTCCATTAATCTCTCATCATCCAAGAACTTAGAAAATTAAATTAACCCCCAATACTGGCACCAAACGCCGTGTGTACTTATCTCCGTAGCTGCTCATTATCCTCAAGAGGCTGTGTGGGCCCCGAAATACTCAAACCACAGTGACAAATTATTGCCCCTGCCAGAATTCGAACTCGGGTCTCTCGAGTAGATGCTCGTTTCCACACGAGGCTGAGCGGGCCTCGAAACACTCAAACCACATTGACAAAATTATTACCCCTGCCACAGGATTCGAATCCGGGTCTCTCGAGTGCAAAACTAGTGCAGTGACCACTGATCCATGCTGGGATATGGTTATAAAGGCTCAATGTATTGAAATGAAAACCGAATAGTGCTAAATCTCACAGCCATATCTTACGGACTTTTTGAACCGATTATTGGATTCTCAAAAAGCCCAACTTTTCCATCTGCAACTTTTCCATCGTTCTGTGCATTGTTCATGTTTCTTCAAAGACCTTGCCAGAAAAGGTTTTCTTATCGTTCATTTGTTTGGTCATTTTGTTTAATTTTCATTTCGTCTTTCGCTGACTTAACTAATTGATTATATTAAACTCTATTATTATTTCTTGCTGACTCACATCAGCATGTGTCACACTCCTTCCTGAGCAATTAAATTTATTATTAATATTGCCGCACGCCGCGTCGCAATGTGTGACCAATGTCATAACAATCTAATGTTTTCAAATGTGGCACGTTCATTTATTATTGGGTGAATAACATTTTATGATCAATCATCATCGATCCAGACAACTATTTGGTTAACTAGCAATCAAATGTTTCCAGACGTGGTCAGTATGGTACAGAATTCACCACCCACTCATCCAAAAAACGCAAATCGCTTGCTTAATACATTTCATTGATCTTGATCCCCTAAGGTTTGGAATCTTTACACCTAAGCCTCATGGGCTTTTTGTGTTTTGGGGTTTAGCTTATTTCTTTACCTATGATACAACTGCTCAGAGAGTTTGAGCTGTCTTCTTACCAGATTGTTTTGGACGAGTTCCTCTCTTGGGGTTTAGTGACCCGATGATACTCACTCTCCATTTGAGTAGGGCATTGCAATCAAAGATCATATAAGAGGCTGTTTTCATTTCTTCCTCACATAGTGTACAAAATGGATTTTCCTTAAAGATTCCGTTATTGTGTAGGTGTTTTCTGAGACCACAGCAATCCGTTATTAGTCCAGTGACCAGTCTCATTTGTTTCCGACTTGAACGAAGGATGTCAGAAGTTATTCTAAAGAACTTCACCTCTTTCCAACTATATTCGGATTCGCGTTGCCTTCCTAATTTCCACCATGCCACAACCTTCTGTTCAATGTCCACTATCTTTAGCTGTACCCTCCCATGCCACGGTAACCCTCGCTTGCTTCTCAGAAATATCCATGCTTAGAAACTGCAATTTGCTAATGACTTTTCATATTTCATATTAATCGATTTTAATTATTAGAGAAACATTTTAAAAATCCCAGCTTTCTAGCTCCAAAAATGAGGATTCGATAAAAACACGTTTTGTAACACAATAACCAAGTCTTCTCTTTTATACTAAGCGGAATACAGAAACCTATTCGTCTACTGTCATCGTCTAGCCCAGTATACCATATTTTCATTACTTTATTATACTTTCTTTGTAAAGTTCCCTATCCACCTATGTTGTGTCCTATAGATTTTCCACTATTTCTGATTAGTTTATCTTCACCCAACTTTCCTCCAAAGTTTTGAATAGAAAAATATTTTGCTCAGAATTTATCAAATCTCTTTTTTTTTGAAAACTTTTTTTCATATTATAACGTATGTACCTGTACCCTATAACGTAATCTAGTTTTCCCATACACTACACAGGTAGAACACTTTTTCGAAAACTTTTTCTAGCTGTTTTTTTTTTTTTCGTTTCAATTTTCCTTTTAAATAAATCATATTATATTAACCTGGTTTTGAAATTTAATATTCTAAATCCTTTGTGTTCTGTTGCATTGGATATTGGATGCATAGCTGTCTTCTATTGGTGTTTGGGTATGTTGTAGTATTGGTGGTAGCATGTCTGTTTTGACAAGCACTGCTGTACATATTCATTATTTTTATTTTTTCTCATAATTTGCCTTCAGAGAAAAACGTATCTGAAGCACTCTCTGATGTTTTCGAATTTAATTTTTTTTGGAAACATCAATGTGAAAAAATTGGTACAAATATTAGATTGACATACGAGTATAGCGAAAATATTTTCCTTTGACGAGAGCTGTCATCCTCCCTGCATAGAACCGGCCATCGTGAGGACATAGATTCTTCCTTACTGCTTTTGCAGCAAGTAGTTCTACCAAATGACCCAAAGGTTTTCTTTCTTTGATTTAGTATTTAGGTACGAAATGAAAATATTTTTTTTTAATAAACTTTATTGAATTAACTTCAAACATGAACTCAGACTTAGAAAGAAGAGGTTAGAAAGAGTGAGAAAAAAGGAAAGAAAGAAAAGAGAGAGAGAAAAAAAAAGTTAATTCAATGGCGGGTTTAATTCCTGAGGAATTCTCTGGAAGTGATTTACAAAGCCCAAACCGTCCGAGATATCAAATGACCAAGAATTCTAAAGCCTGAGTCAAAGTAAGAGCGTTTAAACGGCGAAGCGTTGACTTTTTTTCTCTCTCTCTCTTTTCTTTCTTTCCTTTTTTCTCACACTTTCTATGTCTGAGTTCATGTTTGAAAATCTTTCTTTAATTTCGCCCTATCATAGTTCTATTTGTGGTTGGTGTTGTTTCCTTAATTCTACCATTTCACAGCTTTTTGTTCTGTGCCTACTCTCTTTAGCTGTAATCCTTTCATAGTATGGTAGCCCTCGCTTGCTTCTCATAGTACCCATAGAAATTGCATTTTGCTCAAGACTTTTCTCATTTTCATTTTGAAGGAGATTTTTTTAAAATCTGTATGCTCTGCCTAACACCAAAACTTCTGTATTTACACGGGCTTAAGACCGTCACCTAATGATGCTGGTGGGCTAAATCTGAACATACAACGTAAACTCTTAAACTTACTATACCAACATTACAAGAATCTAAACTTAACAACATTTCTTTTAGGATTTCTTCCACTTTAACTGAGATTAAGGCAGCCGTGTATATATCTTTTTTTTGTTTCTTCCAGAAGCAAAATCCCCTAATTATTAAATGAAAACCCTGAACACAAAAAAACTGCAAACATTATTCAATTTGTAAAGCGAGGAAGAGAGTTGTCTGTGCTCCTATGAGCTTTCAAAGCTCATTATAACAGAAAATGGAAAAAATTTAAGCGAAACATTAAAAAAAAATAGAAGCTCTGCAGGATTTTATTTCATTAAAGTAGTTACATTGGTTTGGATTCAAATGGATGGGTTGTACAAAAATGAAATTTTTTTTTTTTGCCGTATAGAAGAATCGTGGCTTTAGCAGCTTGACCATCTGAATCATCTTCACCTTTTCCCGATTCTTAATGGGGTCGGCGTTGCCCTCTCTAATTCTACCATGTTACAACATTATTGTATGTATATATTTTCTTTCTGTTATTATGTCACAATTTTAGTGGGCATCATAGCATTACAAGGTATTCTCAACAATCACTCCAATATCACTAAGTCTAAGCTACTTTCTTTAACAATTTCCTTATAATGCTAACCCTTGTCGCCAGTTACAACATTATTTTCAGTTCCTACTCTCTTTAGCCCTATCCTATCCTGGCACGATAACCCTCGCTTTCTTCTCATAGTATCAATGCGTAGTAACTGCAGTTTGTTGAGGACTAATACCGAGTCACTATACGCAATCATTTCCATAGATACTCATTGTCTTCACGAGGCTGCGTGGGCCCCCAAATATCCAAACCACAGTGACATTATATTAGACCCTGCCAGGATTCGTCTAGCGCAGTGACAACTGAGCATCTTTATAACTTTTACTATCAAGTGNAAAAATCATTTTATCTAGTGTAAATTTAAGTTGCCCCTTCCGTGCTGCATACTCTCGAAAATTTCTAGGGGGGGCAGCTGCCCCCCCTTCCTACGCCCATGGGGGGGTACCCAGACAATTAAGAAGGAGCGCGAATAGAATATAGTCTGGCCAAGGAGAAAATCCCGAGTTGTCTGACACTGAAGAAGACACCGAAATATTTGGCCAGTGGAAAATATCAAACTTCATTCAGCAACTCAGTTCACTCCAAGATGAACTTAGTAGAAATTATTGATGTTTCAGGTGCCACCTGACAATCAAAGCTCTGTAGATCGTCACTAACTATTGATGTTAATTCTGTGCCGACGGGATTCAAGAGGAGCTGATTGAATGGTTTTTGGCTGAAATATTTGAATATTTATCCTAGTGTTGCTAAACAGCCTGTTAAATTTCTATTGCAATTCTCACCCATAAAACCAACAATCGCGATCGACTGAATATTGCTGGAAGTCACATATTCACTATTCTTCAAACTTTTTTTGGGTGGGGATTCAAAATTTGTTCCGGAAGGGGGCGCCAACCAAATGGGTGAGAAACGAACCTCTCCCTTGTCATAGGTTAAGAGTCGTGGGACTGCTTTGCAACAGCTCGCAATGAGCTGTTGATACTAAAGAATTCTTACGGATAATGCAGTAGTTTCACCTCACTTTCTGCATGGGCAATGGAAAAGATATCGTTTCTGACCCTGCCCTTAGTCGCCTTTTACAACCAGCATGAACTTGGGTGCCTTGGAAGTATTCCTTTTATGTGCCGCTATCTCGAGGGGACCTAGATATAAGATGATTCCTGAGGATGCTCCAAAATTAAAAGGTCACCCTGTAAAATTGATTGATTCATTTATCTCCGATGTTTCTCTATCCCCTGCTCATCCCGAGAATATTCCTCGCTCGGGAACTCAGGATATTGTAACAACAATGAACAAAGAGCAACGGCAGGACGGTACAGGAGGGAGGAGAACACATTACTTTGGAATATTTGTAAAGGAATTACTGCAAATAGAGAGGCAGACGAAAACCTGCTTAGTGAAAATAAACGTTTGTATGCTTCAGGCCTGTTGTTAGGAATTCATAAGTATCGTTTGATGCAATTGGCTTGTTTGAAAATCAGCCGGTTTTATGGATAGGTCATTATATTTGCTCATTTTTCCGCATGGAAATTGGAAGATCGGATAGATCTTGATTTCAATACAACCAATGTGCATGGAAATTAGAAGATCGGATAGATCTTGATTTCAATACAACCAATCCGCATGGAAATTGGAAGATCGGATAGATCTTTATTTCAATACAACCAATCCGCATGGAAATTGGAAGATCGGATAGATCTTGATTTCAATACAACCAATCCGCATGGAAATTGGAAGATCGGATAGATCTTGATTTCAATACAACCAAATGATTTGGGAAATTATCATCGAGTAAAGAGGACACAGCGTGACTTACGACGTCGGTTTCTTTGGTCTAGTCCAGAAGAAATTTTCAAGAAAGTAAACCTCAAATTTTGTATCGATCCGGAAAAGGTGGGAAAAATTAATTGATATTAGGTTTTATTATTAAGTATATACCCTCTTGATTGTGAAGGAAAAATAAACGCCAGAGACAATATAAATATAGACTCCATTTCCAATGATCGCAAGGACGGACGATGCGAATTTGGTATTTGATGATGACCTCGGATGAATATCAAGGATTAAATAAGAACTGTTACACAAAGTGATCGTTGCTTGGCGCTAATGTTAATGGCGGCCATTTTGTAAAAGTGAGACAAGAGCAGAAACAACATCATCATCTTTGACAAGGACAACAACGACAACAACATCTCTTATCATCAATCAGCAGCAGCAGCAGAAGGAACAGTAAAGAAAACAACATCAGCATCAACAACAAAGATGACAGTAACATCATATTATAAGAACTGATGAAATAAGAACTGTGACACAACGTGATCGTTGGTTGGCGCTATTAATGGCGGCCATTATGTAAAAGTGAGACAAGAGCAGAAACAACATCATCATCATCTTTGACAAGACAACAACAACAACTCTTATCATCAATCAGCAGCAGC
>CM022883.1:8770958-8792597 GCA_012654025.1 Pachypsylla venusta
TTTCCCGATGATGAAATAGAAAATAACTATCCATGATGTTTTCCTGTGGTTTCACATTAAATCGCTAATAGATAAGTTACGGTAGATTCGTGTCATGATCAGCTTTGTACCCATAATTGGCGCATTAATCCACATAGATTGCCTTCTTATTTTGTCTCTTAAATTATCTTAACCAGGACCAAAAATAGATACCGTTATAAGTGGTAGTGTTCAGTGAGTTTGAACCGATTTTGTAAATTGTTATATTATGAATAGCACAATTCTCTTTTTCTCACTCTATAATTGGTGCCATTTGTCATCAATTATAGTGTCATCATCGCTCGCACACACTCTTCTTTTCTCACTTATTTTTCAAACATTTGTCATCATCGCTCGCACACGCACTTTTTTTCTCACTTATTTTCCAAGACTTACAGTCTTCTTCCTTAACTTCACCTTTTCCCAGTTCTATTTGGGGTCGGTGTGGCGGTGTTGCCTTAACTTTACCAAGTCTGTCACAACCAAATTTTGATGTCTTCCCTCTTTAGTTTTATCCTTTCCCGGCACGGTAACTCTCGTTTTCTTCTCATGGTATCAATGCTTTTTACTGAGGTGTTTTGATTTTTGGTTTAAGAAAGAATTTTTTAAAGGTTGGATGTCCCTCCTGACACCTTCTGTATTTAGGACTGTTACGTAATGAATCTGGCTTGTTCCCCTCGGTGGCCACACTTTCCGCCCTGTAAGCAAACCAACAAGGTGAACCTAACTACTGACATAGGCAAAGTCAGTTACCAAATACCTAGCAATGAAATGAGTCAAATTAGAGTAATAATTCTTATTTCTTTGTTTTTTGGTTCCTTTTTGGTTATCATCTTTTTTTCTGGGTGCAGCTGAAACCCACCTTTGTAAGGAGCTAGACAGCAAAACACGTCTTCTGCCAATGTGGAACAGCCTTACAAAAACCACTGGAACACCTCTCAAGGATGATTTTAACATTGGAAGAATTCGAAACTATCATCAGTCAGTCCTAGAAGGAAATCTGTCAAATACTTAGATAGCTTTTAGAGTAATAAATGCTTAAAGGAGCATTCACACTATCCAGTGACAGTGACAGCAAGTGATTCCCGCTAACCGTGAGATCACAGTGACGCACTGTCACGCATCGGTTTAGTATGAACATGTTTCTTCAACTGCCTGGAAGAATAGTTAGTTTTGCCGGGTGGATCACTTGCCGGTCACGGAACAGTCACTGCTAAGTGTGAATGCTCCTTAAGTCTGAGAACTAATATAGTGCGCGGTAACAATAGATTTTTACAGTCTGTATCCCAATCAATGCCAATCCTCTCGTCATATTATGGAAACGCAATTTCCGTGCACTGCAATCTAAATTTTGATGTTTGGAACATTTTTTACTCGGTATTTATATTAGATAATTTGGGAATATTCTTTCTTTTCGACTTTTCGACAAACTTAAATTTTGTCACGATTTCATTTTAAGATTTCTAAGAACAAGTTATTAAAGGTTTCCGAGAATTTATTATGAAAAATAGCGCAAGGTTATTATCGTAATTTTTTATTAATAAACAATTATTTGAAACTGGTTACAGATCTCCATTGAGATTGAGACAGATAGCAATTATCATTGCGACCTCTGTTGTGACCTTACTTCACTGGAAACAAACAATCACAAATTGCCAATCACTACCCCAGGACAATTTTATTCAAATTGGTACGACACATAACCTGACAATTCGGAACTTATCAAAATCGGATGAATTTCCCATTGAGTCATTAGCATGAAGGTTCTGTGAAAATCAAATGAACTTCAAAAAGCTTCTTATTCACCAATTAAATTAAAATGTCCCTTGCTACGGTCGAAGATTAATCTGAAAGAACAAAACTCCAATCTACGACCAATTCAATAACCGGATGAAGTAATTCCCACCAAGCCAAGGGCAGTAAGCCTTTTTGATTATCACCATCATTTGCCCGCAAAGGGCACATGAGTTATTGTATAGGAAAGAGGCAATATTTTTCAATTATTTTTACAATCCAAAGTTACAAGGTGGGCCAAAAGTAATGATCCCGTTTGTTTTCTCTCTCATTTTTTCAGTTGACAATTAATTTCATTTTTAGTTTAAAATTTCTAATCTAAACACTTGTAGAATTTGTATAGACAAATCATAGAACTCTGCACTCCTCAGGAACGAGGAATAATTGTGACAATGTTTTTGACAAAAATCAGTCATTATGATTTTCCTCATTGCGAGGGCGGGGTTTAACAGAGCATTTATTAAAATATTTTACAGGAAATTGAACATCTGAACATCATGGCAATAAGCTGATTTGATATTTGCACTTTGTATGGAAGCATCTTCTTCCGTCGAAATGTACTGTAACGGCGGCCTTTTTAAGTTAAATTGTCTTTTAATTTGTCTACAATAAGGATTATTTTTTCTCAAAAATCATAATGAACGATTATTTGTGAAAAACAGTGTCACAACTATTCCTCGTTCCTGTGAAATGTAGTTTTCAATGGTTTGTCTATACAAATTCTACAAGTGTTTAGATCACAAATTTCAAACTTAGAATGAAATGAATTGTCACCTTAAAAAATGAAAGAGAAAACAAAGAGGGTCGATCATTAATTTGTATATTTATGTAATGTAGTGTCGAGAATGTTTAAAATCCTTCTAAGAACCCACCNAATAGTTTTTTATGTGTTCGTGTAACAAAAAAATAATGTTAACAAGAAATGTAGATAATTTTATCTCAAAGCGAATGATATGTCATTCTCTCATGTAAAGTAAATATAAGTCGAGATATTTGTGAAAATGTGAAGAAAAACGTTTTTTCGCATAACTTTGCAAAGAAAGTTTGCACGCTACTGCAAATTCAGATTTAACATTTCTTAATAGTTCTCTATCGAATTTCATTTGATTCGAAATTCGTGTATGGTAACGCAAACTCAAAATACCATTCTACTGGACTAGTAGTGTCGAGAATGTTTAAAATTCTTCTAAGAACCCACCAAGCCATCAACGAACTCTTAATGAGGAAGCATAATCTTTACCATGATGAACTGTCTTGTCACATTTTAGCAAATTATTTTCTGTTAATATGATTCTTGTTCTTCTTTAGTTATATGTTCAGCTGCTTGGTTTTCATCTACGAAGCTCGTTTAAAAGCAATTAAGATAAACTATTCAAATGTTTTCAGTATGAGTAGAGTTTGAATCCGCTCATTAAATATGGTTGATGATTTTGTGTTGAAGGTGGTGTGGTGTTTTGGTTAATTCTTATTTTGAAACTGAACTCGTTAAGTTCATTGTTCTTGGTGTTTTTATTTGCTGTTGCTCAAAAAAGAGTCCATTCTCATTGTTGATCGGTAGTTGTTGCAACGTTCTTTTTCGCTAACTTCACCCTTTTCCAATTCTATTTGGGTTTGGCGTTGCTTTTCTTAGTTTTACCATGCCACAACCTTTTATTCGGTGCCTACTATCTTTAGCTGTAACCATTTTCCTGGCATGGTCAGTCACCTTAGCTTGCTTCTCACAGTATCTATAGGAACTGCGAAGAAACTCCCATTTTATTGATGACCATTCATAATTCGTTTAAGGTAGAGTTTTTCTTAAACTCTGGATACCCTTCCTAACACCAAACCTTCTGTATTTACACTTAAGAACGTCATCTAATGTTGTTGCAACGGTGTTCATTCTGAAATCAACTATTCAGGTTTGGAAAAATAGTGGAAATATGTTGACAAGATAGTAAAATGTAGCAAATTACAATACCTGGGACACATCTTGAGAATTACAAACAGATATGATCTTCTCCAACAAATCCTTCAAGGGAAGATTGATTGCAAAAGGGGTCCTGGCAGAAGCAGAATATCCTGGCTCGCAAATCTGAGGAGTTGGTTTAATATGTCTTGAGCAGGACTTTTCCGAAAATTAGAATAGCCATGATGATCGCTAACATCATTTGAAGAACAAGAAGATGTTGACATACGGTTACCTAAAAGATTTTGATAGTCTTTGTCTGGAACTGTGATTTGTTGCGTTCCAGGTCGTTCGGGTACGTCGAACCGGTTATCATGAGGAAGATCCTGTATAGATACACCTGATTGGTTCCAAGGTAGAGTGGCATTGTGTCAGGTGTCACACAATGGTTTGACACACATGAGGATATTCTCACTTCGGATGACCTTGCTAGAAAGAGTGACACGAATACATATTGTCACCTAACAATATGATTCGCCATTTTCACTATCGTTCCCCTTTTTTTAGGTTATGAAATATTCATTATGCAAACATTTTTATATTTTGTTCATTAAATATTGTTTATTTTACTTGATGTAATAGTTGGGTGGATCACGAGAAATAAAAGAGTTATCATGCCATAAAATTTGTCCCTAAAAGGCTGTACCCATTCCTGCCACAGTAACCCTCGTTTGCTTCTCACATTATCCGTAGAAACTCGCACTTTGCTGATGACCTTTCAACATTGGTTTGAATCAATGTTTCAAATAGCAGGATGCCTTTCCTAATACCAATGAAGCTGGCTTGTTCTCAAGAAAGCTGGCTTGTTCCCATCAGTGGCTACATTCTCAAGGAAAGAGCGATGATCCTGATGTCAATGTTGACCCTGATTTTGAACGTCAGCCATTTTCTTGTATCAATGTTTTATTTACAATTGAGTTTCAATTCAGTGTTAAACTGATGCGACTGTAATAAGACGGTTGGCTGAAACACTGAAGAAATTATTTCTACACGTTCCTTATATGAAAAGGATTTTTTTATGATAAATACTTCCAGTTATTGTTTCCCCTGTGGACTTAAAAAAGCACATTTCCAAGGGACCCAAGTCCATGCCAGTCGTAAAAGGCGACTAAGGACAGGTTCGGAAACGATATCTTTTCTATAACCCATGCAGAAAGCAAGGAGACGCTAATACTGCATTATATATCTCTTCTATGCCCCCCTGTGCCAGTCGTAAAAGGCGACTGTAGACTGCAGGAAGGGTCGGAAACGATATCTTTTTCATTACCCATGCAAGGAGCAGCTACTGCATTATCCGTGATTCTGAAGTATCAACATCTCATGGCGAGTTGTTGCAAACCCATGATGATGATGTAATTATTAAATTTAATGCCTTCGATGGTATTCGATAAACTACTGAGTCCTCGTTAAGAACCATTCATACGAGTGACAGTTCGGCAACTGATTGTGAGCTCACAGTGACGCACTGTCACTGTCACGTGCGGGTCTAGTATGAACATGTTCCTTCAACTGCTTGGAAGAATATTTTTAGTTTTGTCGAGCGAATCACTTGCCGGCCAACGCACTGTCCTGCTTAGTGTGAATGCACCTTTACGAATCCGTCTCTCTTATCAACGAAGTTCAGCAAATATAACATTATAGCTTCCTCACCATTTCAACTTATAGATAGGAACCTACAAACCGTGTTTTTACAAAGATAGAAGGTAGTTTAAAGAAAATATCTAAAAAGAGGTTGATGAGTTTTGACTGTTACAGTGATGGTATACGTTCCAGATTGTCCCGGATCGTGAAATAGGTCATCGGAGGGACATTTTGTTATCATTTTTTATTAGTTCAATTTAAGGTTTCGCTAATTTAAGAAGGACATGATTGTCCACAGTAGAACAATCTATAAAAGACAACAAACAATGTCACGGCGACCATCGTGAAACCGTACAAGGTGCCAGTAAGATCCAAATGAGAAGTGAAGAAAGAAATCTGAGAGCAGTTGCTTACTCAATATTAATAGAAGACACCCCATGGTGCGTATCGAGACGCAAGTAAATCATGTGAATCAATATGGAAAAGTTCTTAGATCACCGACTGACTGACTGAGTCACGCATACATGGACCCAATTATAAAGCTTCTTGTGTTATACCCGTTGAAAAATCAACGCAAATATTAAGCGGTCCCTCTCAAACGGTTCTCGGAGGATCCATTGAAGTAAAAGAAAGTCCAGCAGGGTTTTACTTGGTGCGTTTGACCATGAGGTTGCTAGCCCTCGTGATGCTGATTTTTTCCGGTCCAACAGATAAAATGAACTTCAGAAGATACTAAACAGTCAGAATGGTCCTGCCATTAAGGCCCTGACAAAACGTGTAAATCTTGTTTTTTTAAAGGTTGCAGTATACAGAGTGGACACAAACCCATACTCCCACCCTCCCCAAATTCCATTGTACTTGAAAAACAAAGATAGCAATATAAGAATCGTAGTGTGGCCAGAAAGGTAGGAGATATCAAAAAAATTGGTGGGAATAAATCCTCCAAACCATTGTTTTGGATTTATAGAAAACTAGCTGTTTCGCCCTTGCTTCGCTACGGCCTATAGCTTGGCGCCTTAGAGGCATGGCCCTTCCAGTGCTAATATAGTATTCTATGATTCCCCTTACAATAATCGGAAAAACGGCCATAATTCGAAAACCGTTGGACCGTTTTTTCAAAATATATACCAAATTAAGGTTTAAAAGGCCACTTAAAACTTTCTCGCTTTGAGTTGATATGTTGTCGCGACTTACGATATCGGACCATGACCGACTAAATTCGGTCAAAAATCTAAAAATCGCCGTAAATCGAAAACGGTTCGACATTTTTGAATATTTTTTCTGGTGTTTAGACCTATGGTTTTTTTTTGGGNGGGGGGGGGGGGGTATTCTTGATATCTTTTACCATTTTGGCCAAACATTAAGTGATACATACACACATACATTTATCGTTACATAGAGTTTTATTATTATAGATAGATTATCAGAACCATCACAGCATTTGAATGAAGAGATAAAGCATTCTATAGCATTACTATTGTCAAGGTAGGATCTGTTTGGGAATGTCTGCCATTTTCCTGTATCAATATTTACATTTTAGTTTCCTCATATCAATTCGTCACGTGCTTTTTGAAATGAAGTCTATACCCATAAGCTTCTTCTAAATCCGTTTATTCTAATGTCAAACCGTTTGACTAATTTTCTTAGTTTTGGATCAGATATCTCAAAAAGGCACACTGATATTGGAATTTTTATTTTACAATGTTCCTAAAATTCTTTAAACTGTTCCATCGAGAGTTGTTTTTCCAATTGATTAATTAAGATAAACCGGTTGGTAAAGTGAGATTGGTTTAGGAATTTCTTGATTAAATAGACTGAACATCCTCTTCTTTGGTAAAATGGTTTTCAAGAGTTGTTATCAAAAAATTAAGATTGTTGATTTGTTGTATATTTAGGGCTCATTATGGTTGTCAAATGTATAACTTTTTGAACATCTTAATTTTATTTTATTTGATAAAATGTTCAAAACTTCGTACAGGTCATCTTCTTCCTTCCTTGGAGTGGTCAATACTGAGGCCTGGATTTTCCCCTCTGTTTCATACAGGGTCATTCAGTGAAACGTATTCATATCTTCGTATTCATACCGTTCTCCGCATTGTAATCGAAATAAAGAAAGGGATTTTTTTTTACTAATTTCTTTTCTTTTTTTTAAAAAAAAAATCTTTTGTGAAAGAAAATACTAATAAATGCTTTCTCTTTTGTGTTATGTGATCATTTGGGTGCTCACTGCATTGTGGGATTTTCCCAATATCAATCATTATCCAATTATTTTGAAATTTTCAAATTTACCTACAATGCTATGCGCATTTATTTTTATTTTTTTGACGATTTTTTTGTTGATAAATTTCTGGACTATTTTTTCATGGTAAATTTCTGGACTATTTTTTGTTGGTAAATTTCTTTTCTTTTTTGTAATATATTTATTTTCTTCTCTGTTCTAGGTAAGCTGCCCATTTCATTAAAACAAATATTGTTTCAAATATCAGTAAGTACTATTTTATTTTATTTTGTTAAACGGCTCACTGAAAGTTTTCGTCCTCATGATGGCTGGTTCTTGCTCACCGAGACGAGCTGAAACGCCTACCTTCACAGTTTAAGCCAAAGGCCATTAACATCTTTTCGCTAACCTATTATGAATCATTATCACTAATCTAGAATTGGGGAGAGCATTTAATTAAGCGCTACAACAGCAAGGACCTAGAAAGTTAATTTTAGCTGACCTTTTTGAATTTTGACAACAAAAGTGGAACCAACATAAGTGGCATATGTTCATGAGTGTAGGAAGGGGGGGCAGCTGNTCAACTGGATCTTCCTTTAATGTGCAAATGAATACTATCAGAGGAGTTACTTGAATCTTCTTCATACAAGGTGATACTTTCAACTGGATCTTCCTTTAATGTGCAAATGAATACTATCAGAGGAGTTACTTGAATCTTCTTCATACAAGGTGATACTTTCAACTGGATCTTCCTTTAATGTGCAAATGAATACTATCAGAGGAGTTACTTGAATCTTCTTCATACAAGGTGATACTTTCAACTGGATCTTCCTTTAATGTGCAAATGAATACTATCAGAGGAGTTACTTGAATCTTCTTCATACAAGGTGATACTTTCAACTGGATCTTCCTTTAATGTGCAAATGAATACTATCAGAGGAGTTACTTGAATCTTCTTCATACAAGGTGATACTTTCAACTGGATCTTCCTTTAATGTGCAAATGAATACTATCAGAGGAGTTACTTGAATCTTCTTCATACAAGGTGATACTTTCAACTGGATCTTCCTTTAATGTGCAAATGAATACTATCAGAGGAGTTACTTGAATCTTCTTCATACAAGGTGATACTTTCAACTGGATCTTCCTTTAATGTGCAAATGAATACTATCAGAGGAGTTACTTGAATCTTCTTCATACAAGGTGATACTTTCAACTGGATCTTCCTTTAATGTGCAAATGAATACTATCAGAGGAGTTACTTGAATCTTCTTCATACAAGGTGATACTTTCAACTGGATCTTCCTTTAATGTGCAAATGAATACTATCAGAGGAGTTACTTGAATCTTCTTCATACAAGGTGATACTTTCAACTGGATCTTCCTTTAATGTGCAAATGAATACTATCAGAGGAGTTACTTGAATCTTCTTCATACAAGGTGATACTTTCAACTGGATCTTCCTTTAATGTGCAAATGAATACTATCAGAGGAGTTACTTGAATCTTCTTCATACAAGGTGATACTTTCAACTGGATCTTCCTTTAATGTGCAAATGAATACTATCAGAGGAGTTACTTGAATCTTCTTCATACAAGGTGATACTTTCAACTGGATCTTCCTTTAATGTGCAAATGAATACTATCAGAGGAGTTACTTGAATCTTCTTCATACAAGGTGATACTTTCAACTGGATCTTCCTTTAATGTGCAAATGAATACTATCAGAGGAGTTACTTGAATCTTCTTCATACAAGGTGATACTTTCAACTGGATCTTCCTTTAATGTGCAAATGAATACTATCAGAGGAGTTACTTGAATCTTCTTCATACAAGGTGATACTTTCAACTGGATCTTCCTTTAATGTGCAAATGAATACTATCAGAGGAGTTACTTGAATCTTCTTCATACAAGGTGATACTTTCAACTGGATCTTCCTTTAATGTGCAAATGAATACTATCAGAGGAGTTACTTGAATCTTCTTCATACAAGGTGATACTTTCAACTGGATCTTCCTTTAATGTGCAAATGAATACTATCAGAGGAGTTACTTGAATCTTCTTCATACAAGGTGATACTTTCAACTGGATCTTCCTTTAATGTGCAAATGAATACTATCAGAGGAGTTACTTGAATCTTCTTCATACAAGGTGATACTTTCAACTGGATCTTCCTTTAATGTGCAAATGAATACTATCAGAGGAGTTACTTGAATCTTCTTCATACAAGGTGATACTTTCAACTGGATCTTCCTTTAATGTGCAAATGAATACTATCAGAGGAGTTACTTGAATCTTCTTCATACAAGGTGATACTTTCAACTGGATCTTCCTTTAATGTGCAAATGAATACTATCAGAGGAGTTACTTGAATCTTCTTCATACAAGGTGATACTTTCAACTGGATCTTCCTTTAATGTGCAAATGAATACTATCAGAGGAGTTACTTGAATCTTCTTCATACAAGGTGATACTTTCAACTGGATCTTCCTTTAATGTGCAAATGAATACTATCAGAGGAGTTACTTGAATCTTCTTCATACAAGGTGATACTTTCAACTGGATCTTCCTTTAATGTGCAAATGAATACTATCAGAGGAGTTACTTGAATCTTCTTCATACAAGGTGATACTTTCAACTGGATCTTCCTTTAATGTGCAAATGAATACTATCAGAGGAGTTACTTGAATCTTCTTCATACAAGGTGATACTTTCAACTGGATCTTCCTTTAATGTGCAAATGAATACTATCAGAGGAGTTACTTGAATCTTCTTCATACAAGGTGATACTTTCAACTGGATCTTCCTTTAATGTGCAAATGAATACTATCAGAGGAGTTACTTGAATCTTCTTCATACAAGGTGATACTTTCAACTGGATCTTCCTTTAATGTGCAAATGAATACTATCAGAGGAGTTACTTGAATCTTCTTCATACAAGGTGATACTTTCAACTGGATCTTCCTTTAATGTGCAAATGAATACTATCAGAGGAGTTACTTGAATCTTCTTCATACAAGGTGATACTTTCAACTGGATCTTCCTTTAATGTGCAAATGAATACTATCAGAGGAGTTACTTGAATCTTCTTCATACAAGGTGATACTTTCAACTGGATCTTCCTTTAATGTGCAAATGAATACTATCAGAGGAGTTACTTGAATCTTCTTCATACAAGGTGATACTTTCAACTGGATCTTCCTTTAATGTGCAAATGAATACTATCAGAGGAGTTACTTGAATCTTCTTCATACAAGGTGATACTTTCAACTGGATCTTCCTTTAATGTGCAAATGAATACTATCAGAGGAGTTACTTGAATCTTCTTCATACAAGGTGATACTTTCAACTGGATCTTCCTTTAATGTGCAAATGAATACTATCAGAGGAGTTACTTGAATCTTCTTCATACAAGGTGATACTTTCAACTGGATCTTCCTTTAATGTGCAAATGAATACTATCAGAGGAGTTACTTGAATCTTCTTCATACAAGGTGATACTTTCAACTGGATCTTCCTTTAATGTGCAAATGAATACTATCAGAGGAGTTACTTGAATCTTCTTCATACAAGGTGATACTTTCAACTGGATCTTCCTTTAATGTGCAAATGAATACTATCAGAGGAGTTACTTGAATCTTCTTCATACAAGGTGATACTTTCAACTGGATCTTCCTTTAATGTGCAAATGAATACTATCAGAGGAGTTACTTGAATCTTCTTCATACAAGGTGATACTTTCAACTGGATCTTCCTTTAATGTGCAAATGAATACTATCAGAGGAGTTACTTGAATCTTCTTCATACAAGGTGATACTTTCAACTGGATCTTCCTTTAATGTGCAAATGAATACTATCAGAGGAGTTACTTGAATCTTCTTCATACAAGGTGATACTTTCAACTGGATCTTCCTTTAATGTGCAAATGAATACTATCAGAGGAGTTACTTGAATCTTCTTCATACAAGGTGATACTTTCAACTGGATCTTCCTTTAATGTGCAAATGAATACTATCAGAGGAGTTACTTGAATCTTCTTCATACAAGGTGATACTTTCAACTGGATCTTCCTTTAATGTGCAAATGAATACTATCAGAGGAGTTACTTGAATCTTCTTCATACAAGGTGATACTTTCAACTGGATCTTCCTTTAATGTGCAAATGAATACTATCAGAGGAGTTACTTGAATCTTCTTCATACAAGGTGATACTTTCAACTGGATCTTCCTTTAATGTGCAAATGAATACTATCAGAGGAGTTACTTGAATCTTCTTCATACAAGGTGATACTTTCAACTGGATCTTCCTTTAATGTGCAAATGAATACTATCAGAGGAGTTACTTGAATCTTCTTCATACAAGGTGATACTTTCAACTGGATCTTCCTTTAATGTGCAAATGAATACTATCAGAGGAGTTACTTGAATCTTCTTCATACAAGGTGATACTTTCAACTGGATCTTCCTTTAATGTGCAAATGAATACTATCAGAGGAGTTACTTGAATCTTCTTCATACAAGGTGATACTTTCAACTGGATCTTCCTTTAATGTGCAAATGAATACTATCAGAGGAGTTACTTGAATCTTCTTCATACAAGGTGATACTTTCAACTGGATCTTCCTTTAATGTGCAAATGAATACTATCAGAGGAGTTACTTGAATCTTCTTCATACAAGGTGATACTTTCAACTGGATCTTCCTTTAATGTGCAAATGAATACTATCAGAGGAGTTACTTGAATCTTCTTCATACAAGGTGATACTTTCAACTGGATCTTCCTTTAATGTGCAAATGAATACTATCAGAGGAGTTACTTGAATCTTCTTCATACAAGGTGATACTTTCAACTGGATCTTCCTTTAATGTGCAAATGAATACTATCAGAGGAGTTACTTGAATCTTCTTCATACAAGGTGATACTTTCAACTGGATCTTCCTTTAATGTGCAAATGAATACTATCAGAGGAGTTACTTGAATCTTCTTCATACAAGGTGATACTTTCAACTGGATCTTCCTTTAATGTGCAAATGAATACTATCAGAGGAGTTACTTGAATCTTCTTCATACAAGGTGATACTTTCAACTGGATCTTCCTTTAATGTGCAAATGAATACTATCAGAGGAGTTACTTGAATCTTCTTCATACAAGGTGATACTTTCAACTGGATCTTCCTTTAATGTGCAAATGAATACTATCAGAGGAGTTACTTGAATCTTCTTCATACAAGGTGATACTTTCAACTGGATCTTCCTTTAATGTGCAAATGAATACTATCAGAGGAGTTACTTGAATCTTCTTCATACAAGGTGATACTTTCAACTGGATCTTCCTTTAATGTGCAAATGAATACTATCAGAGGAGTTACTTGAATCTTCTTCATACAAGGTGATACTTTCAACTGGATCTTCCTTTAATGTGCAAATGAATACTATCAGAGGAGTTACTTGAATCTTCTTCATACAAGGTGATACTTTCAACTGGATCTTCCTTTAATGTGCAAATGAATACTATCAGAGGAGTTACTTGAATCTTCTTCATACAAGGTGATACTTTCAACTGGATCTTCCTTTAATGTGCAAATGAATACTATCAGAGGAGTTACTTGAATCTTCTTCATACAAGGTGATACTTTCAACTGGATCTTCCTTTAATGTGCAAATGAATACTAGCAGAGGAGTTCCGCTTAATTTTGCCGCTAATTTTAGTTTTTGGCGTATAACAGTAGAACGATGCATTTTATGAAAAAAATTGCTCTATTCAAACTTAATGGGAATTGAATTTGACGTCGAATAACATATTCAAACTTTAAATTTGGTTCAGCGGTTTGGTCAGAATGGGAAGTCGAAAATAGGCTATTTTTTACACTTTTTCAGAAAATTGATTATACTCCAATTTAAACGCATGTAACTCAAAATCGGTTAGTCCAAATAAAAAATGATATTATATAAATCTTGTTTGAATAGAGCAATTTTTTTCATAAAATGCATCGTTCGACTGTTATACGCCAAAAACTAAAATTAGAGGCAAAATTAAGCGGTTTTTGGCCGCTAAAGAATTGGCTCACCTCAGAAACCGTCGCAAACTTAGATTACTGATATTCGGGATACCCAACGTGAAATAAAATCAACTCCCGCTAGCTACTAATTTATTCTAGGCAAAAATCTATTTTGACTGGGCTATTAACTTTCTCAACACTTTTTTTCTTCTTAACTTCTCTTTAACATCTATTGGTCATTCGAGACGGTGGTTTTACTCTCCATTCGCTAAAAACTTGCAAACCAGCTACCTACATTGACCTCACCCAGACTGGGTTGGACCGGATAAATAGCCAGCATCACGAGGTCGCGAACCAACGTGGACACCCACATTGTACAACCTTGCTGCACGTTGCTTAACTTTAGTGATCCAACGGGAACTGTGTATTCAACGTGCCATAGACGCTAGCTTCTCAACACTTCAAACTTTAATATAGTGTTAAAATTTTGAATCCTTCAGATTTAAGGTCCAAACTTAATAGCCATTGTAGGTACATTAAAAACCATTGAAGAACCGAATTAATATAGCACCAAACAATCAGTGTAAACCAAACAAAACCGCATAATCAAATTTAATGAGATTTTGGTTAGAACATACTAATTATTTTGGACAGTGGGCTTCCATTAGCCTTGACGTTGTAGTCATTAGGGTGTAACCTCGGTGAACATAATGGTCTTTCAAGCAATCAGTGTGTGAGTACGTAGCCAGCGTCTATGACACGTTGAATACACCAGGTTATCTTCGATCACTGAACTTAAGCAACTTCCAGCGAGATTGTTCCATGTAGGTGTCCACACTGTCCACGTGGGTTCGCGCCCTCGTGATACTGGCTATTTTCCCGACCCAAACCAGACTGAGTAAGGTCAATGTGGATAGCTGGTTTGCAAGTTTCCAGCGAAA
Source organism: Pachypsylla venusta (assembly GCA_012654025.1). NCBI lineage: Eukaryota > Metazoa > Arthropoda > Insecta > Hemiptera > Aphalaridae > Pachypsylla > Pachypsylla venusta. The sequence goes on from CM022883.1 coordinate 8,785,459, forward strand.
AAAACCCCGTCTCGAATGACCAATATGTTAAAGAGACGTTAAGTTAAGAAAAAAGCGTCAGTGAGTGTTTCAAGCAGGGGCAAAATAGTAAATCGGTTGTACACTGCTATAATATGTATATGGGATTAGGTTATCAATAATTCTACGTCCGCAAATACAGCGAAGCTAAAAAAATAATAGCCAAAATTTGAGTGCCTAAGAAAATATTCTGAAACTTTTCACGGTATTTCCGGACGTAGAATTATCCATTTGTTGGTTTAGAATTTTCAAAATGAACATTTTGACGGAAAAAACACCATCTCAAAATTTGACATTTTACATTTCAAAGAATGTATCATTGTAGAATCCAAACATCGAATAAAAAAAATGTATGTTTTTTTGTGCTATTATTTTGTGGGTATCATATCCTTACAAGGATTTTTTTTAACAATTACTCCAATACACGAAGCTTTTCTTAACAATTTCCCCTTAATACTACCACTTGTCGCTATTACCATAGCTACTCAATTGTCTTCAGGAGGCTGAGTTACCCCAATCACAACCAGACCAAGTAGAAAATTCGTAAAAACTTTTTTCAAATTTTCGACCCGACCGGGATTCGTACCGGGTATCTCTTTGATACAAGCCGAGTGTGATGCACACTTTTCCACGGAGACATCTCAAAAATCAAATTTTACAGTTAGAGTTGACGGATTATGATGAAGTTGGGTATGTAGGTCCCATTTGGCGTCTTTGCCATAAAATTTTTCGTCACCTACGGTCACACATTAATTTTTTTTTTATCGGTAGAGTCTCTCAGCAATAGTTTATTCGCGTAACTTTAGTTTTCGACGATGTACAAACTAGTCTTGATGAACTCCACGCACTACTATATGTAAACTCTCAAGGCCACCCCCAGAAATTTCAATCGTTCTTTTTTTTTTTTAATGAAAATACTCTACTTTGCGAGTTACTTATAATATTAAAAAAACAATGGCAGCAACAACAACATCAACAAAAACAACAACAGCAGCAAATACATCTACAAAAACAACAACATCATCAGCGTACACAACAACAACAGCAGCAATAACACCAACAAAAACAACATCACCTTCCATGATCATCATTTTCAGGTATTATTTCTGGCTTGGCTGTCAATGCTTCGGCCCCCCCTAAAAAAATTTTGGGTACAGCCCTGTAAACTCTCCTTTCTACTGAAGCTGCCAGCATACTGGGCAGTAGTAGTGTAGTAGTGACGGGGGCAAGGGGTTTATTGGACTGCATCTTTTCTCCTTTGAGAGAGACTGAACAAAGAAGTGGTGCGGAGAGTCGTGATGAGATGATATGGACTCTGAGGTAAACACAAAACGAACGGACTGTAAATCTTCATAAAACATTTTCTTTCCTTTTTCTCGCTTTAGGAAAATCTTTAATTTCCTAACTCCAGCCATGGTTGCCAAGTCACGTTTTATATACCCTATGTTCACTCAAGCTTACTCTTTCATCATAATAGTAGGCTATGGACATGGACTTTATTAAAGATACTAACATGCGACTTGTACAGGGTGTTAGTTAGATAAGGGTTTGGATAGCATTAAATATCTCACGAATCTCACGATCAATGAAAGGTATAAATATCTCACGAAAAATCAAATGAAGGAAGAAGTAAAGCCAACCTGGAAGTATCATTTCATATCATTGAGCCTCGCCACCTAAGATTTGGAATCCTTGCACCTCAGCCTCATGGGCTTTTTGTGTATTGGGGTTAAGCCTATTTCTCTAGCTAAGGTTCAACTCCTCAGAGAGTTTGAGCAGTCTTCTTACCAGATTGTTTTGGACGAGGGTTTAGTCGCCCGATCAAGGGTTTAGTGGCCCGATGATTCTCTCCAATTAAATAGGGCACTGCAATCAAAGATTACGAGAGAGGTCGTTTCCTCTTCCTCCACAAATAGTGTACACAATGGGTTTTCCGTAAAGATTCCCATATTGTGTAGGTGTTTTCTAAGACCACTATGTCCCCTTATGAGTATTGGAAAAAATATCGTTTCCGACCTGTCCCTTAGTCGCCTTTGACGACTGGCATGGACTTGGATTCCTTGGAAGTATTCTTTTTAAGTCCCTCTATCCAATTTGGACTGTGGATAGGGGAAGTTAAAGATGAAACTGTATAGAAACGAAATGCAATGATCAACAGAATTGACTGTAAAGAACATTTTTACATATCGGATCCAAACATTGAAAGACATAAATAACCAAAGTGTAACAGGTATTCCTTGACATTACAATAACCTAACGAGAAACTGTACGAGCATATAAACCGAACTAGAATCAAGAAACCGGTTTTTAAGATTAGCAATTTATTCTTAATTCTTATGGTACATTCATAAATTTAGACATCGCCATTTTATAGTTAGTCTTCTTCTCGGTTTTATTATTCATTTTTCTTAACGAGTCCTTCTTTAGAAAGAATCTCCTTATCAGACTGGTGCTAAGTGAACTTCTAACTTCTTCCTCATAGTCTATGAACCAATGTTGACCCTTTGATTTTGTGTTTCACTAAAAGAATTGAGGGAAGGGAGCTTTTGTCTTGTCGTTTATGGCTTATGCTTTCTTTTGAATAGATCTAAGAAGCGCCCTCTTCCCCTGTTGTTCTGAAATTAGAAACAGCTACTCATTTGTTCTCACCAGGCGGCTTGAAGCCCAAAAAAAACCAGTTATACGTGGAGTCCCCAATGTTGCTTAGCTACAGTGATCTGACGAGAACTGGTGTAAGACTCTTTTCTCCTGCATATCCTTCGCGATCTTTCCCTCCCTTTGCAAGTAAATGTTTGGTTACGGGTTTGAAATTTTTAACATCTCTCTTATTGTTTATGAAAATGTTTCGCTAAAAGTATCTTTTTTGGCAATAAGTAGTTTTTTTTCTTTTTCTTAATTTATTGGCCATTCAAGAAGAGGGTTTCACCCTCCATTCGCTGGGGACTTGCAAACCAGCTACCCAAATTGACCTCACCCAGCCTGGGTTGGGCCAGAAAAGTAGGCAGCTTCACGAGGACGCGAACCCACATGGTACAACCTCGCTGGACGTTGCTAAACTTCAGTGATCTAACGGGAACTGATGTATTCGTATCTAAATTGATGAGTTCCAAAATTATTTCTAGGTTAATATTTATGGTGTTGTTGCGGTTATTGTACGGCACCCCGGTGTTCCTCTCAGACTCAACATTTTTGGATTATTGTTTTAAAACAATGGTGGACCGACCAAGGTTGATTTGAGGTTACCGAATAAGATTTCTTGTTGTTGTTGTTGCATGTACGTTTTCATATCAATCACATCTTGAATGACACGCCTTATCTACCGAAAAGGTTTTTATAGCTTTTGGCTGGAACGTATGCGTTGCAGGTCGCACTGGTTAGTGCAAATTCAATATTCAGTGTGTGAACAAAATAGATTAGTTAGACTAATATTGTCCCTCCTTTTCTCCTTCTAAAATGTCTTCTTTCATCTCCCTCCAACATTATCTCCTCTTTCCACAATCCATTGACTTTTTCTTTTTCCTCAGCCGGAAGTTTGCCGTATTTAACATAATATTACTTGGATTATCATCCACGATGTTCTTTTTATCTCCGATACCTTGTTCTCTATTTCTTTGTGTTTGATTTTCTATGTTTATTCTTTTACATTCTTCTATTCAATTATTTTTGTTGTGTAATTTGATATATTTTGTTTGTTGAGCTCCATTTTCCTCCTTTACTTCTTCTTCTTAATTTCATTTGCTAGTTCAGTTCTTTTTATCTATTCTATTTTAATATATTTTGTCAAAGAGTATTTTTTTTTGTTATATTTTTACAAAAATTAAATTGAATTTCTAGAAAATGACAGGATGTAGGTAATATGTTTTGTGGAGACAAATATATATATATATATTTTAAAAATAAATATACGAACATTGTTGATATTATTTTATGTCATTGATGTGTACAGATTATCTGGTTGCTTTTAGGTTTGTGTGTTATTTCAGGCGATTTCTTTTTTTTAAAACTGAACAGAGATCTGGAGGCATTTGTTTTTTCACTCTTGTTCAAAACAATATTTGATCAGATATGTTTGTTCAATTGTATTAAAAAAAAAGGGATTTTTCTTTTCTTATTTCATTTATTTATTTATGATAGCACGACGAAATTTGTATTAATTTGTTTTGTTTTTTGGTGGAAGTTATTCATTCGAAAGTTGGTGTGTTCGTGTGAATAATTCTTTAAACCTCCCTGTTTTCAATTATATCATCACCTTCTGGATATCTTCATCGTCCTCGACGGTTGCCCAAGTTTGATAGTGCTTGATAAACTGTTGTTCTAATGACTGCTCTATCTTGTGCCAGGTCTTTACACATTTCATAAGTCTGAATCTGTAGCCACTCCTTGATGTCGTCCTACCACCATCTTCTTAATCTGCCCCTGGCTCTAAACACATATTCACCAACTCACCAAATTTATGAAAACTTATGCCGATTTTTTCAATATTTTAAAAATAATCCAAGCAAAAAGATTGGTTATTCGAGCTATTGGTCTTCCACAGCCATTGGTCATTCAAGATTGGGGCTTCCATTTCCTGGAAACCTACAAAGCAACTACCCACATTGACCTTACCCAGTCTGGATTGGACCGGGAATAACCAGTATCATGAGGGCACAACCTACGTGGTCACCCGTTTAGTAAAATTTCGCCAAACGTTGATTAGCTTCAACGTGCTTCTGACGATGGCCAATGAATTAAACACTAAACAGCTTCGGCTCACCATTTTGCGTGGACTAAAACGAACGTATGTCTCCACCACATGGAAAAAAAGGACCTGGCAATCATACCAATTTCATACCCCTTTTTAATTTCACCTTCCCTGTAAGGCCTCTTCGTTTGAACCAAGTTTCGAAAGCCACGGGGTGAAGGACCCTTGAAATAGCTCCTTCATTTCATATTGTCTCATAATGATTTGATTTAATGATTTTGCTTCTGCTGAGATTAATAATTTATGCAGCACAAGACCGGAACCCTCATTATCTAGCGAGGTAGTTGCCCAACTATGAATTTCCCTTCCGATGAACAGGATATTTGGTTGTGTTTTCTGTTTGGAACGAATTTCATGCACCTCTGAACACATTAACATAAACTAGTATTTTATGTCTTGGTGAGCTTTTTTTGAAGAAAAAAAAATATATATATATATATATATTTGAATTTCAAACTAGTACCACCTACTCGTCATGAGGAAATTTGACTCCTGCTCGCTTGCGGTTTTTTGGGTATCTCTGTCATTTTTCCTCTAGCATTTGACGGAATGCGAAATGCCGGAGGAGATTTTTACTGCGGTAAAAGATATAGAAATTTAGTGGAAATAGAAACGTCCTGTACTTTTCCATTTTGACTGAATTTCAAAATGTCCTCTTTGTTATTGCACCGTTGAGCGTCGTGCTCCGGCATTGATACTCTCTCTCTCTCTCCGGAAATCGAAAGTCTTCTGACTTCAGAGTAAGTGTTTCCTCTTCTTTTGGCTCTATTATTTAGCATGTTCTGATAAGATTATGTCGGCCAACCTCTGTTTCTTTTCCTTCTGGGACTGCTTTATAAAACTTGTATTACAGGCAAAATTCATATAATATTACTGGCTTGTATTAATATTAATAGTCCTTATTTATACTGCCCGAATAGGACTGAAGAGTTCTTTTGCACCGGCAGTTTTTTTAAGTGCTATCTATGGAAAATGTCTTTGATTGGCATGTATTGGTCAATGGTAAATATAGTAAATATCTCAATTTCATGAGGAGAAAATTCCATAGATGGGATGAGTTTGAACCCACGCCCTATTATTTACCAGTCAGAGCGTCTTACCACTACACTACAAACCCCAGAATAGTACCAGAGGAAATAGTACCAGAGTTTCTATTTGACCACAAATAGTCCCCATTTTTTGCTGCTCACATTAAATTATCTACTCAATCGTCCGCACGAGACTGAGTGCACCCCGATAAGCACAAAGCACAAAGTCGAAAAATATCCGACCCCGTCGGGGATTTAATTTCGGGTCCCCCAAGTGCAGTGTGATACCCACCAGACCACAGGAGGACTAGTGTCATCATCGTTTCCAATAGTAGCCAGATGTATGAGAATGCGACCATGAAGAATTCATGGCCTTTGTTACTTATAAATTTATATAGCGGGTTGGCGGTCACTGCAGATGCTTTTGTACACAATACAAATTGTCTATGGTACATTATGGCCTTTCTAATGAAAACCATCTATCCATATCACCCCCCCCCCTCAATTTAATTATATTTCTAAAACACCTGGATGGAAGGTTCCCCGACCCCGTCAAAAAGGATATGAAATTATAGGGTGCCGTTTGTATATTACTTACTGTCAGCTGTACCAACCTTATTGAGAGTACCAGAGTTTCTATTTATAAATCTATGCTCTACTGAACAGCACACGCGCTGTTGGCAACATTAATTTATGTTATTTCCTTTTAGAATATATGGGAGCTGTATTGTCCTATTAGAGATACCAATGACCCCTCCCCCTCTCCACCTGGCATATGATTGTATGGATTAATAAAGTAAAAAGGAAAATGTCTTTGAACTGGCAGTGGAAATAGGAAATTAGTGTAGCAATGTCAAAGATCATAAATATGAATGTAGTGGTTGGAAAACCAGTTGTCTTTGGATATGAGTTGAAGGCGAGTTGTGAGCTGTATTGTTCTATTAGAGATACCAATGACCCCCCTCTCCACCTGGCATATGATTGTATGGATTAAAAAGGAAAATGTATTTGAACTGGCAGTGGAAATAGGAAACTAGTGATAGCAATGTCAAAGATCATAAATATGAATGTAGTGGTTGGAAAACCAGTTCTCTTTGGATATGAGTTGAAGGCGAGTTGTGAGCTGTATTGTTCTATTAGAGATACCAATGACCCCCCTCTCCACCTGGCATATGATTGTATGGATTAAAAAGGAAAATGTATTTGAACTGGCAGTGGAAATAGGAAACTAGTGATAGCAATGTCAAAGATCATAAATATGAATGTAGTGGTTGGAAAACCAGTTCTCTTTGGATATGAGTTGAAGGCGAGTTGTGAGCTGTATTGTTCTATTAGAGATACCAATGACC
>CM022883.1:8794022-8815463 GCA_012654025.1 Pachypsylla venusta
AATGGACCCCCCCCCCAAATTATAGCCTGGAAGCTAGGGTAAACTATCAGAATGAATTAAAAAATGTCGAATCGTTTTCGAGTTATACTTATTTTTTGGTGAAATTCAGTTGAATGTTAAGAAATTTATCAACTCAAAACGAGAGAGTTAAATATGGTTTGAAAAAAATAATGGAAAAATTCAATTGAACGGCGGCGAAGCACACTGTACACCTGCTAGTATTTGTATACGGGGCCTCTTAGTAATGTTCTTACAATATTCCTCTCTGACGGGACTTTTTCAGACTTCTATTTTCCGTTTCGGTGCCCCGTCCCCGTCTTCTTTCTAGACTTGTTCACTGCTTCTTAGTAGTAATGTTCCCACAATCTTCTTCTGTAACAACATCTTTTCCTAAATCTATTGGGAGATAGACAACGTTTCTCCCATTGATCCTACTCTTCTCTGTACTCACTTAGGTCCGTTTTTTTAGTTTCTTGTACCTCTTCCTTATTGGCACATTTTTTTTTGATTCTATACTATTCCATAATCTTTTGTTATTGCTTCTTATCTTCTCCACCATTTTTCTTTCAACTTTTTCCTCTTTTCATTGTTCTTGTTCTATCAAGTTTTCCATCTCAACTTTGATGTAATTCTTCCCTTTTCCCGCTCACTAAATCAATTTCCATCACTTCTCTTTTCGTGACCATTTCATTTATTAAATGGTGTCCTTTTTCTACTTCAGAAACTTATTATAATACTTCATTATTATTATTTTTTTTTCATTTCACTCGCCTGTGCCTTCACTTCCTTGTTGTTTGTAATTATTCCTGTTCAATCGTTCAAAATATTCATCTATGGTTGTCCTCCTCGGTCTTCCTATTTTTCCTTTCATGATACTCGTATTAACCAGCAGAACATCACTTGAGAATTCTAGTCATATATGGATTGTAATAATGTATGATATACTCGTATGCATATTTAAACTTTAGTGCTGGAAAGAGATATGCGCAAAGCCACGTTCCTGCTCACCAGCAGGCTGCTGAACTGACAAAGGATACCATGCTTTTAAATGATGATGACTGGTGGCTCGTCGAACATCAAAATGAAATTGGTTTGACAGGAACAGAATATTAAATATGATTTCTCAGGTTGGAGATAAAGCTTGTTATTGCTGACTGAGAGATAACTTTTACCGCGTGCTTTCACTGATGTTAAATAATTCTAAATCGTTGAACATGTTCCTACCCTTACAGTAACCATGTTCTTCATAGAAGACCCTGTAGACAAAATACAACATTTCACGTAAGTAAAAAGGTCCCAAACAAAAATAAGAAGGGTCCCATTTTTAATCTAAGTAACATTTTCATAATCTTCTATTCTTCACACATTGAATTGAAATAGAGAAAAGGTCGTCTTGTTGGTTTGGTTCAGCTGGCATAGTAATGTTACCCTTAAACAATGTGTCTAGCCAAGAGCAGGATGAAATTAATTGATAGTATAATCAATATTGTGGAGACCCTACTACAAGCTGACGCGGAAACCGGGTTTAGTAACAAAAAAGGACAAGATTATAGGTTGCACAGATGAGAATGTTACGGATGTGTGGATTAATAGACAAGATCTGATATTGTAGGCAATGAGAAAATCACAGAAATAGTGAAAGTAGGGATGCGAATAGATTATCGATACTTTGAAATTTTCACTGCTTTGCTTTCGATACCGGGATCGATACTTTACATACAATAATACTTCTGTGGTAGCGGAGTTTGCGGAGCTACATACTTCTGTGCTCCGCTGCCCCTCTAGAAATGATTTGTAAAAATGGCACTAATAGTCCCTCGTTTTCTTGTGCGGTGATTTTACATTGTTTAATCTATCTACGTCTCGATTTATTTTACCTCCCGAGAATTAAAACTACTTAAAAATTGTAATTTCTCTCAGGAGTGCGATTGGTCAGTGAAATAAGCGGATAAATCGGTGTTTCTAGTGGTCAGATCGATAAACGGCAAAGAAGCGAGAAATGAGACCCTCCATAATAAATTATATTTCACTAGAATCATAGTTTGTGACACAGAGGAAGTGGTCAGAAGGTACCAACCAATTGTTGGAAGTCATATATGTGGATTGGAAGAAAATCGCGCCTTGTGCCCTTTGATATATGACAACATAAAATTAGAGTTCTAAGGGTTAAGTGGCAGAAAATGCCTCGGGCATTAACCTCGCCTAGTGGATATCTCTCACTCACGAGTCTTTTTGTTTTATACCTCCTGTCAAGACTACGTCAATAACGTGGCCACTCCTGTCGCTTTTATCCTTAAAAGTGTGTTACTGTGCATTATCTATTCAAAAAAACTGGAAGACATTTTTAGTGTCTTTATTATTGCAAAGGTCTGTCACTTGAGGGGGAGGATTTGAAATAAAACCTTTTAGTAAACCTCTTCATAATAAAATAGAAATACAGATCGTAGGTATAGGAAGAATATATTGTGGGCGGCACGAGAAAAGTGAACAATTGAAAACTTGGTATAATATAGTTTCGACGTATTCTCGTGTCGTGTGAAAAGCTTTCACAGTGATTTTAATAACAACTAGTATTTTCTCTGTGCTCAACAGTAATTTTTCATGTCAAATCACTGTGAAGATCACGGTACCACGTCGGAGAGCTTTCAGTGTGTAGTGTGAATTCGCAGTGTGATAGATGTAAATTGCAATCTACTCGAATCCCCTTCGTTGAATCGTTTTTTAGTCGCACAAGCGTTATCTTGGGCCTTCCCTCAGGAAACACTAGATAGTGTTTCTCAATGTTGAAAGTTCTAAAACGGATACTTACTTTTCACCGAGAATAATAAAATAGGTATTTGGAGTGTGTTATAGATAGATATGCAATTTTTGATACTTCGAGGGACATGTTTTAATTTGAAAAGAAATATACCTGACATAAATTTGTAAACAGGTCTTAAAGCGTTTAATAGAAAATTGGACCTACATTCCAAATTTCCTCAAAATCGGTCGACGAGTTCTGCGAACTTGAAACATAAAATTTCAAATTTTGAGGGGGGGGTTATTTTTTTTCGTGTCGATTTCAAAGGTTCATTGTTGAAAATAATAAACCAAAATAAGACATACTTGTGGGTTTGTGATACCTCACCTATTTTTTGTGACGATGCTAAAGGCTCATTATTGAAAATAATAAACCAAAATAAATAATTAAATTATTTATTATATTGCGATTCTCTTTTTTAAAATATTTATAAACCGAAATCATGATAATTTCCGAATAAATTGTTCCAAATGGAAATTTTCTCTCTCTAGAGCCGCCGCTTCGTCTACACCCCCTCGCTAATACAACATTTTATGTTATATTTAAACCTATAATTTAATTTCTATTTCTATAAAAGGCTCATGTTCCACTCCATGTCGTATAGAAATATAATCCGTAATTTATGAAATTTTTCAGGATGTCTTTCATAATTTATCAGAAGCAACCCCTCTCTGTCAACAAAACCCAAATGAACTAGTAAATCTGGAAGATTCACAAGGAACAGAGCAGAAAGGGCATATTGTAAGGAACTGACAAACTAACCTCCTTAGAATCTAATGAGACTCCGTATGTCTAGCTGGACGCCTCAGGAGAATGACCTTTCCACGTGATTTACCCTTGTGTATAAGTCTCGAAAGCTTTTCCTTCTTTTTTTTTTGAAGAAAAGGCTCATGTCAACACTCATATTTCACTATGTGAATAGGCACAGAATGAAATACATACGAGTGGCATGGGTTTGAGTACCTTGGATGTATTCCTTTAAGGTCTCCCTATCCACCAGTAGCGGCCCGTGAATATTTGACCTGGGGGGATACAGTACAATTTCAAAAAAAATTGCATGTCTGTGCATACAATACAATAGATCATTTTTAGCTTACCTTAAAAGTATTTTATTTACAATTTTCACACTACTCCAGACACATACTTATAAATAAAAAGTAAAGCAAATTGTCCTCAGGAGGCTGAGAGTTACGCACAAGATAAATCACATCACCAAACAGAAAATTTTATTTATTCAAGAGAAATCTCATTTCGATGTTTATTTTATTGAGAAAACACTTATTTTCTGACAGAATTTAAATTAATAAACACTTTTTATTCATTAGGTTTTTTTTTTTAAAGTTAAAAAGAAGAAAAAAAAATCGAAAATATTTTCTATGTGATAAGATAACTGATAAGAAACCAAGTTTAAGTTTGTTTACAATATTTAGGGTCCTACACCGGGGAGATGTGTTGAGGTAAGTTTTAAAAAAAAATCAAAAAAGAAATTTCAAATCCCTTTTTTATTGGACGTCATGGGTCCATGTTTGACGGTTGTGCATACGCAATAGAGACATGGCCGTAAAAACATTTCCTAATATCTCTAATTGGGTTGAAATTGGTTAAAAATATTTTTAGATTGGTAAAAAACAAAAATCTAAAAAAATTTCTCCCCCGAAGCAAATTTTCATATTTGTAAGAAAAAAAATCCCTCTATAAAGTTGGCACTTGATAGAGAAAGGAGGAAAAAAAAATCGCAAGTCCCATGCAAAATTTTTTACACCCAGGAGACACTTCTAACATTTTGTCAACATGTGGACACTTCTAACATTTTGTCAACATGTGGAGGGCAGGCCCAATTTTTTATATTTTAGACATGATAATGATGCCTGAATATATTCGATATTCGAATAATGATATTCGAATTATAATGTAAATTTTCTAGAGTTTTGGAGCTATAAGCTTAGCGCCCGTTATATTATATACTCACTGTGAGACATGGTGAACATACGATATTTTTTTTGCAAGAGAACAGCAGATATTTTAAGCTACTCGCAAAGTAAAGGGATATATTTTTTCAAGTTTTTTCCCTTTTTGGGGGAAGAAGAATACTTTGGTAGATATAAAATAAAATTACAAACGAAATAATTTTATGCTTTATTTTCTGTAATTTTTGGGGGGGCTGTGCCCTTTTGCCCTGAAGGAGCAGCCGCCCCTGCTATCCACAAGGGACCGACAAAATATAGAATCAAAAAATATTTCTAAATTCAAGAAATGAAAATGATAAAAAAAAAAGAACACTTTACATTATGCTCTACAATTTTAATATATTATTCGATACGCGTGTTTTCGATTTTACTCCAACCATTTTATCGAGTTTCTACCGTCATTATTAAGAATGATAATCGAGTGAATATGTTCATAATCAACATGTTATTATTAACACTTATAATTAACATATTATTATTAACACTTATAATTCACATGTTATTATTAACACTTATAATTCACATGTTATTCAAAGATTTGAATGGTTCATTCTTGATAATGGAGTAAAATCCGAAATATGCGTATCGAATAATATATTAAAATTGTAGAACATAAGGTCAAGTGTTTTTCATTCCTTGTATTTGATAGTTCTACCAAATGTCCTAAAGGTTTTCTTTCTTTGATTTCTAAATTCCTTTCCAATGAGGATTTTTATTTGCTTTCTAGCTCAGATTTTGGTACAAATCCAAGCGTAAAATAATAAAATCTTTTTAATTCGGTTTCTATTTAATTTTTTTTTGGCCGTGACAACGGCACGCATGTAACAGTTTAGCCGTATGATTCGACTGAATACAGTCCGGATTTGAGATCAATCTGTACGTATATATTAAGTGCACCCAAGGCCATGCTGGTCGTAAAAGGCAACTAAGGGCAGCAAAGGAGAAGGAGAAGCTACTGCATTATCCGTAAGGATTCTCAAGTATCAACAACTCATGGCGAGTTGTTGCAAACCGTCAACACGGTACAGATAGGCAACCTATGATGATGATGATATTTGCCTATCTTTACTGCCTCTGTCTACAATCCTATACTCGTAAAGCCCTCGACGGGATCTGATATCACTTGTCAGACACTTTCAATCATTATTCTTCTATGATCATTTTAAATGTCAAATATTGTTGAGATGATCAGAGCTTTCTCGCTTTGTTCAACCAGTAAGGTTTTTGTGGTTGTCTTTTGTTGTTGCTGTTTAATGATAGTCAGTCTATGGACACTAACTATAGATCTCTGGATAATAGTTATTCGGACATTATGAATACTGGTGTCAATTAGCGTTACGATGATGCCATTTACTAAATAATATTATTTCATATTTTACAAAATGGGTTTCTAAGTATTCCTAGACAATCACTATTCCAGATAGTATTATGTAAAAGCGAAAGTTGGGTTCTTTGTTTGTTTGGTGTGAACAGTTCATTAATTTTAAACCTCCCTCTTTTTAATTGTATATCAGTTTCTAAAGATATAAACAAACTAGCTGTTTCGCCCGTGCTTCGCTACGATTCTTTTTTATTGCTATTTTTGTTTTTCAAGGACATTAGAATTAAGGGGGGGGGGAGTATGGATTTGTCGCAATAAAATTTAAGATATCGGACCGTTTTTGGACATATTTTAGTTCTGATAATTGTCCTGTGGTCTTAGACCATGATTTTGAGGAGGCGGGGTCCATTCTCATCAATTTTTCGCTATCTGCTACCGATTGGGCTCTGGTATTTTAACAGACAAACCCTACCACATAGGTACACATAAATTTCTATATTAAGACTAGCAGTTGTGCTCCTTGTTTCGCCACGGTTAAAATTGATAGAATTTGACCGAAAAATTAGCTTTATGTTAAATCGTTACATTTTTAGTTCTGATAATTTATCTGATGTACAGAAATCTGCGCTTATTTCGCTTGGCATAATAGAATCATGGCCGTTCCCGTACATCCATTATTCCATACAAAAATAGTCCGCAACGTCAATGCTGATAATCTATCTATGTCCATCAATTTTTGATATCCCTCCCGTTTTGGATAAGCAATTAGTAATCCCCAAACAAAAATCGGAAAATCGTCCGTAACAGTTGAACAGTTTTGAATTCTGATAATATTTCAGGCGTCCTGGCCTAATGGTTTTTTTTATGGGAGGATCTATGCCCATTCATTTTTCGATATCCCTTACCGTTCTATCTAAACAAATAGAATTTTCTAAGTTCCATATACAACAATCGGCCGTAAACTGCTCGACATTTTTTATGAGAGGTCTATGCCCATTCATTTTTCGATATCCCTTACCGTTCTAGCTAAACAAATATAGAATTTTCTAAGTTCCATCATACAAAAATCGGCTGTAAACCGCTCGACATTTTTTTATTTTTTTATTCATATGTCTGGGGTCTATAGTTAGGGTTCTATGACCATTAATTTTTCGCTATCTTTTACCGTTTTGGCTAAACAAATAGTGACACCCATACAAAAATCGGAGACTTGTAGTTGTTTCCAATGAACGACCGCCCTTTGCACTAGACACAGGAAGTACCCTTAATTTCAACCATTGAATATTCACCATCTAGCAGGTATATCGGAAAGCTCTTTTCTTACCTTTTTCTCTTATTTGTGTTGTTCTTGAGTTTAGAAAGTGCATCTTTGCAAGCATGAAATTTCACACTCACGAAATTCTCTCATCATCAGCAAAGACACGCTGATCATCACGTGTTTGTCATTACTGTAAGAATTATGATTCGGAGTTACTGGGTGTTTACTATTATAGATAATAGTGGGCATGTTGAGAGGAGAGATGAGAGTTACGTGGCCAAAAAGGTAGAGAAAATGGGTATAGAGGGGAAGAGAAAGAGAGGGAGACCAAAGCTGAGATGGAAGGATAAGGTCGAGGAAGATATGAGAGAAAAAGGTTGGAGACGGGAGGAAGCGTTAGATAGGAAGTTATGGCGGGGCAGAATTAGAGAAGAGAACGCCGACCCCAAATAAAATTGGGAAAAGGTGAGTGAAAGAAGAAGAAGAAGTGTGCCCGGGGTTAATTAAAGTAAACCTTTTGTGATCCTTCTGGTTTTAAACTTCCATCCATTTTTTAATTTAACTCTTTTTTTGTAAACCTTTGAGTTCCATACCTAATGTTTAAAAGGTTTGACGGCGACCAAGCCTATAAATCTTTCGCAGATTGAAAGCACGCATTTTTTTGGAACACATCCTACTAATAATCTCAACACGTTCTGCAGAGCTGAACAACCTTATACCACTCCCAACGAACTACAAAGGTTGACTAATAATTGTATGTGTAGGTATTCATATAAACTTTTTTAAACTATATAAGTCTCGGTGATATGAATAACTAATGTAAAAGTCACATTTAAGGAGCATCTACAAAACACAGTGTTAGTGACAGTGATCACACAGTGATTTTAATAACACCCGTCAGTATTTTCTCCGACAATGGATATATTTTCATGTCAAGATCACGGTACGGCGTCGGAGAGCACTGTCAGTGACACTTCCCTGTGTAGTGAGAACGGTGGCAAATTTACCGTACAAACAACATAGGCCATAGTCTAGGGCGGCACGGGAAAATATGGGAAAAAATATTTTCCTTTTTTGGATTTAGTACAATGAATATTTTCTCACATTTTACACGATTGAAAATCAGAAAGATACTGTACAGTTTGCATTATACATAACATACTAAAACTGCCGTAAAGCTTTCAAATATAAAAGATGAGCGTGAGCATCTTATTGTTGCGCCTTCATGTGCAGTAATTGAAGTGTGAGTTTTCGGCGATTACCTGGGCTGTAGTAATAAAATAGATGAGATTTCAAGCATTCGGTTTTGTTAACCTCTTTTCATATACCTGTCGATGATTTTAGTATCAGATCGACCCGGTATATTTTTTATACTGACAGTCACTATCCCAAGAGACTCACAGTGTAAATAACGTCAACACATAAAGAAAACATCATCAGAGCGAGCAGAGGAAAGAAAACACATTAGAAAGTAAAATAAAATTCAAAGTATACTGGGTGAAAACATAATGTCAAGGTACATACGAGTAAAGTGACAAGGTTGTGCAATCGACGTTCATGATCTAAAATTTAGAAAGTCAATTCAGCGAGTTTCAAGATCTGCTAAAGGTGGCCACCACCTCAATATGAATTGATGTCGATGAACTGGTGAACGATTGTGCCCGTCCTCAGTGTTCTCATTAATGAGTTTCAAGATCTGCTAAAGGTGGCCACCACCTCAATATGAATTGATGTCGATGAACTGGTGAACGATTGTTCCCGCCCTCAGTGTTCTCATTAATGAGTTTTTCAGGTAAATAAAATTGTGGAAAATGGTATGCTCGTATTAAAATTAAAGTATGTTCCATAACATTTGTTTGTTTTATATCTTTAAATAGCTTTAATTTGGCCTTGATTTTTTGTGCGGCCCCCCGCTTTTAGTAAAAGTATTAAGTGGCCCTCCGGGCAAAAGAAGTTGGCCACATCATTGATCTAAATAACCAAGTGTGTCCGTGGACAAAAACGGGCGGAGCCATCCGTTTCACCTCGAATTTTCGGGCACCACATAAACTTTAGCATACTGCTCCATTATTCAGTTAAAACAAGATTTTTTGAGAATACCGCACCTATTTAAAACGCAAAATAATCGGCCGAAAAATCGGAAACGGTTCAAGATATTGTTCCGAAAATAGATGTATGCACCCTTGGGGGTATATATATATATATATTCGATATCCTTCAACGTTTTGACTAAACAATTAGTATTTCCTAAATTTTATTTTGCCCGATCCCGGATTCGAACTTGACTCTCTGAATTTGGTAAAAAATCGGAAAATCGGACAAAAAATCGGAAACGGTTAAAGATATCGTTCTGAAAATAGATATATGCACCCTTGGGTATATGCAAAATATGAAGAAAAAAATTTGGTAAAAATCGGTTGAGTAGTTTCGGAGGAGTAGAGTAACAAAAGTTTGCAGTTTGTAGGGAGTATAAGGCTACGCTTCGCTCCGCCCAATAATTTATGGTTCCCATTGTGACGTTACATTCTCCACAGATGAAGCATATTATCAAGGTAATTAAAGTGATGACAAAATACTTCCTCCGATTCAGTGCAAAATAAAATCGGCAATGTTGTCGTCTTCTGCTCGATTTGTATACAAAACGTTTTTATGATTCTTATATGCACCTCAATTCGTAAATCACGTGATTTTAATTGATACAAGAAAATGGTTGACGTTCCAAATCAGGTCCAAGCTTAACAATAGTAATGCTATAAGATTGCTTTTGCCGTATTTTCTTATTTCTTTATTTCATAGTTTCTAATCACTGGGTGTTTAAGACGAATGTTGAAAATTGATTAGATCATATAACAAATGACGAAGTATTTAGAAGAGCTGACGNGATTTTAATTGATACAAGAAAATGGTTGACGTTCCAAATCAGGTCCAAGCTTAACAATAGTAATACTATAAGCTTGCTTTTGCCGTATTTTCTTATTTCTTTATTTCATAGTTTCTAATCACTGGGTGTTGGAGATGAATGTTGAAAATTAAATAGATCATATAACAAATGAAGAAGTATTTAGAAGAGCTGAGGAAAGGAGGATGGAAAACTTGAAGAAAATAAGAATTCACCTCAAGGTCATACATTGAGAAACATGGGATTATTGAGAAGAATTATGGATAATCATACATAGATCAAATGAAAATGTCGTCAAACGTAAGAACATACTCATGTGAGGAATTGAAAAGGAAGGCAGAGCAGAGAGAAGAATGGCGGGTTGTTGCAAACCAGCCCCACAGATGATAACCCATGATGATGATGATCACGGGTTTAAGAATAATTTTGTGGTCACTCGATCTGACGTGAATCACTAGATAACTAAATTTTAATAAACATTTCTTTTCTTGTGTTTCAGGTAAGAATTCTGTGGCTTCTTCTCGAAGATAGAATTTGCGTAAGTTAACCAATAACATGTTAAAAGCTAAACCTTTTCCAACCCCGGTGGCTTAGTGGTCATAGCGTTTACCTCATGGTAATCAAGGGGTTGCGGGTACGAAAACCTGAATTACTATCGACCACACAGAGAGATCTATTTTTCCGACCCAACCCAAGCTGAGTGAGGTCAATTTGGGTAGCTGGTTTGCAAGTTTCCAGCGAATGGAGAGTGAAACCCCCGTCTTGAATGACCAATAGATAATAAGTCAAATTAAAAAAAAGTAATAAAAAAAATAATCAAGTTTAAAAAAAAAGTTTTTTTTCGACATAAAAATTTCAAAAGCTATGTAGGTAATTATCTATTCGGAATTTAACTTCGGTACATTAGACGTGAAAAGTCAATTTTCCCACTTAAATTACGAGCCCCGCTACAAATAGACCCATTTGAGGGGTAACTTGTCAATTTGTCTTTGGTATTACCCACATGATTCGAGCTAGAGAAATTGTGGTTGGAGAAGATTGCATAGAAACACTTGAACCATTATCAATCGTATTATTTATTATTCAAAGGTATCTCGTACAAACTTTTCTCTTTTGTTATTGCGTCACCATTTTCTTTTACAATTCAATGGTCAATTGAATTTGAATAAATCAAAGACGAAGACACACCATAAATATAATTATACTAACACTGTTTGAGAGTATGAGAGAACCCTGATTTCGAAATCAATTCAACATATGAGCCATGTGTTCACACGTGTGAACACAACGGAATTAGTTCTTATTAGGACCTATGTTCACACGTGTGAACACTGAACAAGAATCCTAATGGAAAATATCGTTTATTTTGATATACATTTTTTATTGGTTGAAATGATTTCATAAAGTACATTAAATAAATACCTTAGGTCATGGATTTTTGATATGCATTAAAGATATTTTTTATTCAGCATAGACGCCATATTGAATACACCAATTCCCGTTAGATCACTGAAGTTAAGCAACGTTCAGTGAGGTTGATCTATATTGGTGTCCACGTGGGTTCGCGCCTTCGTGTTGCTGGCTATTTTTCCTGCCAAACTGGGTTTGGTCAATGGGTACCTGGTTTGCAAGTTTCCAACGGATGGAGAGTAAAACCCCCGTCTTGAATGACCAATGGATGTTAAAGAGACGTTAAGCCATTTTTTTTTTTTTTAAAGAAAAATATATTTTTTTTCTAAAATGGCCAGTCCTACGTAGTAAACTTCGATTTTTGCCTTGCTTCATTATGTGTTAACTGAATCCTGACTTAAAATAAAATTTCACTAGTTATTGCTCTCCGAATGTGAATTAGGTTTTAGGTTCAACTCCCTTTCATGTGGTCAGTCAGTCAGTCAATATTTCCGATACAAATTTAATATGGAAATAGCCTGGACTTTTGTATTTTGAAAATTTCAAAATATTTCATCAAAATTAGGATAACGGCATAAGTGATATGATGTGGCAATGATAGACATTTTTGTAAACTCACATTAGGCCCCACTTAGTAAATTAGATGTTAAAGATTTCTTTTGCAATAAATAAAAAGAGAAAATTAAATAAATTTTGACCTTTTAGTCGAAAACCCATTTTTTGACACGTAAGCCTTTTTTTTGGCTGCTTCCTGGACAGGTGGAATCCTCTGCTGCAACCACCCACTGTGCTCTGTCAATCTAATAGTCACAAAGAAAATGAGCTGGATAAGAACAAATATGAACAAGAAACCCCATTGGCCATAGACACTGTGGGGTTGCTATACACCACTCAGACCCTAGAATGAATGGACCCTTTTTACTGAATCCCCTATCTACAAGGTAGGCACCTGCCCACTAAGCCATCCCGTTACTGCGATCCTGCCCCAGTAGAGTGTTAGACATTCACACTTTAGTCCTAAAGGCCCATTTACACTGCCTGAACATACACAAGCATCAAGCATTCGTGATCATTGCTCGCCAGTTTTCGACAAGCACGAACACAAATGAGCATTCTGTTCACACTGCTCGAACATTTCTGACGATCAGTTAAACCCACATCGCGTGGATCAGGCTCGAGCACGAACGAGCAGTCGCTTCGAACATGATCGGCTCGCGGCGACTGTTTACACTGCCTGAGCCTCGAGCGAATGCTCGTTCGTCACCTCCGTTTGCAACGAATGCTCGGGCAGTGTAATTAGGCCTTAATAGAGTGCAAGCCGAAGTATATTCGTGCGAAACTAAAATCCTGTCGCCAGAGTCGTTATCCATTTCTTATTGCCGAGTGACATTGGAATGATGCTAGGACCAGTCTGGAATTTTTCGAAGGAACATCTCAATTCATTTAAGAATTACGCGCTTTTCTCTTGGAACCTGTAAGGGAAAAATTGGATACACCCAGTAGATATTTCTAGCACGATCCAAACAGTCAGTTTATCATCTGATTATCTCAGACTGGTCATAAAACACAAATACAACTAGCACAAAGCCATGCGTTGACAAGTAAAAGTGGCTCAACAGATATTGTGGGAGAATATAGATGGATGTGTAGGCATAGAAGTCATCGAGCAATTCCCCAAAATGAGAGGAACGTTTGAAACACTTGGCAGAACTGTCAAAGAAATGGCGAGAACATTTGACTTTATGTTCTACAATTTAGTGAAATTTTATTTTTTAGGGGAGTAGCTCTCAGTTGGAACGAAAATGTCGACGAAGCTGCTCACTTTGCAAAGGTCAATTTTTATTAAAAGAATTTGTCATCAATGTTTGTGGCAGTCTCCTTGGAATCTCGTTGTTAGTCCAAATCTTGGGCTTTCAGCTTTCTGTAGGAGGAATACTTGCGTGCAGCAAAGACTCTTTTGACGAGGATTCGAATTGGCCACATCAGACAAAATATAGAGAAATCAAATTTGGCCAAGTTCATTGAGAGAACAAAGTAAAATCTTGTTTTATCAGCATGAGTTTTAAACGTCTGTTTGTCTGCCTGTTTCTTTATACTGCGAACGCCTATTTAATGAAACGTTGGACATTATAATGCTGATTAGTTGTTGGGTTATGTTGAGCCACTCGGTGACTCATGTCGGTCCATTACTTGAGTAAAGCGGACACTTCACAAAACTACTGATTATTTGTTGGGTTATGTTGAACCACTCGGTGACTCATGTCGGTCCATTACTAGAGTAAGGTGGACACTTCACAAAACTACTGATTAGTTGTTGGGTCATGTTGAGCCACCCGGTGACTCATGGAGTCAAATTGCTTGAGTAAGGTGGACACTTCACAAAACTACTAGAGAAATGTTCTCGGAGACTTCACAATCACATATTATCCTAGCCTAGAGTTAAAACATAAGGAATTGCTTTGGAAGGAGTCCAAGAAGAGAGGTAGCGGTGTAAATAATAATTGGGCTTTAAGAGGCTGTGTATGTGCCTGATGGTAACAATGGAGTCATGATAGAGTACTCGACAGTATTGTGTCAAGTGCTCTGTAGTGTAACACGAGGAATACTAGATGAGAAGGAGTAAAGGAGAGCCTGGAAACACAGATAAATGCTCCTCCTTTGCAATTTGTATATCAGATGCTCTAAATATAAATATCTATACTTTTAAAACGCAAGGCTCAGTTGTATACAGAACTAGCTGTTTTCCCGTGCTTCGCTACGGTTACGTAATTCAACATTTCAACAACAATTTCGAGATTGCCAAATTAAAGCTTCTCAATTTTAGAGTTTTGGCGGAATCAACCCCGAGAGTGAGCATGGCTCCTATCTGGAAAATTCAATATTTTACTCAAGGATATTACTTTTTGTACTGTGGAAAACCTTAGTATTCAATTTCGGCTTTCTCGCTCATCCCGATGTGGTACTTCTTAATTCCAATTTTTCGGCGGTGAAAACCGGCCATAATCGGGGAGAAACCGGAAAATTCCAAATTTTATATATATTAACTACGTTGATAATCAGTATACCAGCTTTGCGTTTTATAATTATAGATATATAGTTGCCATTTGTATTGGTATACAGACTCATAATCAGTTTAACTCAGCAATGGATAAGCCTAGAGACTTGAAATTTGGTGATCTGCTAGTTAGGGTTGCGATATGGTCTTNCCTGACAGATGCGATATCGATATTTATCGATATCAATATCGCAACATGTCTATCCGCCAGGCAAAACTAAAAATATTCTTCCAGGCATTTGAAGGAAAATGTTCATACGAGACCGGCACCTGAGCTCGCGATCAGCGGGAAAAACTTCCCGTCACTGTCACTGCTTAGTCCTTTAGACTTTAGAGTATTCAAAGAATATATTCAGTACAGGATGTAACACGCCTTGATGATGTTGATATTGTTGGAGAGATTGACACACTCTGTATTTGTTCACGTTGCATAATTTTCAATGTTTTAAGTTTATTTCTCTTTTTATTATAATGTCAAGTCTATCATCAATTTGTATCTTGTTTCAATTGCTCTACCTCGCCCGTGTATAGACAATAGCTTAACTTGGAAATCATTTTTATGTCCTGCTATTATTGTAATTGTAATTGCTCTGAGAATATTATTTATATTATATAATACAAATAAGTGGTCATCAAACATTGGTATTGTAACTGATATTCTGATTTAGTGATAAATGGAACCAATTTGTAACCAAGCTCATGGAGTATTGCTATTACCGCGGCGATTCCATTTAACAGGTCGACACTATTTATCCACAGACACGACAATCAAGGAAGGTGTTAGCCTCCTTGATTCTTCTCCCAAAGGCCTCTATCTGAAGTTTCCTCTTCGTTCCATTTCTTCTCTCTTAAGTCCTCTTTAACCTTATCTTTCCATCTTAACTTTAGTCTACCCCTTTTTCTTCTTCCTTCTATTCCCAAAGTCTCCACTTTCTTCCTAATATTCTTTATTTATTTATTTTTACAATTTTAATGAGGTAAAGAAAATACTATATCTTCACTTCACTATAAAACTATTAAGATGTTAATTAGAGCTGACTAGTTTCTCCTGAGCACATCAGCAGAGCTTGAAGTGAGTTTGAAGACCGAAGAATATTGGGAGTTTTAAAGGAAGAGAGATGGAGATAGTGGGTATATCTATACTTCTAATACGCAAAGCCCAGTTGGTATACTGACTGACTTACTGATTGGCTGATAATCAACGGAACTTCACGATGGCTAAACGTAGAGACTTGAAACTTTGCACAAAGGTCCCTTTTAGTATGTAGGTGCGTAATAAGAAAGGAAAAAAATTAAAGTTCAAGTGGGAGCAAGTTACCGCCAAAAATGACGCTATTTAGCGGGTCTTTTTGCAATTTTTTTCTGGGCAAACTAAAAGAGATAACGAAAAATGACCGAGAATAGACCCCCCCAAAATAGTATATAAGGACCCCATAAAAAATATAAAATTTGAAAATTTCCGGTTTCTATCCGATTTATGGACGGTTTTCACCACCAAAAAATCGGAATTGAGAAGTACCACTTCGGGATGAGCGAGAAAGCTGAAATTTTATACGAAGGTGTTCCGCAGTGCAAAAAGTAATATCTTTGAGTAAAATATTGAATTTTGTAAATAGGAGCCGTGTTCACTCTGCGGGTCGGTTCCACCAAAAATCTAAAATTGAGAAGAATTAATTTCGTGATCTCGAAATTGTTGTTGAATTTTGTAACCGTGGCGAAGAAGATAAAACAGCTAGTATATATATATATATATATATTTTTAGTGAATAATAAGTTTAAGGGTAATGACTATCTTATAAGTTCAAATTTTTGGTTTGATTCAAGTTGACTGTTAAATATTTTTCTGCCACTTTCTACTGTTTTGCTGATCTCCAGTGTTTCATAGAGTGACAATTTAAATGGATTTACCGGTTTTGAGTGGAGAACTTTTATGTTACATTCTGAAAGAGGTATTTTGTTTTCTAGCATTTATGTTTCAAAGCCGTTTTTTTCTGGATTTTGTATAAATGGTACCCCTACCCAAGCAGGATTGTAACTTCTATAAATCTTATCTCTTCTTTCGATATGCCAAAACCACCTCAATCTGCCTTCTTGAGTTTTCTTCCCCAATTGTCCCTTTTTCACTGTTTCTTTAATCTTCTCATTGTTAACGCTATCCTACACACAACTACAACACAGCATTCACATTTCAACTGTCTCCAACTTTCTCTCTTTTCATATTGTTATCATCCTAGGTTTCTGCACTGTGCATCATCAACGATGGTCACACTACTCTCTTGTAAAATTTCCCCTTCGTCCTAGCATCATTAATTTTCCTGTCACATCATACAGCATTCAGCTTCCTTCAATTCATCCATCCACAATTCACTCTATAATTCACTTCGCCATTTATCTCCCCATTCTTTTCCAAAACAGACTCAAAATATTTGAATTTGTCCACTGCAGTTAGTTGTTGGTCTTGCCGTTTGTTGTGACTTGTGACGTTAGATATTTTATTTCTGTCCTACTTAGAAGTAACTTATTATTCCACTGTAGTTAGTTGTTGGTCTTGCCGTTTGTTGCGACGTTAGATATTATATTTTTGTCCTACGTAGAACTAACTTATTATTCCACTGCAGTTAGTTGTTGGTCTTGCCATTTGTTGTGACGTTAGATATTATATTTTTGTTCTACTTAGAAGTAACTTATTATTCCACTCCAGTTAGTTGTTGGTCTTGCCGTTTGTTGTGACGTTAAATATTATATTTTTGTCCTACGTAGAACTAACTTATTATTCCACTGCAGTTAGTTGTTGGTATTGCCATTTGTTGTGACGTTAGATATTATATTTTTGTCCTACTTAGAACTAACTATTATTCCCCGTACACTGTCTCTTGTTTCAACGGATTTTCTTTCTTCAGAAGATGTAAAAATCTTTGCCAACCTCTGACTGGGCTCCTATTAGCCCTGTCAATCTAAGCCTGACCCAAAGAATGTCAAGAGTGTCGAGCCATTCTGTAATTTACTTAATGTCGACAGTATCGTGCAAAAAATAAAATTGCAAAAACCAATTTATATTTCCAAAGTCAAACGAGTTTTGGTGATGGATCGTACTTGTATCTTGTTTGTTGAATGATTAAAAAAATGTCCTAAGCCAACGAACATACCACGTTGAATACACCAGTTTCCGTCAGATCACTGAAGTTAAGCAACGTCGGGCGTGGTCAGTACATGGATGGGTGACCGCTTGGGAACACCACGTATCGTTGGCTCTTTTTTCCGGCCCAACCCAGGTTGGGTGAGGTCAATGTGGGTAACTGGCTTGCAAGTTTCCAGCGAATGGAGGGTAAAACCCCCGTCTTGAATGACCAATAGATGTTAAAGAGAGGTTAAGCCAAATTAAAAAAAAAAAAATGTCCAAATTTTCTGTAATCACAATACTTTATCTTCTGTAGAGAGAGAAATTAATTAGCAAACTTAACATTTCTCGGTGGCGGAGTGTACATTATACTGGTTTTGCAGGGGAACAAGGGGTTCGGTTGATTTTTTTTTTTTTCTACTTGACACCTTTTTTAAAACACAAACTACACGAACAACCCATCGTTTATCAATTGCAAACCTGACTAAAGATAAAAACAATAACAAAGAGCTGCCAGGGATGACCATTGAATAAAATAGGGGAGGAAGTGTAAATCCACTTTATACAACACAAAGCATCTGATGATATGCTCTAGGACCCTTCCTATAACATTCTGATTCGTTGTAGATATTGACATTTTTCCTCCGATATCCGATATTATCGAAATAAAATATCGATATTTATCGATATCGATAATATCGCCACATCCCTATACCCGCGTTGATCTTCTCGGTAAGTCAGTATCTAACCTACATTGGTAGGGGTCCTCTTAAAATCAAAATAAAAAAGATGTAATTGTGATAGTGTATGCGTTCCAGGTCATTCTGGTGCGTGGAACCGACCATCGTGAGGACGAAGAGACGTCCAGCAAAGGAAAGCCTAACTGAACGTTTCTCGACTTCTGATCTGATAATCTTATCCCCATAAGTAGGGCCGCACCTAATATTTTTTTCGGGAGGGGGGTCCGAAGAATTGACAGTCAAGCCAGTACTAACATCATCTGAAAATGATGATCATGGAAGGTGATGATGTTGTTGTTGTTGTTGTTGTTGTTGTTGTTGGTGGTGGTGGTGATGATGAGTTACATTGTCATGCATAAAAAAAAGAAATTTCGGGGGGGGTCNGGGGGGGGGGGTCTGGACCCTATGACAATCCCCTGGGTACGGCCCTGCCCATAATGAATTCACTAGTGTATTCAATGTGTCATCAACATTTGCTAGTATGAGTTGGAGTTTAAGATTGCTTTCACGACTCCAAAAGTAGGGCTATCGAATATCGACATTAAGGTATTGGTATAACCGATATTTTATATCGATATTCGACCATCCGATAATAACTTTTCCATATTAAGCTTTCGATAATATGAATATCGGTAAAATCGATATTTTTATTTCAATACGACAGACAACCCTACTCCGCAGATCTCCCCCACACGCGGTAAGAAGACAATCAATCACCGAACTTATAACATAACTTATCTCGGGATTTCATTGAATATAGTTACGTCAATTCCCATGGAGCTCAGCATTCTCACGAACTTTACAAACAGTTCCCACAATGACACAGGAATGTCATAAGAAATTAATATCAATCTTGTTCTTATTATCAATTGTCCCAAATATTGCCTTGACATACTCCGGCTTCGGCACAAGTCGGATCTTTCCGATCAGAGTTAATCACCTTGTCGGATATTCAAAATTATTAGTAGATAATTATTTATACTCCCCTCTGAATAGGGGGACTTTAAAGGAACACGTACATGCCAGTCGTAAAAGGCGACAAAGAGCAGGGTCGGAAACAATATCCTTTCCATTACCCATGCAGAGGATTCTCAAGTATGAACAACTCATGGCGAGTTGTTGCAAACCAGCCCCACGGCTGATAACCTATGATTTCTTTTGTGATGATTTATTTATACCGGGTGAGATAAAAAATAAGGCAAGTCACAATATGTGTAAGAAATATTTGAAACACTCGGTAGAAATGACGAAAAATCACGAATACACTCGTGTTGGTTCGAATAGATTAGTATTATTGAGCTTACTCACTGCTGAAACTGTCAGGGCCGTACCCAAGATTTTTTTCGGGGAGGGGGGCCCGAAGCATTGACAGCCAAGGACTAACACCTGAAAATGATTATCATGGAAGGTGATGTTGTTTTTGTTGTTGCTGCGTTGTTGATGTTGCTCTTGTTGTTGCTGTTGCTGCTGTTGTTGTTTTTCCTGAGGTTTTTTTTTTTTAATATTATAGGTCACGTGCAAAGCAGAGTATTTTAATTAAAAAAAAAAAAACATTGAAATTTCGGAGTGGCGGGGGGATCTGGACCCCCCTGGGTACGGCCTTGGAAACTTCCAGCTGATGCCGGTGAGTATACCCATGATGACGTTTAGAGTTGGCAATATAGTTACAAATGTCTTGACAAGATGAGCTACAGATATTAAAAACACATTCAGCACCACAATGGATTTTTATCTGCAGGTAGGTGAGATCAAATTTGACCCATTTCACGAAATTCAAAAGTGAACCGGACAGAAATAGTTAAGGTGATTTTGGGATAACTTTATCCGTCACACTCTGTGTGATCGATTGTGCTGAATTTGTTTTCAAATTTGATCTCACGTTCGATCAAGACTTTTTTTGTAAAATGATTTTGAAATTCGAAATTTGAAAATGAAAACGACTTTTTTGACATGTTAAAGAGAGCGATGAAAAGGGCTCAATGAGCTTTTTATTATTATTAAACTGATTTCAGGTCTCTATTGAGACTGCGATTATCACTGCGACCTTTATTTAGATGTATTGTGACCAGCGCAGCGGCGGGGATGGAGTTAGATTCGAAGCAACAAACTCCTGGTTACGAATCCACCGCCTCAACAGCCTGGGCTACTGAGACTGATTCGATGAGCTTTGAGCATAAACATAAATTTACCTGGTGACTTTCAAGAACATTTTGGAATTCTCTATAGATTCTGTTAAATACCAATACATGGGTTCAAAATTTTAGGAGTTTGGCCATCTTAAATCACTGAACTTTAGCAATGTTTAGCGAGGTTTTATTTTTTCCTGCCTTTTTTTTCGATTCAACCTGGGCCGAAGAGTGAGGTCAACGAGGTAGCTGGTTTGCAAGTTTCTACCGGATAGAGGGTAAAACCGACGTCTCGAATGACCAATAGATGTTAAAGAGACGTTAAGCCAAAAAACAATAACAAAATGTAATCAAACCATTGATAAATCTTTGAATGAACACTTACCAAAAACACTATTTATAATTAATTTATAAAGAAACTAGTTTCGAATCATTCGAGTCTAAAGATGGAAGTTGACAGTCAACATTTTTAGACTCGCATATTTATAAATAATTATAATATAAATTTCTTTATAAATAATTATAAATAGTGTTTTTGGTAAGTGTTTTGTTTTAATTTATATAAAAGTTAAACCATTGATACCAAAAAATGGCTGATGTTTGCATTCAGGTTCAAACCTGAATGATTGAAATCCTTCAGTAATATTTTTCAGATATCCTGGTAATAAAAACACCAAATGTTCTGTCTATGATCGTGTTAAAAGTAGACTTCCCTTCGTTCGGTCTACCATTAAAATGATCTGCCTT
>CM022883.1:8838470-8864330 GCA_012654025.1 Pachypsylla venusta
AATCTGTGGTTTGTAAGTTTCCAGCGAATGGAGGGTAAACCCGACGCCGACGTCTCGCATGACCAATAAATGTTAAAGAGACGTTAAGCAAAAACAGAAAAAAAATTAAACAAACCATTAATACAAAAAAATAAGTGATGTTTGCATTCAGGTTCAACCTTGACGATTGAAATCCTTGAGTAATATTTTTCAGATATCTTGTTAATAACCACACCAAATGTTCTATCTATCAAGGATTAGGTATTGTTCAACCTTGACGATTGAAATCTTTGAGTAATATTTTTCAGATATCTTGTTAATAACCACACCAAATGTTCTATCTGTCAAGGATTAGGTATTGTTCAACCTCGACGATTGAAATCCTTGAGTAGTATTTTTCGGATATCCTGTTAATAACCAACACACCAAATGTTCTATCTGTCAAGGATTAGGTATTGTTCAACCTTGACGATTGACATCCTTGAGTAATATTTTTCATATATCCTGTTAATAACCACACCAAATGTTCTATCTGTCAAGGATTAGGTATTGTTCAACCTTGACGATTGAAATGCTTGAGTAATATTTTTCAGATATCCTGTTAATAACCACACCAAATATTCTATCTATCAAGGATTAGGTATTGCTCAACCTTGACGATTGAAATCCTTGAGTAATATTTTTCAGATATCCTGTTAATAACCACACCAAATGTTCTATCTATCAAGGATTAGGTATTGTTCAACCTTGACGATTGAAATCCTTGAGTAATATTTTTCTGATATCCTGTTAATAACCACACCAAATGTTCTATCTATCAAGGATTAGGTATTGTTCAACCGGACACCGGATGTATTTTTTGGCGAATCAAATTTCATATTCAATAGCAGGAGGCATTGACCAGAGTGTACCCGTCTAGGTGACCCACCCCTGGGTCACGCGCCGTTAGTATCTTTCTTAGAATATTTTAGGATATCTAAAGAATGATGTAGCGTTGTTTGTTCTACAAGCTTGAACTTCCATTGTGAATAATAATTAATTATGATTACGTTGAGGTTTAATGGAATGATGATTAGGAAATAGTAATGTAAATGTATATTTCTTGAGTTATTATGTCACAATGTTTGTGGGCATCATAGCATTACAAGGTATTTTCAACATTCACTTCAATAGCACTAAGTCTACCTTATTATGCTACCACTTGACGGTATTACAATAGCTACTCAATTGTGCTTAGGAGGTTGAGTTACCCCCAAACAGAACTAAAAATATAGAAAAAAATCTTCAAATTTTCGACCCGTCCAGGAACCAGGAATCGAACGCGGCACCTCCTTGGTGCAAGTTTAGTGTGATACTCCACTCTGCCACGCCCACGTCTAAGAAATAGGCAAAAAGAGCGAATAAAGCAGTCTTATTCGTAGTGCTGGTAGCTTAAATCTGGTGGTTCAAAACCAGCTTGGCAATAACATGGGGAAGTACATTCTGATATGCTTGGTAGCTTAAACACAACTCATTTGTGGTTTAGTATTTTCAATAATGAACATTTGGAAATTTTGGAATCGTCACGAAAAAAAAAACTATCTCCCCTCAAATTTTTTTCAAGTGGACCTAACTGAGGGTTCTGGAATTCCTGGCAACAATTTGATTTTTTTTTAACCAATTTTAACTCAATTAGAGAGGTTATGAAACGTTTATACGGCATTGCCTCTATTGCATATGTACAAACGTCCAACATGGACCCATGACGGACAATAAAAAAGCGAGTTTAAAATTAAAAAAATAAACACAAGTTTTTGTTGCCAGACACTCCTCCCCGGTTCCAGACCCCCCCCCACTGAGCGACTGAATGGAATTTTTCTTTCTTTCCATTATTAAAATGTAAAATAGTTTTGTAAACTAGAGACCTCACTGTGTTTGGACGAAAATAATTTATTTTACATCCTTTCTTTGAAAAAGTAAAAAAAAAAAAAAAATTGACAGAATTGCGCAAAGTAAAAAAGTGACAGAAATTATATATTTGTCAATTCAATTGAATACGATACAATATTATGATGAACAGAAAAATAGTGGTAGTTCTGTGAACTGTAGATCTCACTCAGTTAAAATGGACACCATGAGGTCCTGGTTGTCTCAAAAACGAATCAGCTAAGTTTCATGAACCTAAAGAATGACAATATGAACTTTTTTTTCATCGTTGCTAAAACTGAGTAGTTAGGTGAAAACAAGGTTACACAAAACTAAACTTCAACTTGGTAATAGAGGTCCGGCACTGTTTGAGTACCGATCTTCGTTCAGTTGAAAGTAGACCTCCCTTCTTTCGTTCAACCATTAAAATGACCGTTGCCATATTCATTTACCTCTATTCATTTACGTGCATTGGGTGGGTGGGGGGCAAAAAGTACCCGTCAACAAAATAAAGGAAACAATGATTTTTTTTTAATTACAATAAGGCTTTGTTTCTTTATTAAAAACTAAAAAAATATAAACTAAATCAATTTTATTATCTTATTATATTACATAACAACAAAATTAAATCCCAGGAATAAAATAATGTGAATGTAAATAAAAAAAATTGCCGGACCCTATAGGAAATCTATTCTGAACCAGAACTTTGTCCTTCCTGACATCCCACACAGACAACAAATGTCTTTTGACAGTGTTCACCACACTGTATTGGTATCAATGTATTGGTACATCACTGTATCATTATATTGGTACATGCATTGCCAAGGGGTGGGGGGCATAAAGTACCCGCCCAAAGTTTGGGGCTTCAATATCATCCCTTAGAAATTCAACAACAATTTTGAGATCGCGAAATTAAATCTTCTCAATTTTAGATTTTTGGTGGAACCGACCCCCAGAGTGAAAACGGCTCCTATTTAGAAAATTCAATATTTTACTCAAAGATATTGCTTTTTGCACTGCGGAACACCTTCATATAAAATTTCAGCTTTCTCGCTCATCCCGAAAGTGATACTTCTTAAGTATGGTGTTTTGGTGGAACCGAGTACCGACCCCCAGAGTGGGCACCGCTCCTGAATGGAAAATTTAATATTTTATTCAAGGATACGACTTTTTGTACTTCGGAACACCTTTGTATCAAATTTCAGCTTTCCCGCTCATACCGAAGCGGTACTTCTCAATTCCGATTTTTGGTGGTGAAAACCGTCCATAAATCGGGGAGAAGCCGGAAATTTTCAAATTTTATATTTTTTATGGGGTCCTTATATACTATTTTGGGGGGGTCTATTCTCGGTCATTTTTCGTTATCTCTTTTAGTTTGCCCAGAAAAAAATTGCAAAAAGACCCGCTAAATAGCGTCATTTTTGGCGGTAACTTGCTCCCACTTGAACTTTAAATTTTTTCCTTTCTTATTACGCACCTACATACTAAAAGGGACCTGTGTGCCAAATTTCAAGTCTCTACGTTTAGCCATCGTGGAGCTACGTTGAGTATCAGTCAGTCAGTTCGTCAGTCAGTGTACCAACTGGGCTTTGCGTTTTATAAGTATAGAAAATGATGGAAAGTATTGTTTGTGACAACTATTAAAGGTCTCATTAAAAAGAGTATCATAATTTGACTACTACAAGCTTTTTGCTAAAACGCGGGTACTTTGTGCCCCCCTTGGCAATCCTAGGGTTAAGTTCCAAAAGGATCAATAGGACCAAATTATTAGTTCTGTCAACTCTTTGACCAGCACGAGGCACGAGCTCCCCAAAGCAGACAAACTAAAAATTATCGTGTTAAAAGTAGACCTCCCTTGGTTCGGTCAAATTCCGAAGTGCTCAGTAGGACTAAATTATTAGTTCTGTGAACTCTTTGGACAGCATAAGGCACGGGTTGGCCCATAGCAGACAAACAAAAGAAAAATTATCGTGTTAAAAGTAGACCTCCCTTCGGTTCAATACTGTCCCACCATTTCAATAATACTTTTAACAAATTCTTTGTCTCCTATCAATATGTCCCTTAAAGCTATCATTTTAGATCGCAGATGGGGAATTCGGCGTTGTGCTCTGTCCAGGAACTCCCATTCCTGCGCCATGTGCTGTAATTCAAACAAAGCATAATTAGTATACAGTGTGTTCCACAAGGTAATGTTGTCACTAATCACTATTCAAGTGGCTACTCAATCGTCCTCATGAGGCTGACTACACAAGGTAATGTTGTCACTAATCACTATTCAAGTGGCTACTCAATCGTCCTCACGAGGACTACACAAGGTAATGTTGTCACTAATCACTATTCACATTCAAGGGGCTACTCAATCGTCTTCACGAGGCTGAGTACACCCCCAAATCACATTCCCTGAGTAGAAAATTTTCCGACCCCATTCAAAACCTTGTACACGGCATACCGTTTCCGTAAATGACACTTTTGTCACTTAGCGTTGACCGTTTTTGATTGAATTTGATATGTAGGTCCCATATATAGGGTTTTATACTAAGAACTTAGTATGGAACCCTATATATGTGACTGACGGTGAACAAAAGTTTCGTCGCACAATTAGACCTCAAATGGGACCTACATACCTGAGTTCAACAAAATCCGTCAACGGTAAGTGGAAAAAGTGCTCATCATGGCGGAAAAACGGTTTTTACTTTCCTTATCCTATAAAAAAGAAAGTATTCTATGTAGAAATTTTCTATGTCGAGTTTTCAATACCAAAACACATTAGTCCGTGTGTTTGTCTGTCTGTGAACAAGATATCTCAAGAACGGCAAGTGCTAAAGACTTGAAATTTGGTATGTACTCGTATGTCAGTTTTACGCTATGAACGGCAAAATAAGATTTAAGTGGAAATCGAATATACCGTTGGTGGTTTTATGCCGCTTTTTAGCGGTTTTCGCATATCCTGCTACGATTTCAAAGGTTATTGAAAATAATAAAACAAAAGAGAAGGCATTGGGTCCCGAGTTGTCCACTAAGAATCAAAATTTGACAAGTCGTTCGATCTATTATCTCCCGTGGAGTCAACCCCTGCTAATGTCACCTTCGAGTCTAAATGTCAGTCTGGTAACAATGTGCACCTGTGAAGATGGTTACCTGTTCAATATTTTGAAGTGAAAACGTTATCGACTGTGGAGGACATGTGGTCTTTTTCATCAGGAACACTGATAATGCAGAATCGACCACATCTTGGTAGATAAATAGTTTTAGTCCCGCTAAATATTGGCCTAAATCGTTTCGTTTAATTATATATTTCCTTGTATGTAAAAGTTTATGTTTAATAGTTGTGTCCACAAACGAACAATAGGGGAGGCCAACAAAGATTATCTCATCCACCACATTTGGTATACAATCTGGATCTCGTTGGGTGTAAATGTATCCTGAATTTGGTTTGAATACCAACTCTTCTGGTTTCCCGTCTTTCATTTCTATTCGACCTGTAACACAAACGAACAATAGGGGAGGTCAACAAAGATTATCTCATCCACCACATTTGGTTTACAATCTGGATCTCGTTTGGTGTAAATGTATCCTGAATTTGGTTTGAATACCAACTCTTCTGGTTTGCCGTCTTTCATTTGTATTCGACCTGTAACACAAACGAACAATAAGGGAGGTCAACAAAGATTATCTCATCCACCACATTTGGTTTACAATCTGGATCTCGTTTGGTGTAAATGTATCCTGAATTTGGTATGAATACCAACTCTGCCGGTTCGCCTTCGTTCATTTCTATTCGACCTGTAAGACAAGACCAGTAAGTTGGTACGAGGATTTTTGGGAGATACATATCCCTGATTTTATCTGAACATCACCGATGACAAATGTAAGATGTTTATTAGAGACTCCGCAGTTGACTGCAACCTATCTGGACATGCTGTCCCATACATCTGGCTATCATCGGACACAATGATGCCACTATTGAATGTGTGTGAAATTGTGTCGGTTTAAATTTTTTAATTACTAAACTGCAATGTTACAAATCGGCCGATTTTGTGATTTTATACATCTGGCTATCATTGAACACGATGATGCCACTGTTGAATATGTCTGATATTGTGTCGGTATAAGATTCCAGGTTACAATACTGCGATGCCTTAAATTGAGCCAATTTTGTGATTTTTTTCCCCTTGTTTTATACAGTGACCGCACCAATAGTACCTTTTTCACGCTTAGCGGTTATATATGTCATAATAGCTTCGTCACCGTTTCACCTCTGTAGAACAAATTACTTAAAACAATTTAGTGGAATTTATACATGCGCAGATATGTGTTGGAGGGTCTTAACTTCACCCCCATCCCCCTTCCGCCTCAGGGATAGGTATGACTGTATTAAAAATCTGGTGTGAACATCACACAACTTTCCTTATCTATAAAAGAAGAAGAAAGTATTGTAATGGTCTGAAATTTCCGATGTCGACGGAGGGCCTTAACTTCAAAACACGTCTTAACTTTAAAACACGTTTTGAAGTCCCCAGACCTGAAATACAATTATATATTACTCTTTACACTTTAACCTAAGTTGTAATTTTTCAATTTCTTGTATGAAATTTTTATGATTTGGCACCAGATTTTAAGATCTAGCTTTTTCCATTCTATTTTTAGGCGGAACCGATAAAAAGCCGCTTTCAACCGCTAATTAGCGGCTAACAATAAATTACACTTGCTAAGTTATATTTTTCAATTTCTTGTATGAAATTGATATGAATAGGTACCAGATTTCAAGTTCTAGCTCTTTCCATTCTGGTTATAGGTAGAACCGCCAAAAAGCGGATTTCAACCTCTAATTAGCGGCAAACAATATATTACACTTCAACCTATCTTGAATATTTTCAATTTCTTGTATGAAATTGATTTGAATAAGAAAGGTTAAAGTTCTAGCTATTACCGTTCTCATTTTAGGCAGGATATGCGAAAGCGGCTAGAAAGCGGCATAAAATAGCCAGCGGTATATTTGACTCCCGCCAAAAGCTTATTCTGCCGTTCATGGTATAAAACTGACATACATAGCAAAGTTCCAAATCTCTAGCATTTGCCATTCTTGAGATATCTTGTTCACATACAGACAGGCACACACGCGGATCAATGGCTGAAACTCGAGATTTGGGCTCTGGGTTGGGGTCCCCAGAGCCCAAACCCTGCGCAGTCTTCAACACGCATTTTATTTTTTTGGAACCTAACCCAATACTATCCCAACACGTCCTACACAACAATCTTGGTGTTCAATTCTATTAAATTACTAGCTGAGTACCCGAACTNCATTCACTTTTATATATATAGATATCGACACTAACCGCTTTTGTACAAAAAATCAAATCGGACAAAATTCTGCAAAAAATTGAATTGCCATACAAAAATCAGAAATCAGAACTTTCTCTTGATTATTTTTTAAGACCTCCGCCCATCA
Source organism: Pachypsylla venusta (assembly GCA_012654025.1). Classification (NCBI taxonomy): domain Eukaryota; kingdom Metazoa; phylum Arthropoda; class Insecta; order Hemiptera; family Aphalaridae; genus Pachypsylla; species Pachypsylla venusta. The sequence goes on from CM022883.1 coordinate 8,845,804, forward strand.
GTCCCAGCACTTCACGAAATGCTGCCGAACTGGTGGAAGTTGGGGGCCTGGACCAGGTCTTTGTCCCTCGGAAAGCTCTGAACGGCCTTGTTGGTTAGTACCTATTTCCTTTAAAGATAGATTGGTAAAGATTTTACCTGTATGTAGGTTATCCCTGGGCTCTTTCTCTTCCATAACCACAATTGGGTATGGATTACTATGTCCGGGTTTTAACAGTAGGAAGCCCTTTCTATGTCCCACAGTAAACTTGATTGTAGCTGAAACAAAAGAGATTATTGATTATTTATAAATTATAATTAATAACACAGAACTGTGTACACAGAAAAGCACACGTACCTTGGTGAGGTTTGAATGAACACTGATCTTGATCTCATCATCAGCCTTTGCTAGAAAAGCGCACGTACCTTGGTGAGGTTTGAATGTACACTGATCTGGATCTCATCATCAGCCTTTGCTAGAAAAGCGCACGTACCTTGGTGAGGTTTGAATGAACACTGATCTTGATCTCATCATCAGCCTTTGCTAGAAAAACGCACGTACCTTGGTGAGGTTTGAATGAACACTTCATCTCATCATCAGCGGTTGCTAGGTTGTACAGCTACAGGCTCACAACATGTCTTATCTCACTAGCTGTTTCGCCCGTGCTGCGCTACGATTCTTATATTTCTATTTTTGTTTTTCAAGGATATTGGAATTTTTTTTTTGGGGGGGGGAGGGGGGGTTGTGTCCACCCTGCATATTCCAACCTTTAAATCCAAGATTTGAACGGTTCGCCAGGCGCCTGGGAGGCACGGCCATTCTGACTTTTAATCATTTTATAAATTTTAATTTACCAGTTCCCGGTTTCGAACTCTTGACTGGCTTGTTTTACCTTTGCAGAAAATGTCTTAAAATAAGGACTAAACAGACACCTAAAACTTCCTCGCTTTGAGTTGATATGTTGTCACGACAAATCTTAAGATATCGGATCGTGACTTTCTGATTTTGGTGAATAAATTGGAAATTTGGCCGTAACCCGAAAACGGCTCAACATATTTTAGTTTTGATATCTTTCCTGGGGTCGTAGACCATGATTTGGGGGCGTCTATTCCCATCAATTTTTTGCTATCTGCTACCTGTTGGGCTGTGGTATTGTAACTGACAACCCCCCATACATAGGTACACACAAATTTCAGATTTATATATTAAGCTGACGATATTTTGATATAGATGGTTTGATGTTTCGCACAACACTCACAAAAAAAAAATACACTCTTGAGTAGAAGGTTGCCACTGGGCGAGGTTAACGCCTGAGCCTGTTCTACCAGCTAACCCTTAGAGCTCTATTTTTATGTGGCCAAATACTCAAAATAATGAGTAAAAAATCCTGCCTCTGCTGGGGATTGAACCTATGTCCTCCTGTTTACCAGGCGAGCGCTTAACCACTGAGCTCCTGCGTCTGCGTTTTCAAAATATTGACCTCCACTCCTTTTTGAAGACACCCAGCATAGCTTACCTAGAAAATCGGGAAAATGTAATTCCTGTGGAGGGTTTTCTGACAATTTTTGAGCTATGAAATCTTGATATGAGTGTCCCACGAGAATAGTTGCACTCAAATACATGCTTTTCATTAGAGCTTCATGATATGTTTTGTTCACTGTATACATTCGAATAGTTTCAAGGATGCCTAAACTATGCTCAGGAAAATCTTTAGAAGATAGAATTTTTGGTCGATATTTTTCGAAAAATTTATCGAAAGAAAGATTCTTGTTGCGTTTAAATTTATTGATCAAAGAACGAGAGTTGTTGCGTTTAAATTCATTGGAAGAACGTTCAAAATCTTCGTGAAATCTGAAATGATAATATAAATTGATGAATAGTCTTTCACTAACTCACTTCATGAACAGTGCATCACACACTAACTCACTTGATGGACTGTGCATCACTCACTAACTCACTTGATGGACAATGCATTACTCACTGACTCACTTTATGAACAGTGCCTCACTCACTAACTCATTTCATGAACAGTGCATCACTCACTTGATGGACAGTGCATCACTCACTAACTCACTTGATGAACTGTACATCACTCACTAACTCATTTCATGAACAGTGCATCACTCACTAACTCACTTGATGAACAGTGCCTCACTCACTAACTCACTTGATGAACAGTGCCTCACTCACTAACTCACTTGATGAACAGTGCATCACTCACTTGATGAACAGTGCATCACTCACTAACTCACTTGATGAACAGTGCCTCTCTCACTAACTCACTTGATGAACAGTGCCTCACTCACTAACTCACTTGATGAACAGTGCATCACTCACTTCATGAACAGTGACTCATTCACTAACTCACTTGATGAACATTGCCTCACTCACTAACTCTCTTGATGAACAGTGCATCACTCACTAACTCACTTGATGAACAGTGCATCACTCACTAACTCGTTTCATGAACAGTGCATCACTCACTAACTCACTTAATGAACAGTGCCTCGCTCACTAACTCACTTGATGAACAGTGCCTCACTCACCAACTCACTTGATGAACAGTGCATCACTCACTAACTCACTTAATGAACAGTGCCTCACTCACTAACTCACTTGATGAACAGTGCCTCACTCACCAACTTACTTGATGAACAGTGTCTCACTCACTAACTCACTTGATGAACAGTGTCTCACTCACTAACTCACTTGATGAACAGTGTCTCACTCACTATCTCACTTGATGAACAGTGCCTCACTCACTAACTCACTTGATGAACGCATCCACATTGTTTCTCAACTCATTTGCAATGTAATATTTATTAAGCCCTTGCATATCGTTGTAGAATGATTCAAAACTTGGTAAGTAATCAAAAGCTATTGGTACGATTGGTATGGTGCCCCAACTTGGAGTTTCGGAGAGCTCTTCGGTCACTATAAAATCTTCGTTGAGAAAATCACAACCATATCTTCTGATTGGATCTGTGAGGACCACATCTAACCGAACAAAAAACAAAAGAATAGAATTAGCATATGGGCTTATCTAAGTGATCTAACGAAATGAAGGCTCGTTCTCTTTCTTTCGTTTGTCCGTTTGTCCTTTTTTTCTCACGATAACTCTCGAACTCCTTATCCAATTTTAATGAAATTTTGATATTGATATTCGTAATATTCGCACATTTAACTTTTTAGGGTTTTGTGCCCTATTGGTGGCCATTATAATTAGGGTAAGTCTACAGTTTATAGAATTATTAGATATTTTGTCCAAATGGTGGCCATTATAATTGGGGTAAGTCTACATTTTATAGAATTATAAGATATTTTATCCAAATGGTGGCTATTATAATTGGGGTAAGTCTACAGTTTATAGAATTATTAGATATTTTGTCCAAATGGTGGCCATTATAATTGGGGTAAGTCTACAGTTTATAGAATTATTAGATATTTTTTCCAAATAGTGGCCATTATAATTGAGGTAAGTCTACAGTTTATAGAATTATTAGATATTTTCTCCAAATGGTGGCCATTATAATTGGGGTAAGTCTACAGTTTATAGAATTATTAGATATTTTAATAAATAAAATATATATAATCGTATATAAAAATGGACTTGAGTGGAAGGGTACCACTAGACGAAATGCCTGAGGCATTTTCTACCTCCTTTAGAGCTCTATTTTTATGTGGTCAAATACTCAAATTAATGAGGAATAAATCCTGCCTCTGCTGGGGTTTAAACTCACGCCCTCCTGATTACCGGGCGAGCGCCTTTCACTTAACTGTCGAAGCAGTTATAATAAAACCTACAAGGCTCGTTAGGTGGTCGTACAAAATGATTATTATGTATCTGCCACGGTAAAAATAGATATTTGGTGACCGGTAAATGTAGGAAATAATTCTCAAATGTTTAATCGGATTTTTTTTAAATATGCCGAGATTTTTTTTTTTTTTTTATTTTTTATTTTNCCCCTCAGAGAGTTTAGGAAACGTTTTGATCGGCCATGCCTCGATTAAACTCCTGCACCATTCTTGAGAATAATTTCCTACATTTACCGGTGATTGTATACAATCACCAATTATCTACTTTAACCGTAACATATCGACTACCAGACCAGTACGTCCTCAGGATGGCCGGTTCAACGCACGAGGACGACCTGGAACTTCTACCATCTCAGTTCCAGCCAAGGGCCATCAAAATCTTTTCGGTAAACCCATATGCAGTCGCCAGGCTTGACTTGGAACTTGGTCTGGCGAACTGCCGTGCGCCTAGATCAATCTGTTTCTACCATTTTAATGTAGAAGCAGATTGAACAAATGGGAAGAACGATTGATTTCGTGAGAAAAACCGCTATTATTACTACTACCAGACCAGTAAGATTTACTTACCAATCATTAACATGCTGAAAAGGCTGACAAAACTGACTTTTAGCAGCTTGGTTGACATTTTCACTGTTTTACAATTTCTACTAACAAACAGAATATTTATTATCTACAAATAGCAAAACTAGATTGAGTTCGGTATGGATGCTGTGCTCCACAGTTGTCTGTTACCGAATATAAGAAACTTAATAGATGACAAATAATTAGTGTCTGACAAAACATATTTTGTCAGAGGCAGTTTGAGAAATTTTCGTACCATATGTTTTTTACTTTCCTTATTCTATAAAAAGGAAAGTATCGTAATGGACTGAAATTTTCAATGTCAAGTTTTCAATGCCAAAACATGTTTTGGGGTCCCCAGAGCCCAAATGTCGAGTTTCTTCCATTGTTCCATGTGTGTGTGTGTCTGTCCGGTTGTTTGTCCTCAGACAAGATATATAACAATATATATATAACATAACATATATAACAAGATATTTATAACAAGATAGACAAGATATATAACAAGATATATCTCAAGAACGGCAAGTACTAGAGACTTCAATGTATGTCAGTTTTTGCCATAAACGGCAAAATAAGCTTTTGTTGGAAATCGAATATACCGTTGGCGGTTTTATGTCGCTTTTTAGCTGTTCATATCCTGCTTTAAATGAGAACGGTAATAACTAAGAACTTTAAACTTTGTGCCTATTCATATTAATTTCATANCTAATCGTACCGAACATAAGCTTTTGTTGGAAATCGAATATACCGTTGGCGGTTTTATGCCGCTTTTTAGCTGTTCATATCCTGCTTTAAATAAGAACGGTAATAACTAAGAACTTTAAACTTTGTGCCTATTCATATTAATTTCATACAAGAAATTGAAAAATACAACTTAGATTGAAGTGTAATATTTTGCTTGTTAGGTTGAAGTGTAATATATTGTTTGCCGCTAATTAGCGGTTGAAAGAGCTAGAACTTGAAATTTGGTGCCAATTTGTATCAATTTCCTAGAGGAAATTGAAAAATACAACTTAGGTTGAAGTGATATATATAATTGTATTTCTGTCCTGGGGCATTGAAAAATACTTTCTTCTTTTTTTATAAATAAGGAAAGTCGTGTGATGTTCACACCAGTTTTTTTTTTTTACTACATTCTGAGTATTTAGGTTAAGCATAGTCGAGTGTGCTACTAATGTACTAATATAGTACTCTGATATTGCCTCGTTAGCAGAGTGATTCATCGTTCACCTTGGTTTAATAGATATGTAAGAGTTAGAGGGTAGAAAATGTTTTGGAGTCTCATTATTTACTAAGACTTCTCTTTTGTTTGTCTTTTTGTAACACGATTAATGTCAAACGCCTTTGGTATGGCCATTCAGAATATTTATAGAATTAGCTGATTTCCAAGGCCGCCCGTGGTCAATTGTGGCCTTTTTAAGTCAGTGAGGTCTATACTCTTTAAAAGCTTTTCTTCAAAAGCTTGCCATTTTAAAATTCCTTTAAAATTGATCTTGAAAAATTAAAATTATTCAATTTAATCAAGGAAGACATGGGTTTATCCTAACAAGTGATGTGGCTAAATTGTGACACCGCCAATTTGTGGGTCAAATCTGCCCATCATGCTTGTTGACTCAATTGGAGTGTGATGTTTACTTGCCCAAGAAGACATCCGTTTTGTGATTATATATTTTATCATTTCGGTGTCACAGATCGTTTGCTGATTATGTATGACAGTCTGGCCCAATATACTGCGTGGCCCAAAAGTCCGAGACCACCTGAATATCTTTTGAACGGCTTTTTGTGGACTGGTTACACATTGGTCACACCATCAGGTGGTTTAATTTCGGATATAATTGGGCGGAGCGAAGCGTAGCCTTATACTCCCTACAAACTGCAAACTTTTGTTACCCTACTCCTCCGAAACTANTGTTTTAACTGAATAATGGAGCAGTATGCTAAAGTTTATGTGGTGCCCGAAAATTCGAGGTGAAACGGATGGCTCCGCCCGTTTTTGTCCACGGACACACCTAGTACCATGTTAAATTTCAAAACTCCACATAAAACTGTTCAAAAGATATTCACGTGGTCTCGAACTTTTGGGACACACAGTATTGAAGATAGAAGATTCATTCTTACAGAAAGAGGTTCATAGGTTTCATACATGAGAGACGATTTGTCTTGCGGTTTTGTTACATTATATCTGTCTAATTAGGTTTTTATTTTCTTTTACATGTATTTCAATTGCCTTGTTTTTCTTCTTCTTCTTTGATGTGTTGGGAAAAGAGATCAATTGTTTTGATGAACTTACTGAATGTGACACAAAGACCCCATTAGCAATTATTCGAAGAGTTCTTTGTAATATTAAGTGTCGAATCATTAACAATTAGAAATTCTTGGACGATAGACATAATTGCTCATTCTAAAGCAAATTTCAGGAGATGCAAAAGAAACTGTGTATTACTGTGTAAGAGGAAGATAGGGTCAGACCTGCCACCTGCACTAAGTATTGGCAAACATCTTTTCAGCCATTGGTCCGTGCATGTGTGTGTAAAAAAATAGACTCTTGAGTGGAAGGTAACCTTGAGTGGAAGAAATCGAATATACCGTTGGCGGTTTTATGCCGCTTTTTAGCGGATTTCGCATATCCTGCTTAAAATGAGAACGTTAATAGCTAGAGCTTTAAACTAGGTGCCTATTCATATCAATTTCATACAAGAAATTGAAAAATACAACTTTGCTTGAAGTGTAATATATTTTTGGCCGCTACTTAGCGGTTGAAGGCCGCATTTTGGCGGTTCCGCCTAAAACCAGAATGGAAAGAGCTAGTACTTGAAATTTGGCACCAATTCATATCAATTTCATACAAAAAATTGAAAAATACATCTTAGGTTGAAGTGTAATATAGGCTCTGGGGACTTCAAAACGTGTTTTGGCATTGAAAACTCGACATCGAAAAGTTCAGCCCATTACAATACTTTTTTTTTATAGATAAGGAAAGTCGTGAGATGTTCACACCAGATTTTTTCACACCGATTANAATACTTTTTTTTATAGATAAGGAAAGTCGTGAGATGTTCACACCAGATTTTTTCACACCGATTACTGTTGAACGCATTGTCCGCTATTGATGAATCTTGGTATGGTCATGTATTATAGAACTTACATATTAGGGGCCATTTTGACAGAGTGAGTTCTACAATTCACAAATTTACAATACAATTCTCAGAATATTTAATTTAGAACCAAAAAATGCCCCTTTTGGTTTAGTATTTTTAATAATTAAATATATCAGAAAAAATGACCCCTATTAAAATTTGGTATTTTACGTTTCAAGAACGTATTATAGAATCCGTAAATCGATTTATTTTAATCGATTTATTTTGTACGGCAGGTCTTACTTACTTCCATTGACATAAAAAGAGTTCCGTCCTTTTTTTAAATATACATACACACTATACATTCACAACTGTGGGGTCATTAAAAAGGGGTTGATTTTGATTAAATTTGGTCCTGAAAATCCCCTTCGGGCTTCTTCAATGTCCTTAATATGTAAAGGGTTCCCTAAAAAAATGTCTGGGTTTCTCATTCAAAAATCTATTAAAAGTGTTTTTTTGAGCAAACTGTTTCCAGTGATTTTTTTTTTTTTTTTTTTTTTTTTTTTTTTTTTTGCTCAACGCCTCTTTAACATCTGTTGGTCATTCGAGGCGGGGGTTTTAACCTCCATTCGCTGGAAACCTACAAACCAGCTATCCATCTTGACCTCACCCAGTCTGGGTTGGGCCGGAACAATAGTGGCCAGCATCACTAGGGCGCAAACCTACATGGTGTCCCACCTTGGTAAAACCTCGCTGGACGTTGCTTAACTTCTGTAATGTAACGGAACTAGTGTATTTAGCGTGTAATAGACGCCGGCCCAGTGTAGGTTTATGAACGCGCTATTCTTAATGTTTGACTAATGAGTCTCATCAAGCTGCTTTATTATATAATTGACGTGAATTAATGTGTTATTTACATCTCAGATTCAATTATTATTTCTTTGAAAATATTTAATTTGCGCTCTGTTTGGTTTACTTTGACATTTCCTGGCTCATTCAGTCTAACTGTTTCGTACAGTGTGTTACGTACCGTAACTACTATCTCATTTTATGTACAGAGTGTATACCAAAATCTCAGTAGATATCTTAGATAGCTCGTGAATATACGTATACTAGCTGTTTTCCCGTGCTTCGCTAATGGTTACGAAATTCAACAACAACAATTTCGAGATCACGAAATTAAAGCTTCTCATTTTTAGATTTTTGGTGGAATCGATTTCTTTTATGGGGTCCTTATATACTATTTCGGGGGAGGGGTCCATTCTCAGTTATTTTTCGTTATCTCCTTTAGTTTGTCCAGAAAAAAATTGCAAAAAGACCCGCTAAAAAGCGTGATTTTTGGAGGTAACTTGCTTCCACTTGAATTTTCGATTTTCTTTCTTATTTCGCACTTACATACTAAAAGGATCTGTGTGCCAAATAAAGTTGATTATCAGTCAGTATACCAACTAGGCTTTGCGTTATATATATATATATATTTTTGTTGTAAACATGGAAAACGTAAAATAACAAATTTTTAGGAGATGTTTTCTTAATCGATTCTGAAGGTGTTCATTACATTAATAAACCAAAAATGGAAAAGAATTTCAAGAGTGATTTCACAGGGGACACTTTTTCCCCCGTAGCAAGTTGCTGATCGTCACGTCGGTCGTAACGATATGTGTTAGGCATTTTATTTTGCACTTAAATGATCTGACGGTATATGTATAAAGTGGTTAATTCGTTGGCAGACTCCCTTTTGAATTACTGCCATACACAGTTTTAAGAAACTCATGTATTGGAGGTGTACTCAGCCTCGGAAGGAAACGGAGTAGATGCTGTTGACTTCCTAGAAATGGCAGGTAAGGTTATACCTTAATAGTGCCAGTGTCTATGGAACCTTGAATACACTAGTTCCCGTTAGATCACTGAAGTGAAGCAACGTCCAAGTAGGCTCACGCCCTCGTGTTGCTGGCTATTTTCCCGACTCAACCCAGGCTGGGTGAGGTCAATATGGAAAGCTGGTTTGTAAGTTTTCAGCGAATGGAAGGTGAAACCCCGTCTCGAATGACCAGATAATAAAGAGACGTTAAGCAAAAAAAAAATAATNAAAAAAAAAAAAAAAAAAAAAAAAAAAAATCTCATTTCTTATAATTCTGTGAATCAGCGTAAGTTAGTAATCTAGCTGCTAAATTGTCCTAATAGACCAAAAAATAATTGACCTTAAAAATAAAACTGTGCAAAACATTTCTTTGTAATTACGCACACAATTCTATAAATTTACAAAATAATAATACTATTACACACACGAACACTGATCACAAAATAAAAGTACACAATAATATACATTATCGTACAAATAAGCGATTAGATACATAAAGAAGGAACACACATTGATAATAAAATAATAAGTCTTGAAACAATTGTTGAAGAAATTGGTATAATCCAACTGTAGAAATTGTTCATGACATAAAGGCGAAGTGATCATAAAATTATTAAAGGATTAAACACATCCAAAGAAATATTCTTAAATGCAAAGAAAATAGAGTGAGAAAAAATCCTTGGAAACTAGTATGATACAGGCCAGAACTGCATAAAGGCGAACTATGACGAATTTCTGACACGGATAATACGAGATTAAGTTAAAGAACAATTCACATCCATAGAAATAATTTGAAAGGGGAAAAAATAAATAGGAAAGGAAATTCTCTGGAAAGTCGTCAGAACTGATAAAGAACAAGTTCTTAAAGACGAAGTATGCTGACAATGATAATAATAGGATAAACTTAAATAATATAACACACGTTAAAAAAATAATTAGAAACGAAAATAAAACTTTTAAAAGAAATTGTGAAAGAAAACAGGATGTTTGAGCTAAAACTCAAATATGCTGATATTGATAATCACATAATAAAATCAAACAATAACAAACACAGAGAGAATTAATTCGAAACGAGAAGAATAGGTAGGGAACCAGAGTATTTGGCAACATTCGTGGAAGAAATAATCAAGATATTGATTTAGTGAATAAAGTAAAGGCAAAATAGACACTCCTTGAAGATGCAGAATAAAATTAATCAATAATAACACACACACAGAAATATTTGGAAGCATATAAAAGAAAACAAAAAACACATTGGGACGTAGACGATATTGAGGATTTTAAGGCGAAACATGCTGACACTGATGATCGCAATATAAATTTAAAATTATAAATGCAGATTTTTTTAAAATATATAGAGAAGAATATATGATCAATCATTTTGGGAGGACGGGGGAAAGTTGAAGAAATCAAAGATATTGTGGAGGAACTAAATTGGGCTGTCATTGTGCTATGATAGTGATTTTTTAGGAAACAATTTATTATTCAAATAAAGAGTACATCAAGAATTCACCCACAAATTTTAGGAAGCGAGGAGAAAAATGTTCAAAACTCTAGATTCGAACAAACATGCTAAAAATAATGATATCAAAGGAATTCTGTGAGAGGGAACAATGCACTATTAAATTTTGGAAAACAGAATTATTATTGGCAACACAGAAAAAAATGACATCCACATTTATTAATTTCGTTTACAACAAACTCTTCTGGTTTGTTGAAAGATTTCGTGCTGTCGAACCTGGAACATGTAACTATTATCAATGTACAGAAAAGACGCGACAAAGATATTGCGACGTACATCATCAAATTCAAAGACAATTCGTTGAGAAATATCATTTCTATGATCATTTTAAATCGTCTAGTCTGCCCATTAATATTATTGCTAAAACTGAATTGATTATGAGAGATCGATATGAGTTTTTGTTTAATTTAACTCCTGAAGGAGGTCATTTACAATGGAAAAATCATTTGGCCACTTTTCTAACTGCTGAAGATGTGGAAGAAATTATTCGACATGCTGAACATGACAATAATGGACATAATGTTGAATATTGGGAGAGAATATTGGAATGCAAATAGCGACACGACGCGACGTTGAAACACAATGATGTATTGAAAAACAATGGATGAAATTGCAATGTTGTTGGGACAGAACACATTGGAATATTAGACCAACAACATAAATAATGGCGACCAACGTTTTCAGTTGATTCCGCTTTCAAGCTTTGTGAGATGAATGTTTACACCAATGTTAATTACCAATCACGATTATCAATTTAACAAAAAAAAAAAATCAAAAATGACTTTTCAGGAAATAAATATTTCTTCTTTGATATAAAGGTGGATTATAGAAAAGGGGCAATTGTTGGATTTCGCCTCAATCTACAGGGTGTTTCAAAAGGTTATGCAAAAAAAGAAACCACGTATAGTAGAGCTCAAATAAAGGCCACTTCGCTTAGTAAACCTTTAAAAGCTTAATAAGAAATAATTTCATGACCCCCCCATAATTTCGCCCCTGATCGGGGAAAAAGTGTCAAATACTCACCAAAGAATCATGATAACAATCGGAGACGTCATGCAAAAAATGAAGTCAATCGCAAAATAATTCGATTTTTAATAATTATTTTTTGATTTTTAAGTGCCAACTTTGGGTGATCCTAGCTACCTTGGAGTCCATTTCCGTATAGGGTTTTATTGAGCAAAGTGGCCATTATTTGAGCTCTACTATACGTGGTTTCTTTTTTTGCTTAACTTTTTGAAACACTCTGTATATTAATCAAACTCAATGTGTTATGTATGCGTGTGTTCATTACTAATTATTTAGCCAAAACGGTAAAAGATAACAAAATATTGATGAGATATTTTCTTAAAAATTATTAAAAATCAAAAATATCGAAGCGTTTTTTAATAAGGTATGGCTGATTTTGGTAACAGACAGATACTATTAATTTCTTTTGGATCAAGTTACAAACTTAAAATGTGGTTTAATATAATTTAAAAAGTCTTTTTAAACCTTTTAGGGGTGGGAGATTAATTAATTCACTTTAATTTTAATTTATTTTGAAAAAAAAACTTTCTTTCGTATATAGTTGTACCAACATTAAAAAAGTTCATTGCAAGTTTGTTTATTTTATCAATATAAGGGTTAAGATGAACGTCCCCGCCCCCCCGGAGAGGTTAGGAAACGTTTTGATCGGCCATGCCTCGATTAAACTTGTTCTTCTCATAAATTCGCTCCTTAAAAACTCTTGCGGCATTCGCAAAAAAACTAAAATAAATTAAATCGTAGTGATTTTTTTTTCATGTTACCTAACCTCGTAAATACATCACACACAAAAAAAAATTTCTGCATATTTAAAAAAAAAATCCGAATAAACATTTGATTTCTCCAAAGTTTCGTCGATTTTCAAGCAATAAAATTGTGAATTAAACATTTAAAAGTGAGTTTTCTCGTATTTCCCACCATTTAATCGTGAAAATTAACTTTCAATTAATCATATTTTAAGGTTAGTTGCTCAGAAAAAAATGAATAGTATCTGTCTGGTCCCCTGATTTTTTGATTCTTATAAAGAAAATACTATTATTAGCAGGGGAACGGTCATGCCTCTAAGATGCCAAGCGGGTTTTTAATAGCTTTCAGTATCTTGACTGTATTTAATGAATACAGTCGAAAAAAAAAAAAATTGAACCGATGATTTCTAGATTACAAATCTCATCCTACAACCATCACACCTGTTTGAAACTTTCAATAGCATAAAAGATAACAAAATCTCTCAAAATGAAAGTATTATGCTTTTAAATCATCTCGATTTTAATTCCAAACATTAGACATTAGAGAATGTCCTAACCTTGTCAGTCGTCATCCAATGACTCTCAAATTTCATCGTAATGATGCATTGTTATGCATTCTGGTGCACTCTGACATTGTGTACATCAATGGTAGATGCACTTATGAACAACAATATCATCATACATCAAAGATGATAGATGGAACTGAAAGATCTCCATGAGAAGATAAGATAGAGGAAAGTCAAGAGATAATAGGTGTATCTTTATCACGTGCCAAGATTTCCTTCGACAACGATACTGAAAGACAAGGAATAAGAGATTAATGAATGATGTATCTTCTCTCATGATAAGGGCGCGAAACCTTACAGGACACCTACATGGTACAAGCTCTCTGGACGTTGCTTAACTTCAGTGATCTAACGAGTACTGATGTATTCATCGTGCCATAAACGCTGAATGGAATATTTTTGATTTCTGGAAACCATCTCTGAATTCCTCCATTTTCTTTTATCAATTTAAATGACCCAATTTTCGAAATGAGATCCATGACCATCTACATAATATATATTATCTTCTATCTTCTAAGCTGGAATATTATCTCATTCGGATAAGGAAATCGAAACGGTGTATCCAATAGGAGCATTTTGTTAAGATATAGGTATTTTTCGAACAATAGAACGATCTAATTCTTCACGTCTCATGTGGTTGGTTCACGATACATGTTTGATTCACGTCACGTCACATGCAGTCGGTTCACGTCACGTCACATGTTTGATTTACGTCACATATTGTTGGATCACGTTAGGTCACATGTTTGATTCACGTCACATGTGGTTTGTTTCACGTCACATGTTTGATTCACGTCACCTTACATGTTTGATTGACGTCACATGTGGTTGGTTCACGTCACGTCACATGTTTGATTCACCTCACATATGGTGGGCTCACGTCACGTCACATGTTTGAATCACGTTATATGTGGTTGGTTCACGTGACGTCACATGTGGTGGGTTATGTTAGTTTAGGTAAATATTGCAAGCATAAAAATGGACACCGCGTACCTCTCCGAACAAATTCAGCCTTTTATATAAATTTCTATTACAATAAAGATTTATATTATACAGAGAACATCCCTAGGGGGAAGTCCTTTTACTCCGGTATTACCTTTCGCTTTAACATCGGGTGTATACACGGTGTCCATTTTGTTATAAGTGGCTAAACTTTGAGAATTGTCCCTTTTGTGTCCTTTTGCTTTATTATTTCCAAACAACTTATAATGAAACTTTGGAATCGATCACAAAAAATCCCCTCCCCCCCAAATGTGTTAGTTTACGTTTCGAGGTACCCACGTAGAATCTAAAAATCGAATTTAATAATAATATGTTCGACCCGTTAGTGTCATTTGTACCACGGAGTGTTGGCCGATTTTGAATAAATTTATTTTTGGGTCCATTTGGTTGGGGTCTTTTTTTTTATCTTAAACGTCTCTTCAACATCCATTGGTCATTCGGGGGTTGTATCCTCCATTTGCTGGAAACTTATAAACCAGCTACTCTCATTGACCTCACTCAGCCTGGGCTAGGCTGGAAATAGAGCCACTTGGTATTAACGTATGTAACTGGACGTTGCTTAACTTCAGTGATCATTTGGGGCCTAAAATGGCACTATAGAAGCCCCGGTTTACTGTCAGTTACATATGATTTCACTAAATTTGAAACCTGTTCGCCATGATCTTGGCCTGTTTTTAACTCACTTTCGGCCACCCTGTTTGATATGGGCAGGGGTTTTAATTTATCATTTGTATTTTCCCCATTGGGGTCTACTCTAATATTTTAAAAAATACCAAATTGTGTTGTTATGTATTCTTCCCTTGCTGCCCCATACCTCTTTCTACAATTCAATACCTCCACAGGACACCCTCCCCCGTTTTGTCCCCGAATCTCCATCACGGCACCGAGTTTGTTAGCCTCAAAGTTTGCTTCGTAATGTATATTTTACATTAAACATTAATTTTAATTGAAATTAACTTTCTACAAATGTTGCATCCTACAGGGTTCGTGAGCAAACGAAAAAAAAACAAATCTTTGTCAAGTAGCTCAGTATAGCTTCCTTACTATTACACCTCTGTACAAGATATTACTAAAAATCATTTATTGAAATACACAGTTTTGTCAAGTAGCTCAGTATAGCTTCCTTACCATTACACATCTGTACAAGATATTACTAAAAATCATTTTTATTGAAATACAAATCTTTGTCAAGTAGCTCAGTATAGCTTTCTTACCATTACACCTCTGTACAAGATATTACTAAAAATCATTTATTGAAATACACAGTTTTGTCAAGTAGCTTAGTATAGCTTCCTTACCATTACACCTCTGTACAAGATATTACTAAAAAATATTTTTTATTGAAATACAAATCTTTGTCAAGTAGCTCAGTATAGCTTCCTTACCACTACACCTCTGTACAAGATATTACAGAGGGATTGACAGCCAAGCCAGACTAACAACTGAAAATGATGATCATGGCAATTGTTGATGTAGTTGTTATTATTGTTGATGATGATGTAGTTGTTGTTGTTGTTCTTGTTATTATTGATGTTGTTGTTATTTATGTTGTTGTTATTATTGTTGATGATGATGTAGTTGTTGTTGTTGTTCTTGTTATTATTGATGTTGTTGTTTTTTATTGATGTTGTTTTTGTTATTGATGTTGTTGTTGCTTATTTTGGTGGTGGTGGTGGTGGTGATGATGAGTTACACCCTACAATATTACATAAGTCATGCATACAAAAATAATGAAATTTGGAGGGTTCTGGACCCCATGGACCCCCCCTGGTTACGGCCTTGGAAATGCATATTGTGTATCCAATATGTTAATTTTTTTGACCATCATAGTATTATTGTGAACATCATAGCATTAAGGAGCAATCACACTAAGTAGTGACAGTGATCACTCTCACGTGCCGGTCTAGTATGAACATATTCCTTCGAATGAATGGAAGAATATTTTTAGTGTGGCCGGGCGGACCACTTGCCGGTCACGTCACTGTCATTGCTCTGTGTGAATATCAGTATTGTGTATAGTGTTTGGCTGTAAATGGGACTCCTGAATATGGTGGTATCAAATGGAACATACCGACTATATGAATTTTGTTAGTGAGCCTTTGGAAGCAGCTGTTATGGGGTGGAGAATGTCATTTTTGGACATCTTTGTTTGTCACTTAATGGGTTCTATGTGCCCAAAGAAAAAGCTGATAGACACTAAAACCTAGTTTTTGACGGTGGTGCTTTTTAATTAGGTGTAAACATTTTGAAAAACAAAAGCAAAATGGTGGAAAACGTGAAAGGTGAACCATTTTTCCTGTTTTCAAATGTTGTCCGATATTTGAAAAGTGCAATTAGACTTTAGGAGTGTTTGCACTAAGCAGTGACAGTGCCGGCAAGTGATTCCCGCTCATCGTGAGCTCACAGTGATGCACTGTCACTTGTCCGGTGTGGTATGAACATGTTCCTTCAACTGCCTGGAAGAATATTTTTAGTTTTGCCGGGTGGATCACTTGCCGGTCACGGCACTATGATGCCAGAACGTTACGATATACCCTACGCGGACCTTCATTTCTCCCTACGCTATTTTCCCCCCTTTTTTATATTTTTTTTTCTTTTTTTGGTAAATTCTGTCACTGTCCCTGCTTAGTGAATGCTCACTTTCTGATTTTTTTTTTTTTTTTTTTTTTTTTNTTGAAAAGTAGAACGCAACTTGT
Organism: Pachypsylla venusta; assembly: GCA_012654025.1. Classification (NCBI taxonomy): domain Eukaryota; kingdom Metazoa; phylum Arthropoda; class Insecta; order Hemiptera; family Aphalaridae; genus Pachypsylla; species Pachypsylla venusta. The sequence continues at coordinate 8,862,656 of CM022883.1, forward strand.
TTACCATGTCATAATGATGAAATTTTGGAAATGAGCTCAAATTGAAGTCACCAATGTGGAATCAAAATTTCAAAAAAAGAGCCCCACCCCACCCCTCCGTGCGTACGTTCGGTGGTAGATATTTTGACATGTCAAAATTTATTTTTTAATTGAAACTACTTGTATTTTATCACTGGACTAGGTGTACAGTAAGTACATTATCGTGTTAATTAATGGGAAGGTCACTTGAAATTAAACGGCCTGGGGGGGGGGGGGGTCNGGGGGTGTCAAGGGAAAAAACAGAAATCATATTACCCATAAAACACAAAGTCCAAGTTGGTGTACTGACGGACCTGACTAATAGCCAACGTGACTCAAAAAACCTTAGGAACTTGAAACTTGGAGCACAGGTGACCTTTGATTTCATTGAAAGGCGTACGAAGGCTCTCTAAGATATAGCCATTTCGCTGTAATTAACCTTGGACACAGTTATCCTCACGAGGCTGAGTAGTGCACTTCGATAAAGCCAACCATATTTACTGCACCCGTGACGGGAGTGCGCATCACGTCTATCGTGGCTTAACTTCATTGGTCGGACGGGAACTGGTTTAGTCAGCGTGGTTAGCTCAGCTGATTTTTTTTTTTTTTTTTTTTTGGCTTAACGTCTCCTTAAAATCTATTGGTCATTCGAGACGGGGGTTTAACCTCGATGTTTAACCTCGATTCGCTGAAAACTTACAAACCTCATCCAATCTGGGTTGGGCCGAAAAAAAAACCAGTATCACGAGGGCGCAAACCTACTCTGACTCATTAAGTGGGCACACCGCCAAAGCTGTGAAAATGAGTTTCTAAAGTGCGAAAAGTTGCGAAAAAGGGCGTAAAAAAGAGGTTTACAAGAATTGTGAGAATTTTAAAATTAGTGAAATTAATGTAAAAAAGGAAGGTTTAAAAAGGGAGAAATATCATATACAATTGAGGCGGGCACTGTTTTGATTTCAGTGCTTTTTGTGACTAATGACTTGGCGGGAACTTTTTACCACAAAGTTGTTTTTTGGGGGTTTATTATTAGTTGGAAACAAGTTATCGATTATTATTTGGAAACGATTTATCAATTATTAGTTGTAAAATTATTTCGCAGACAAAACCAAAAGAGATGGAATGGGCGGGAATGGACCCTCACCCACCCCTGATCGACATATTCATACTTAAAATAATTGATAAATCCTTTAAACAATTGACCCATTGTAGAAAGTTGTGTTCTGTACAAATTTATTATTTTGTTTTGGGTAATTTTAATTCGGAGATAGACCAAATTTTGATAACCTCAAATATTGTTTGAACCTCATGAAATAGAAATTAACAATTGAGGCCAAATATCGAAATGGCCACACAAAAACCGCATCATTTCATTCTCAATATAATTTTTCTATCTTACGGATGTAGAGTGAGTACGGTAGAGTGGACCAACTTTGTTCTATTATAATACCAAACCTAAAATTGTGTCCGATTATCACAGAGTTCCCCCAAGAACGGTAAATGGTAGCCTGATATAATGTTCACCTATTGAGTATATAATTATACTTATAAAATGCAAAGCCCAGTTGGTATACTGACTGACTGATAATCAACGTAGCTCCACGATGGCTAAACGTAGAGACTTGAAATTTGGCACACAGGTCCCTTTTAGTATGTAGGT
>CM022883.1:8865761-8878124 GCA_012654025.1 Pachypsylla venusta
TTGTAGTAAAGTTATTATTACTGGTGCCTACAGGGTAGACAAAATAATCTATGATAACACACAATTAATAAGCTTACCCACAATGATACATTCACCCCAAAACTTATCAATTTCTTGTAGTAAAGTTATTATTACTGGTGCCTACAGGGTAGACAAAATAATCTATGATAACACACAATTAATAAGGTTACCCACAATGATACATTCACCCCAAAACTTATCAATTTCTATTTTTTAGAAAGTCGTGATGTTCTCTTGCCTGAAGTTTACTTGTAAGGTACCCCCAATACCCATGCTTCTCATTGTTAGATGTACAATCTGGATCAAGGTGGTCATGATTTTAAGTTCCTTTCGTCAGTAAGATCTTAGCAAATACTATCTCCCTCTCTAGTTCCTTATTCTTATACCATCATTAAATTTGAAAGTCAAAAGCTAGGCTAAGTCAATGCCTATGGCATGTTGAATAAATACACCGGTTCCCGTTAGATCACTTAAGTTAAGCAACTTCCCGGGAGGTTTTACTAAGTGGGTGATCACGTAATTGTGATGCTGACTATTCCCGGGCCACAACCCAGGCTGGTTGAGTCCAATATGGGTAGCTGGTTTGTAAGTTTCCAGCTAATAGAGGATAAAACCCCGTCTCAAATAACCAATACATGTTGAAGAGACGTTATACGTCAAAAAAAAAAAAAAAAAAAAAAAAAAGGAGACTAATAGGTATTATTATAAAGTTTACAATAATACCTATTAGCAATAAAATCGAAAATTATTTTATAATAATTATGACAATTTCTTTTATCAATTAGAAATCTGTGTGTTTGAAATATGTCGTAGTAGGTGGGGGTTGTCTGTTTCTATATCATATACCAAACGGTAGCAGATAGCAAAATATTAATTTTTATAAATCAGAAATTTATGTGTGCCTATGTGGTAGGTAGGGGTTACAATACCACAGCCCATTTTCTGAAAAGGTATGACCAGCCATCTCAGAGTTACGAGTTCGAAACCGGGAACGGGTAAATTAAAAATTAGAAAATACTTAAAAGTCAGAATGGCCGTGCTTCCTAGGCGCCCTGGCGAACCGTTCAAATCTTGGATTTAAAGGTTGGAATATGCAGGGAACTGTGGCAATATAAAATACTAAAAGTCATAACGGCAATGCCTCTAAGACCCCATAGCGAAACATTTAAATCTTGTTTTTTAAGGCTGCAATATACAGGGTGGACCCCTCCCCCCAATTTCCATTGTCCTTGGAAAACAAAAAAAAGTAATATTATAGCGAAGCAAGGACGAAACAGCTATTAGTATAAAATAAAGTATTAATATTATTATTATGGATAGAATAATTTCCCGCTCTGTGATCGCGGGACTCCTGGGAAGTTGTCTATATTGCCTTATGTTTGCCCGTGCTTCGCTACGGTTATGAAATTCAAAAACAATCTTGAGATTGCGACATTAAAGCTTGATTTTAATTTTTGTTAGAACCGACCCCTTGAGAGTGTGCACGGCTCCTGTTTAGAAAATTGAATGTTTTACTCAAGGATAATACTTTTTGTACTGTGGAACACCTTCGTATTAACTTTCAGCTTTCTCGCTCATCCCGATGTGTTATTTCTCAAGCTTCTAAAATTTGCATTTTTGGTGGAATCAACCCCCGAGTAAGATTTTAAAACAAAACACGTGCCGCATATAATGCTAACATAATTTGACTTTCTCAAATGGTTTCTACCGTCCAAATTTCCCCACTACATTGCGTACAGTTTACTTTCGAAGCAAGAATTTCTAGAAAAATAGAATATCTATTCCCTGAGCAACAGAAAATATATGAAAGTAGCACAAATCATACGCAGAGCTGCAAACACACGTTGACAGCTGGCTCATGTACCATATAAGCCATAGGAGAATCATTTTAATGTTTAAACTAATTAGATCTACATAGTACTTACGTATTGTTAATGCCAAATTAGGTCATGTTTTTAATATTTTTTTAAAAAGCAAGAAATTTGCTGGTACAGTGCCGGCTCCAATATTATCACCCCTCTACTTTATCGATATTGAATCAATACATTTTTTTTATTATTATTTCACAAGAAAATTCAGAAAAGGTATAAGTAATAATAATGTAGAAAGTGTACTTAATTTAGGCAGAGTATTTTTTTTTTTTTAATTTGGCTTAACGTCTCTTTAACATTTATTGGTCATTCCAGACGAGGGATTTACCCTCCATTCACTGGAAACTTGCAAACTAGCTACCCACGTTGACCGCACCCAGCCTGGGTTGGGCCGGAAAAATGAGCCAACGATACGTGGTGTTCCCAAGCGGTCACCCATCCAAGTACTGACCACGCCTGACGTTTCTTAACTTCATTGATCTGACGGGAACTTGTGTATTCAACGTGGTATGATTGTTGGCAAAACTCATAGTATTTAATTGTGTGCGTTAGTGAACTCCAATTTAGACCCCGGTATACATCCCGAAATGCACTTGTATATTTATGTGTATGTATGTTTGTTTGTTTGTTACGCAATACAAGCCACACTTTTCATCCAATTGTGTCGAAATTTGGAATACATATTCAGGACATGAAATAAATTGCTCTATTGAGGACCCAGGCCTCCCGGGGGGTCCCAGGGGCCCAATATTATGTTGTTTTTTTTAATGATTTTTATCTTTTTAGCGGTTTGTTGTAGAAACGTAAAATTTTGATATGTTATGGCTGATGTTAAGCGATTTTCAATTTTGAAAATGGGGAGGGGGAAGCAGGGGACTGCTGTCAGCTGCTCACTTCTGCTAACAGCGCCGATGCGTGCTAACACAACTATAATAGTGTAGCGAGGGTGCAACCAAGCAGAAACATCCCTAGCATAAGTTTGTATATCTATGTCGTGATTCTTTGTTCTATGTAGCGCATTTGCGGCGATCCCTTGTGTTAAGCTGGTAAACCAAAGTTGTAACTTTCTGGGCATTCATATTTTCTTTTATTTATTCCCATTGCTCGAGTAACGAGTACTATACTTGTTAACGCCTGCCTCACTTATTTATTTAATTTTCTGCGCCCCCCCCCCATTTCCTAGCGCCCTGTTCGACAGAACGCCTCAAACTATCCTAGAGCCGGCTGGACTCTAACCTACTTGAAAGCCCTCAAAAACTTATATCCCTCGCAATGTTACAAATACATGTATAATCTACAAACCTAGATAATAAACCAAAAAAATTTCAGTGAATCCATCTGCTGGCATAATAAGACCCACTAACATACTTGTTAAATCCTCAAACGAGATACATTTAATGTGCAAAAACAATGAATACAAAAAAGGGAAATATATTTTTCAGAAATTTTCTTAATACATTCTTGGACAAAATTAATGCACACATTGATAACAGTTTTTAAATACGAGTACAATATATCTATGTACCTATAAATATTACTATACCCCGCGCCTTTGATTTGTAAGAAAGAACAGCACATTACCAAATTTCAGACACCAAATCTACATACCAAAATTTCAGCCACCGGAAATTTGCCGGTACGGAGAAACAGTGATGAAAAGGTGATAATATTTTATGGACGCGCCTTTTTCCTCCGCGGCTAGCGTCACAGTTGGAATATTAAAAAATCCTTTCTTCGTGCCCATCTAAGACTTAAGTGGGACCTACATGCCAAATTTCGGCCTCCTAGGAATTACCAGCACGGAGATATCGCGATGAGTGACAAGTGATTGGCTTTATATAGATAGATTCAGTCCTGGACCTATCACTTGTACTTCATCAAAATAATATGAAAACACAAAAGTTATGTCCAACACAAGTAATTCACCATACTTTCTCTTTGATGTGTGAAGCGCATGGCGAGTGGAAATCATCATTTCTAAGCATATTATTTTGTTCTTCCTCTTCTTTTATTCATGAATACGCATCTTTTCTACCTTAGTTAGTTTCGTATCAAAACCGACCTCAAAAAATTCGACCTCACTACTGTTCGACCGACCCACGTGGCGCCAGTCAGGGTCACGGCAATGTAGATAAGAATAAGTCTTTTGAAGATTCTATCACCTATTTGTGTATTATTGATGTTGATGGAACATAATATAAAACTGACCTCAAAAAATTCGACCCCACTATTGTTCGACCTACCCACATGGCGCCAGTCAGGGTCACGGCAATGTAGATAAGATTAATTCTTTTGAAGATTCTATCACCTATTTGTATATTTTTTATGTTGATGGAACATAATATAAAACTGACCTCAAAAGATTCGACCCCTCTATTGTTCGACCGACCCACATGGCGCCAGTCAGGGTCACGGCAATGTAGATAAGATTAAGTCTTTTGAAGATTCTATAACCTATTTGTATATTTTTTATGTTGATGGAACATACTATAAAACTGACCTCAAAAAATTCGACCCCTCTATTATTTGACCGACCCACATAACGCTAGTCAGGGTCACGGCAATGTAGATAAGAATAAGTCTTTTGAAGATTCTATCACCTATTTATATATTATTTGTTGGTGGAACATAATATCTGCCCACATTCTTTCTAATTTAGACGGGAAGGAATTTGGTTCCCAGAATTACAACAATACCAACTCAGACTACATCAAGGTCGGATCGCACTGTTCACTAAACATCTATGTAGGTACTCTTATTCAAGATTATATGATGGTGATAAAAAAAATGAATTAACCCATTTTAAGTCTTGAAAGGATCAGATATTGTTCAGTCAATTGGTCGTTTCAAAAACAACATAACACACTTTGACTCAGGGTTGGTGGTGTAGTAAGATACTGTGACTGGTAGTACATGGGTTCAAACCATGGAATTTCATCCTCATGAATTTGAGATATTTGAAACCTATAATAATAGCACCCAAACAACAGTCGATGTAGAAGGTCTTACGTAAGGTTTATTATTTTCGTATATATGCAGTAGTTTCATTCTAATGAATCCTGTAATGTTTATTATTTTCGTATATATGGAGTAGTTTCTTTCTAATGAATCCTGTAATGTTTATTATTTTCGTATATATGGAGTAGTTTCATTCTAATGAATCCTGTAATGTTTATTATTTTCGTATATATATATATATATGGAATAGTTTCATTCTAATGAATCCTGTAATGCTGAGATGGTTTGGGTTTTTCATATAATTTCATTAGTTTTCTGGGATAAAGATGTGATTCTTTGAATAACATGTGTTAAAAAATATTTGCTATTAAAATAAATTAATTTAAAACAAAACACCAAAAACACTACCTAATATATAAAATTACATATGAAGAAACTAGTTTCAAATCAATCGATTCATCATCAGTCTAGTCGAAACGAAGGATGACTTGAGTCACTCGCCATCCTTCGAATTTTAAATAGTGTTTTTGGTGTTTTGTTTCAAATTAATTTATTTTAATAGTAAATAAAGATATCAAAAATACCCAATCTGACATCTGACTGTTTCTCAAATAAATAAATCCCTTCTTTTGTTTTACAAAACTTTTATTGAGCGCCAGAAAAACCTGATGATTTTAAAAATGATGCTTCACATGCAATTTTTGAGATGGAACAACAATTCTTGTTTCATTTGGAGGAAAAGAAATGGGCAATTATTTTGATGTATGAACAGAAAAATGAAATCTCTTCCACAAATGATTCATATGTTTATTGAATATACGAATCATTTGTGGAGACATTTGCAGATGAGCGAGAACTCTGCTGTATAACATGTCGCACAGGTTTGACGTCTTCAGCATGTGTCCAACAGTACTTGTTCGGTCTTTAATCTTCTTTTTCAATGCAGAACCAGTCTTTCTGAAATGTTGGACATATTATAGCAGAATGCTATTTCGTGTAAGAACCTTCACGCGTTATCTAATCCGGTAGTTCGAAACTTTCTCTGAATAATGGCCACTAAATCACCACCTTTGAAATATATATTTACAATAAATTCACGATGCTCAGGGGACCACGACTCCATTGTAAATTGTAACTAAACCCCCTCCTGTTGGGAAGCAAATGACACCAACATCAACAATCTACGACAAGTTATGACATGGTATTGAACATGTTAAACTCGTCAGGTTATTCTGACGCACCCGATACTGTTAGAGCCACAATACACAATGAGTTAAACATACTTATCGTTGTACGCGGATGATTATCCTGGACGCTAGGCGTTGAGGGGCTAATCCATTTACAAATACGAAGGGTATTGTTCTATCTGAACTAACAAGAACAACTTTGGAATTTTTGGTCTGAAAAGAAATTATGAATTTCCGGTGGGTGTACCTTAGTTCCCTTTCTATCTCATCATGACTTCAAACTGTTCTGTGAAAGTACATCAAACAGAGGTCCATGCTGGATCCACAAGGTATCATGTGATCGATCTGTCAGAGGGAAAGAACGTGAGATCTGGATCCGCGATTTTTCTTTAAACGTATTTTTGTCTGTCAACGATAACCCCCGAAGTTCTCGTACAGATTTGATGAAACTTGGGCATGGACATTTATGATCATACACTTTGCTCTAATGTGTCACCTTGCCCTTATGTTGAACATTTTAACTGGGTGAGATCTACAATTGACAGAACTACTTGTATTTTATTTTGGAGCATCTTTGGGAAACCTATTTGTAGACATGTTGATATAACATCCCCTTCTGTTTGGCTGTAATCAACAACAGCTACTCGACTGTCCTCACGAGGCTTGGTGTATCAAGACAAAGACAACATCCGAGTACGCACCATGACCAGCATGGCTTAACTTTAGTGATCTGACGGGAACTGGTGCATTCGAGTTTGCAAAGATATTCGTATTTGATTTTAGGGAGGTGCTAAGTTGTTTGATCGCTGAAAACTTATGGATTGTATCGGAGCCCGTTCGGGGACACGGACACCATCACTTGGTGTACGAGTACTAGTGTGTACCAGCTGTTGACTGTAGAGAAACAACAAGCTATACCATACTTTGTTTGACCTAGTTGTAAAATATGATGCCTCAAAAAGCTGCTCCCAATCACCAAATTCACCTTCGTAACAATAGTAACTGCAGTTTTGTCAGTTATGAGTAATTGAGTATGACAAATGACAATTCACTAAGCCCAGCATTGAAAGCGTCGAACATTTTATCACTTCGGTAGGATCGGGCTACACTAACGCTGCGCAAGGTGTCAGCCCTATGGAGACTATTGAGAGACCCGGATTATGTTCAGTCCCAATCATTTGGAGCTGACCGATAGGTAGGTGCTCCGAAACCCGATATGTGTTGTTTGCTTGTAGTGATGGTCTTTGACTGGATTTGGTAATCTCTCGAAGTTTTCCTGGGATGTTGACCCTTCTATCTTGAACATAGTTGGCCAACCAGAGGATGAGTTGGTCTTTGGTGGGAGTTGGACTCCAATCAAAGATCAAGATTTTTCCTACGATGTGGCCCCAGCCATCGTGGGGACACGTCTCCTTCGTTGCACCAAGTTGGTAGAACCATGTTATAGAAAATCTCAATCAAATCGCCTGCTGAATCTTGTTTTTGCTGTGTGAAAGTTCAGCCTTGGCAGCTGTAGAGATGTTTATATTCCAGTTTAGTTGCAGAGAGGCGGCGGTGAGGTGATATATCGCTCAAAGCTTAAGGCAAAGAGGGGAGGGAGTGTTTTGATTTTTATTTCATTTTATGTGATATGAAAGTAATTCTAATGATGCAGAAACTTTAGGAGAGGAACTTGGAGTTATCGCTCAACGCTTGCTCTAATATCTTTACACATCATCGTGTTTGATCGTATTATAGTTTGAATTTAGAGAGTTGAAATAGGGTGGTTGCGTATTAGGGTTAAGAGAGTTGTGACAGCGTGGTTGCCGTTTAGGATAAGAGAGTTGAGACAACGTGGTTGCCGTTTAGGATTAAAAGGGTTGAAACAGCGTGGCTGTCGTTTGGGATTAATGAGACAGCGTGGTTGTTGGTTAGGATTAAGAGATTTGATCAAGTTACACCTCAATTGAATCTACCTCAATTGAATTTGGCATTCGAGGAACGGACAGACTGACAAGCAGGCGTCTTAAAATATAATATTAAAACTAGACCTTTTAATCGTTTGGTAAATAATAGAAGATCCTTTCTGTTTGAATGTGCCCCATTATTCACGTCAGAATAAACTGTTCACAGTGCATTCTGTTATGAATTCTTGAGAACGCCCCTTCTGTTTGAATTATTTTTCCAACGCGTTATATATATTTCTCTAAACTAAATAGAAACGTATTTCGCCAAAGTGGAAAGAGGATGAAAGACTATTACGATGCTGACCTCTTTGGCAACGCGCCACTCTATTAAATACAGTTCTTGTTGCAAAAAAAACAAGGAATGAAAAATAAGAGAGTCTTTGTCAACTGTCTTTTGAAGCACCAGTGCTGAGGTAGTAGTCACATCCTCTCTCATTAATTTAATTTAATTTAATTGAGCTTCACCCCCTAAGGTTTGGAATCTCTACACCTCAGCCTCATGAACTTTTTGTGTATTGGGGTTTAGCCTATTTCTCTAGCTAATACTAACTGTCCAGAGAGTTTTAACAGTCTTCTTACCAGATTTGGACGAGTTCTTCTCTGGGATATAGTGGCCCGATGATACTCACTCTCCAATTGAGTAGGTCACTGTAATCAAAGATTACGTGAGAGGCTGTTTCCTCCCCCCACCCCCGCACTTTACTTAGTGTTCACAATCGCTTTTCTATAAAGATTCCTATATTGTGTAAAGATGCTTTAAAACAGTTCTTGTTACCGAATGGAATTGAAAATAATCCGATCTTTGTCGACTGTTTTGGAGAAGATTCGTGGTTTGTGCCAATGTAGGTCATCCTCTCTCACAAAAACAGAGGTTTCCAGTGGATTTTGGATCATCATTGAGAAGTTCCTTTTTGAACTAATTTAACCAAGATATCATCTTATATAACAACAGAAGTTTTGCTGCAATCAACAAGGTACATAGTTGTCTCTACAAGGCTGTGGGCTCTCCAAAGTCTCCAAATACTATGTGTTGTTGTCCACCTAAGCAAAGTTCTTTCTGAGAACATGTTTGACGTTGCTTAACTTCAACGAAGCAACGTCAAGTCGTTACCCCTTTTTGTATTTGTCCATACTTTTTTTTTTGCTTCACGTCTATTTATCATCTATTCGTTTGGGTGTCATTTTGGAACGAACGGATGTTTAAAGAACTCTCTGTCAATGTGACACAACGGTATATATTTCCCCAAGTTTCGGGGCAGAATTAGACCCCAAACGGACCTTCATCCAAATCGGTCAACGCTAAGTGGCAAAAAGAACCCATCACGATGGACGGCAGATAGGATTTTTTATTCTATTTTTGGGTTCTTCGTACCTTGAACCGTAAAATATCAAATTTTGAGGGGGGTATTTTTTGCGTGGCGATTTCAAACGTTCATTATTGAATATTATAAACCAAAAATTTTGGAGTTGATATTAGATATTACTTGGTTCGATGAACTATTGCAAAATATGAATACGTATATTGATTTCTTTGTGTTATTATGTCACAATTTTCGTGGGCATCATAGTCGGCATTACCATAGCTACTCAATTGTCCTCAAGATGCTGAGTTACCCCCAATCACAACCAGACCAAGTAGAAAAATCGAAAAAAAAACCTTTATCAAATTTTAGACCCATCCAGGAATGAAACCCGGAACACTCGGCTTGCAGAGTGTGATGCGCACTCTGCCACGGACACTTCCTTACAATACAACTAAAATCAAAGCTTCCTCTACAGACTGAAGTGCTCTTTATTAGAGAGAACATTAGATGCAATACAACTCGTGGGTGCCCCCTCCCCAACATTGAGGTCAAGGACGTTTGGTAAACACTGAAATTACTCAGCAGTAAGTTAAAAGAGATTTCGTTTTATGCTGATATCTTGCTATGCTTCCTCAATATTCATTCAGTAGCTCAGTCACTGCACATCTGAAATTTGTTGTGAATTTTTTTTTAGACCAAATAAATTGAACTCATTAGGTTGAGGCAGTTAATTCATAACCAGGAACAATTATAGTTTGTTGAGAATTTGTAACCAGGAGGCTGTTGGTTCGAATTTATCCTCATCCTCGCCGCTGGGTCACAATAGATCTAAATAAAAATATCACAGAAGAGTCTTGCAACCAGTTCTCCACTTCAATAATAATAAATAAAGTGATCTCTAATTTTAAAACATCTGCTTGACATGCGCGGATATAGCCCTCTTGTTTTGGGGGGGGGGTAGGGACTCGTAACCCAGGGACTGGGGGGTTCAAGTCTTGGGCAGTACTTTTATTGAATGCAATATTTATACGTAGGTACGATATCTAATTTGTTAAAAGCTGTAAAGCTTACCACAAATACCTTTCATAAGCGTGATGACGAAAAAAAAGTGCCATGACGGATGATAAAATTTTTGAAAAAAAATTATTGGGCGGAGCGAAGCGTAGCCTTATACTCCCTACAAACTGCAAACTTTTGTTACCCTACTCCTCCGAAACTACTCAACCGATTTTTACCAATTTTTTTCTTCATATTCTGCATATATCCAAGGGTGCATATATCTATTTTCAGAACGATATCTTGAACTGTTTCCGATTTTTTGGCCGATTTTCCGATTTTTTACCAAATTCAGAGAGTCATAGTCCGATATCTTAAACTTTGTCGCGACTACATATCAACTCATAGCGAAAAAGTTTTAGGTGGCTTCTGAATATTCTGAATACATAATTTAAATTTTGACAAACTATTCCAGAGTTACAAGTTCGAATCCGGGATCGGGCAAAATAAAATTTAGGAAATACTAATTGTTTAACCAAAATGGTGAAGGATATCGAATATATATACCCAAGGATGCATATATCTATTTTCAGAACGATATCCTGAACCGTTTTCGGCCGATTATTTTGCGCTTTAAATAGGACTCAACGGCACGATGCAATCAAGAAAGGTGCGGTATTCTCAAAAAATCTTGTTTTAACGAAATAATGGAGCAATATGCTAAAGTTTATGTGGTGTGCAAAAATTCGAGGTGAAACGGATGGCACCGCCCGTTTTTGTCCACGGACACACCTAATTTACCTACGTATTTCTTTTTAGTATCAGGATTGGGAATTATTTAGGGGCCCGTGCCCCCCCCCTCTCAATGGGATAAAAGACACTTTGATTTTTTTTTTTAAATTTACGTGATTAGGTATAATGAAATTTGAGAAACACCGCACGCTTAAAAATACTGGGGGCACGTGCCCTCCCCCATATCTGCGCATGCTGCTTGTCTTTTTGTGTCACGATAACTCTCGAACGTGTAATCCGATTTTTATGGTATTTGTTATGTACATTTTTAGGTTCATAGAATTAAAATATTTTTGATCCCATCAGGTAAACCAGGGTCTAATGATGACCATTATAATTGAGTGAGGTCTACATTTCTCAGAACTACAAGTTTTTTTTATTATTATTTTTTTCAATTTGGTTTAACATCTCTTTAATATCTAGGTTATCCGAGACGGGGGTTTTACCCTCCGCTGGCAACTTGCAAACCAGCTACCCACATTGACCTCATCCAGCCTGGGTTGAGCCGAAAGATAGCCACAGTATCACGAAGGCGTGATCCCATGTGGACACCCACATGGTACAACATCGCTGGACGTTGCTTAACTTCAGTGATCTAACAGAAACTACTGTTTTCAACGTGCCATAGATCCTTGCTAAAAAAGTTTATAGATTAAATAGACCTCTCTCATTTTAAAATAGCCATCATTTGGTCCCGGCCCGGGTAGCCCAATAGGGCCCAAAAACGAATTACATAATTCTATGAACAAAATTAATAGCCATACCAAAAGTTTCCTCAAAATCGAACAAGGCGTTCGAGAGTTATTGTTGAGTCAACAAGCATTTAAAGAAAACTATAAATCGTTTCGTTCGATAAATAAAAGGAGAGCTTTGTGCTGTCCTCTAACTTTGCTTTCCACATCACATTAATAGTGACCTGAACTTTCACTAAGATGTAGCTTTACAATCAACATCATCTGTGATGGGCGGTACCTAATCGGTGGCGTCCATCATTAGCAAGAAACTAATTGCTAGGCTAATAACGTCACTCTCAGGATAATGGGGAGAGAGAGTGATAGTTCTCAAAGTCTTGCTCACCGTCCATGTACATAGTTCGACAAAACCCCTTTACCGTTTTGCAGGATTAACACCACCAGTCCACCACTCTGTAGCTGTAGAAATCCAAATACTTAACCCTAGGATTGCCGAGCTCTATTCAATTACGTGCATTGCGAAGGGGGGGGGGGGGTACAAAGTACTCGCAAACAAAATAAAGGATAAAATGATTTTTTTTATTACAATAAGTCGC
>CM022883.1:8879975-8893513 GCA_012654025.1 Pachypsylla venusta
AATACTTATTAGCGGCTTCAGCCACAATGAAGACGGGAGCCAGGGAACATCTTTCGGTGTCTTTACTGATGATCGGTGAGTAATACTTATTAACGGCTTCAGCCACAATGAAGACGGGAGCCAGGGAACACCTTTCGGTGTCTTTACTGGTGATCGGTGAGTAATACTTATTAGCGGCTTCAGCCACAATGAAGACGGGAGCCAGGGAACATCTTTCGGTGACCTTACTGATGATCGGTGAGTAACATTTATTAGCGGCTTCAGTCACGATGAAGACGGGATCCAGGGAACACCTTTCGGTGTCTTTACTGATGATCGGTGAGTAACATTTATTAGCGGCTTCAATCACAATGAAGGCGGGAGCCAGGGAACACCTTTCGGTGTCTTTACTGATGATCGGTGAGTAACATTTATTAGCGGCTTCAGTCACAATGAAGGCGGGAGCCAGGGAACACCTTTCGGTGTCTATGTTATTTGAGCCAGAAGTAATTTTACAGCCACAGGACAAGAAACATATAAAGTTGCAGTCATCAGCTGAGTATACTGTGTGTCCCAAAAAACCACCTGAATATTTTTTGAACGGCTTTATGTGGAATTTTGAAATTTTGCATGTTATTATATCCTAAATTAAGCCACCTGATGGTGTGACCAAGTTTTTAGGAGCGGGTCCCATGTGGCCCCCAGGGGTCCAACTTTTGTCTTTTAAATACGCACCCACATCTTGTGGTACATTTTCAGAAAGACAATAAAATTGGAAGTACTTTTCAAAAAAAAATCACATGTCTAGGTTGCTTGGTTTCAAAATGGCGGCCATTTGAAATTTCCAAGACATGACTTCCAAGAGTGTCTAGGCAAAGTGTCAAAAACTAGTCGAATTATTTCTAAAAAAAAAGTTCCTCGACATTGGTGTCCTATGCAATTATTCAATATCCCATTGCAAATAATTCTCCTAGTTTTAGACACTCTTGGAAGTCATGTCTTGGAAATATCAAATGGTCGTTATTTTGAATCCAAACATGCTAGACATGTAAATTTTTTTGCAAAGTACTTCTAATTTGATTGTCTTTCTGAAAATGTATCACAAGATTGATAGGATTATAACAGTTCGCATTTAAGAAAATACCGTGGGTGCCACTTGGGACCCGCCCCTAAAAAATGAGTCACACCATCAGGTGACTTAATTTGGGTTATAATACCATGCAAAATTTCAAAACTCCACATAAAGCCATTCAAAAGATATTCAGGTGGTCTCGGACTTTTGGGACATGCAGTAAAATATTTTTAATATTAAAATAAGGGCGATATGGAATTATAATTTCTGTCCCTTTGGATGACCACTTGACGCTTATCTGCAAAGTTCATTTTAAAGATGACACTAAACCCTTTCTCGAGTGTGTTAAGTTCATTGGTAACATTCACTCTTCAAGTGGAACATATCTGTGGAGGTTTGAATTAATAAATAATGTTCATATTTTTTGTGTGCTGCTTTGAGAATATGAATGACCAATCTCCAAAATGGTTCATTTTCCAACGAATTTTGAGAAAACGTTGATCAATGATATGATATGATATGACTAAAGGTGGTATTACACTATTTGACATGATTAAAAATTTTGGCACAACATGCTATTTGTGCCAAAATTTTGTTTATTTGTTGAATATCACACTATTTGATGAGACTTTCAGACAATTTTTTTTTCTTTCAAATTCTCTTGTGTATTACAAATATTTATACCATAACAACCATATATTTATCTGTAATAAATATAATTTTGATATTTGCTATTTTACCAATACTATTTCTGATCGAAATGAATTTAGTGTTTCTTCACTTGTGTATTTTCGATAAATGGGGACTTGGATGTCCACAGGCGCCTTAGAAATAGTTCTCAAAGGTAAGATTAATGAAATAGTTTTTAAAAACAATCGAACATGACAAACGTGTTTGAAATCGAAAAAAATGACAAAATTTGGTATCATGACAAATAGTGTGATAGTACCTTGAGAAGGGACATGTTTTTTTTTTTTTTTTTTTTTTTTTTTTTTTTTTTTAATTTGGCTTAACGTTTCTTTAACATCTATTCGTCATTCAAGACGGGGTTTTACCCTCTATTCGCTGGAAACTTGCAAACTAGCTACCCACGTTGACCTCACCCAGCCTGGGTTGGGCCGGAAAAATGAGCCAACGATACGTGGTGTTCACAAGCGGTTACCCATCCAAGTACTGACTACGCCCGACGTTGCTTTACTTCAGTGATCTGACGGGAACTGGTGTATTCAACGTGATATGATTGTTGGCTGGGGACATGTTAGATTTTATTCAACTCAATGTTACTTAGAAACTATGCTATCTACTGCTGAGATTTTTATTACTAAGGAAAATAAAATTCAAAAATAGAAAATTCAAAGTCCACAAAAAGTTGCCAAAGATATAAACGGTCCTTTATAAAAATTGCTCATCTTGGTCTCCGCGAAGATTACAGAGAACCTGGTTGAGTCAGTGGAGGCTATACCTTAGTAAAGCAAGTTGTAAAAAATAGGGAGTTTTCCCAAACTTGCTCGAAAAAAAATCGTTAATTATGAGCTGGGAAATGTCATGAAATAGGGGATCTTGTGGAAGGGAACTTTGCCAAAAAGTGGATGTTCGGTGCGTCTGATACATCCGCTCGTTCTTCTTCCGAACACCATCTCTCCAGGAACCTTGCCAGAAGTTGGTTGTTCTGTGCGTCTGATACATCCGCTCGTTCTTCTTCCAAACATCGTCTCTCCAGGAACCTTGCCAGAAGTTGGTTGTTCGGTGCGTCTGACACATCCGCTCGTTCTCCTTCCTCTCCAGGAACCTTGCCAGGAGTTGGTTGTTCTGTGCGTCTGATACATCTGCTCGTTCTTCTTCCAAATATCGTCTCTCCAGGAACCTTGCCAGAAGTTGGTTGTTTGGTGCGTCTGATGCATCCGCTTGTTCTTCTTCCAAACATCATCTCTCCAGGAACCTTGCTAGAAGTTGTTTTTTCGGTGCGTCTGACGCATCCGCTCGTTCTTCTTCCAAACATCATCCCTCCAGGAACCTTGCCAGAAGTTGGTTGTTCGGTGCGCCTGACACATCCGCTCGTTCTTTTTCCAAACATCATCTCTCCACGAACCTTGCCAGAAGTTGGCTGTTCGGTGTGTCTGACGCATCCGCTCGTTCTTCTTTCAAACATCATCTCTCCACGAACCTTGCCAAAAGTTGGTTGTTCGGTGCGTCTGACGCATCCGTTCGTTCTTTTTTCAAACATCATCTCTCCACGAACCTTGCCAGAAGTTGTTTGTTCGGTGCGTCTGACACATCCGCTCGTTCTACTTCAAAACCTCATCTCTCCATACCGTTATTTTCCTCCAAGTTTTTCATTAATTCCTTTTTACTCATTCTCCTTTCTTTCTCTGGCAGGTTAACAATTCTATCTTCTTCAAATACCCTCAAGTTAAACTTTTTTTTTCATCTTCTCATATTTTTTATCAGAATATTTCCTCCTTCTCAACTATCCTCCTGGGGAAGCACCCCTCTGCTCTCTCCTGGGAAAAGGTTTTATTTATTTCCATCTCCTATTAGTTAACTACGAGTGGCACCCCTTCACATGATCCCTGCCCTTTTTCCTTATTAGCTCTCGTAAGTGTCGTAGGATGAACATTCTAGAGCTTGAATGAGAGAGATATTCTAGAGCTTGAATTACGGAAGTTTAGACAGGCGGCCAAAAAACCATGTTTGATGATGATAGCAGAGAGTAACAGAGACACCGTTGTTGCTTATATTTAATTTTGAAAGTACATTTCTCCTGGGTCTTCTCGTCTCCCGTATTTCTAATATCTATGGCATATTGCCATAGTACGTCCTGCCAAGTAGTGAAAAATATACGGTCCCTCCTATTTACATCTTCAGCTGAAATCATTGTGAGTACGATAAACTTACACGGAGCCCCTGAGAAAACTTCGGACCCAGGGGAAATCCCCCTTTGTCTTGGGTCTTTCTGGATGCTGGTTTTTTAGTCCCAGGTTAATCAAAGTATCCAAATCACGTATTGACAAGCAACGGCCATCAAAACCTTACACTTAACTTCATATCAACATGTTTCCACCACAATCTAAAAAAAGTTCACTTTGTTAGTAAAGGAACCCCTACAACGGTATGCCTATGACCCCCGCTAGTCCACCTTCTCCAGCACAGCATGGACATGACCCATCGCTACTCCAGCTTCTCCAGCACAGCATGGACATGACCCATCGCTACTCCAGCTTCTCCAGCACAGCATGGGCATGACCCATCGCTACTCCAGCTTCTTCAGCACAGCATGAACATGACCCATCGCTACTCCAGCTTCTTCAGCACAGCATGAACATGACCCATCGCTACTCCAGCTTCTCCAGCACAGCATGATCGTGACCCCTCTCTATTCCATGTTCTCCAGCACAGCATGTCCATGACCCCTCGCTACTCCAACACAGCATGGTCGTGACCCCTTTCTACTCCAGCTTCTCGGGCACAGCATGGACAGGACAACTCACTACTCCAACACAGGATGGTTGTGACCCCTCTCTATTCCAGCTTCTCCGACACAGCATGGACATGACCCCTTTCCACTCCAACCTAGCATGGTCGTGACCCCGTTTACTACAGCACTAGTTCTGACAACATTTATTTCCATCCATTTACCAAACGATTTATTTTTTTAGCTGTTTTTTCTCTTGAATAAAGTTGATTAAATTTATCCTCAAGCTATTATAATGCAATTTGTGTCATTTTACTTGACTTGGTGTTTTACAGAGCGACAGTTATTTAACTTTAAAATATCTTTATCTATATTAGGTGGTATGACTTTTAAGAAAGAGAGAGAGAAGGAAGGAGAAAAAAACCTGAAGTAAAAATCAGCCTCCCGAGGACAACTTATTCAGGGAGGTCATATATACGAGTATATAGACGTTGAGATAGTCGAGGCGGGATGGCCATCGAAATATTAGGAAGCCCGTGTGACCAATTTTTCATTAGATTTATGTAGAACAGTCTGTTTGTCTATTCCTAACTTCTCACTTTTATTTAATTAATGTTCAATTCAAAAACTGTGCATACTCTATTTTCGAGTTAACTCTTGCTTCCCTTCAGATCGCATAAATCTTTCGCCTTTTACTAAAGATTTCCGTGGAGGGGAGCAATTGATGAGTCTAAAACTCAATTTTTTGTGCTGCCGGCTCTATCCGGGGCGAAATCTTATCTATTTGCGTAAGCGGTCTAAGCGTAAAGTAGTTGATTTTGCTTGAGCTTGATGGATAGTGTTATCGATCCCACAGCTTTGTGAGAACGTTGTTTACATTTTCACCAATGCAATCCCTTATTAGAGTAACTTGTTCGTCAAAGTCTTCGGGTTACTGTGCTTCCCAATTGTGGTGTGTTTTGTGTATACAATTGTGAGGATTTAAATTGGAATGTTATTGGACGCCCCGTCGTTGTGCCCTTATAGGGATACCACATGAAAATTTCAAAAGCAGGTCTGGTAATCCAATTCCTATATTCATCTCTGTTATAATCCTATCAATTTTCCTTTCTTTTCCAGGTGTGGGTATAATTTTAGTCACTGTAAGTGGAATTGCGTGGAGACTCAGCGTTTACAGAGCTGAAACGACACCAACTTGGAGGATGATCTTAGGATTTGGAAACAATGGAATTAGTGGTGAGGAAGGAAATGGAGAACCTAACCGTAGGTTTGTTCCAAGACTGCCACCTTCCTATGGCAGACCGCACCATCCTTATGCTGGTAAGTTTTTAGAAAATGACATGCTCCAATTCGATGGTAGCCAGATATGTGGGATTGCTGCTCTAAACAAGTTGGTGTGTGATTATGACCAGGAGATTTTAGGTTACTTCGATGGACGTTGGTTAGTAGGTATGCGTTCCAATACGTCCTGATGCGTACAATCGGCAATGTTGAGGAGGAATGGGTAGAAACTCCTCTATCCTAGGATTCTGGTGATTGATGGACTGATGTATACACTGAAGACTCTGGCCATAATCACACTAAACTTCTCCTAATCTCCTGGTCATAATCACACTTAACTTCTCTGAATCTCTATCCTATCTTTTGAACAGATCTATCTACGAGCATTAAAAAATGGTTACGTTCGGATATCTTGGCACCCACACTACAATGTAAACATAAAGGAACCTGATACAACTTTCTAGAAAGTTGTTATATTGCTCACCCAATAGTAAAAGTAAAAGTTCATTTAATTGTTGAATGCAGTTCAGCATATTAGTGACATGCAATCTCTAATTATTGTTGGTTATGCAGTTAACAGATGCATTAAGTATAAGTAGGTATATCTTCTGGGATTACTGGGTGTTACCCAATGTAGGCTCCGAGGGGAGCTAACTAGCTTTATCAGGTGACGGTCCTAAGCCCCTGCAAATACGGAAGGTTTGGTGTTCCAGCCTTTAAATAAATTCTGCTTGAAACCAATGATGAGAGATCATCAGCAAAAAGTTAGTTTCTATGCAGTTTCAATTGATACTGTGAGGAGCAAGCCAGGGTTACCGTGCTAGGGAAAGGTTACAGCTAAAGAGAGTAGGCACCGAACAAAAGGTTGTGTTAGACCTAAAGAAGGCGGTGCCGACCACAAATAGATTTGGGAAAAGGTGAAGTTAAAGGAGAACACTTCCTTTACTCAATTTAGGAGGGAAACATTTTATTATAATTTGGTGCGTCTGATTTTTAAGCAGTTTGGGAATCACCTCCTTTCTTTACAACTAGGTTATTTCCCCAGGATGCTCAGTTCAGAACCAACTGGAATATAAACCATCACAGTTCCAGCCAACGGTGATTAAAACACGAAAAGTGAAACTTCATATTAATATAGTTCAATTATTTTTTCCACCTGGGTCCTTTTTCATAAAACTTCTGACAAAATGCATGTAGGTATTAGAAGTAAATTTCACCGCTGCAGCAGTGTTTTTGTCTGTTATACAAACAAGTAATATACAAGGTAAGCCAAAAGTCTCATACCTTGATAACGGTAAATCGCAGAGGTGAACTTTGTTTTAATAAACTTCTCTTATTTTTTCCTTTAAAATGAATCATGGCTTGTTAGGTCATCTCATTAAAAAAAATTGAGCTGGACTATGCGACCGGCCAATATTAATCCTCTAAAAATTAGGCGACCCGTATTTTACCGTTTGTCTATAACTTGAGTGGTTCTCGAGATACTGCGGGTGAGGTGATAATTTTGGCTCACCCTGTATACAATTTGCCTGTAATACAGACTAATAGAATTTATGAAACAGGCCCCTGAATCTAGGAATGATTGAACAGTTGATTTTAATTGGAATCCTGTTGCTACTACTGCAACAACAACTTCAATTAGGTTAGGGTATAATTGTGAACAAATAACCATTTTCAAAGAACAGATCCTTGATGACTCGGCCCTAAGAAGTCCCAATGAAACTAGAATTTCACTAAAGAAAGAATTCTCTATTGTATGAGACCGACAAAATATCCAAAAGTTCTGTAACGCAGCAATGCTCATTTCACAGGTGCGAAGGTTCTGCAAGTATACGCAGTTAGTCTAATGATCTCTTAGAGGGGGAATTCTGACTTTTCTGACGATCTCGTAGTGAGGGAATTCCGACTTTTCTGACGATCTTGTGGAGAGGGAATTCTGACTTGACGATCTCGTAATGAGGGAATTCCTACATTTCTGACGATCTTGTAGAGAGGGAATTCCTACTTTTCAGACGATCTTGTAGAGAGGGAATTCAGACTTTTCTGACGATCTTGTGGAAAGGGAATTCTGACTTGACGATCTCGTAATGAGGGAATTCCTACTTTTCTGACGATCTTGTAGAGAGGGAATTCCTACTTTTCAGACGATCTTGTAGAGAGGGAATTCCGACTTTTCTGACGATCTTGTGGAGAGGGAATTCCTACTTTTCTGACGATCTTGTAGAGAGGGAATTCCGACTTTTCTGACGATCTTGTGGAGAGGGAATTCTGACTTGACGATCTCGTAATGAGGGAATTCCTACTTTTCTGACGATCTTGTAGAGAGGGAATTCCTACTTTTCTGACGATCTTGTAGAGGGAATTCTGAGTTTGTCATTGGGAAATCTGAAGGGAAATTTCTTTTGTACACGCTCAAGAGTATTAGTGTGTATTTCATGATAGGGGGACCAAACAACGCACCCATATTCAAGAATGGAACAAATGAGACAAATATAGGCGCACCCTGTATGGTGCATTGAACACTATCATTTTCACGTCAACGAGGTACATCGTTTGGCACCTCTTTTATTCAGTAACTAATTGTATGTTTTTATTTCTTCTTTCAGCCATGATGTATCCTGAATTTCAATTTCGACCTCCCCCTCCTTCTTATCAAGCCTCCATGCAAGAATACAGATTGAGGCTCCTCCTGCTGGACAGGCAGAATGCCTCCAATACAACAGTTACTGTGTCCCCGCCCCCAACCTACAGATCTCATACTGGAAGCTTAGTGAGGTAAATTGAATTGATTGATGAAACAGATTTGTGAAGGACCGGATTCTTACTACTAGTTTAAATGAGCTGCAGCCTCCCTGCCGTAGAGCTGCAAAGTACAGCACCTTCTCAGTTGTCCTTACTAGGCTGGGTACACGCCAATTCTAACAGCGTGGTGATAGTTCCCATTCAAATTTTTAACACGTCCGACCTTGCTTAACTTCAGTGGTTGATTACACCAAAGACATTACAACTTTAAATGTAATGTATTGTATTGAAAAATATCATTGAAGAACTGCCATTTGGACCTAAATGACTTAACCTTTCGTGTCCATTACAGAAAGTGATGGTGCTGGAAGCGTTGGATAACATAGTATGCTACTCTGACGACAGTCGGACTAGATGTTGATATTCTGAGAACTATAATGGCAATGGGCCGCCAGTACCTTCCATGTCCTCCAATAATGCTAAATATCTCAAATTAATGAGGGTGAAATTCCATGGGTTCGAACTCACCACCAATCTATTTTTGGACTCGGTCACCTAATATTACCCAAAAACTAATCCGCTAATTCTATGAACCTAATAAATGTCCATACCAAGTTTCATCAAAATCGGTCTAGGATTTTTCCAGACGTCTGCCTAATAATCGTGGGTTCGAAATCTATTCGAAACATGGTATTCCTCTATATGAGTTTTTGACCACATAATAATACGACTTAGTTTAATTTGGCTTAAAGTCTCTTTAACATCTATTGGTTATTCAAGACGCTGGAAATGTGCAAACTAGCTACCCACATTGATCTCACAAGCCTGGGAAAATAGCCAGCATCACGAAGGCGCGAACCCACGTGGAAGCTCACACGGTACAACATGGATGGACGTTGCTTAACTTCAGTGATCTAACGGGAACTGGTGTATTCAACGGGTCATAGATGCTACCCCGACTTGGACTTACTGCTGGTGGAACAAGAGTCTTAAGGCATATTTCTTTTTCTTAATCTCTCTTTAACATCAATTGGTAATTTGAGACGGGAGTTTTACTCGTTTAATAACCAGCTACATACCCACATTGACATCACCCAGCTAAGGTTAGGGAAAAACCAGCATCATAAGGGCACGTACCTTCGTGATAATCCACTAAGTAAAACCCCGCTGGACGTTGGTTATCTTCAATGATCTAAGGGGAACTGGTGTATTCAACATGACATAGATGCTGGTCAATTAAGTAAGGCAGTATAATAAGTATATTATAGCTCTATTTGAAGAGTAATGGTGGTACAAATAGACAAACAAGAGAAAACTCTCGAAGTCAAAACTAGACCCCACTACTTTCGGTCAATAATGAAGAATTGTTCTTTTTGTTATATTTCAGAGCTCCACCAAGTTGCCAAACACTTCCCCGTCCTGGTTATAATTATCAAGTGCCACATCCTAATCCCAATTCAAATGACTACAATAGTCGTCCTCCCAGTTATCGTTCCCGGACATCCAGTCGACCATCTTGTCATCCAGATCCTACCAGTGTTTCTGGCACACCAATATGTCATAGTAGAGCCTCCAGTGAACTTAGTGATATCATTAATCCTGTTATCAATGTGATCAGCGTGAATACTGATAACATCATCAAGATGATGGATAGAGAAAGTGAACGAGACAGCATCGTGACAAATGAAGACAAAAAAGATTTAGTGAGAGTTGTGCAGAATCCAAGCACACAAGTTATAATTGAACATGTTGGAGAAGAAGGAAGCACAAGTCAGAATGATGGAGAGATGCATATTTTGGCACATTTGTGAGAGATGCATATTTTGGTGCATTGGTGAGGGATGCATATTCTGGTGCATTTGTGAGAGATGCATATTCTGGTGCATTTGTGAGGGATGCATTTTCTGGTGCATTTGTGAGGGATGCATATTCTGGTGCATTTGTGAGGGATGCATATTCTGGTGCATTTGTGAGAGATGCATATTCTGGTGTATATGTGAGGGATGCATATTCTGGTGCATTTGTGAGGGATGCATATTCTGGTGCATTTGTGAGGGATGCATATTCTGGTGTATATGTGAGCATTTATCGGCCTAATTAAAGTATTCGGTTTCATGTGACAGTCTTATACAAGACAAAACATCAGGGGGGGGGGAGAGTAACCTTAATAATTAAGACAGAAGACGGGAAAAGAAACCACATGTTCAGTACTGTCTATAAACACCCTGAGTGTTCGTATTTTGGTTTATTGGACATATTTCCACTGTGTGGGGCTGTTTTTTCTTCCTCCTGTGTAAAGTTTATGAAATGTGACTTACGAGGTTTGCTAATTAAGCCGACGATATTCTGGTGCATATGTGAGGGGTAGGCTCTCAAATATTTGGCACAGTCGATTGCATCTCTTAAGTAAAGTTAGATCGGCGGTAAGATATACTCTAACTGTGCTAAAGGCAACGGGTTCGATCACCGAATGAAATATTAAGTTTTTTTTTTATTGATTTTGAGGAGGGGTTGGGTTGTTAATAACCCTGATCCCTCCCAAACTTGGTTGTGTCACTGGCTGTCAGCTTACTTCAGGAGGGATCTAGATCGTCTTTCCTCCTCATCTGTTTTTGGTTCTCCAAATATATAATTTCACATCGTGAATGGTCTCAGAATTGAGCTTAAATTGTTTCCGCTTGAGAGCGCTCGTCTTCAAAGAGCCATCAAGAATTTTTGTGGTGGAATCAATAAAACTACATTTTATTTTGTAGAAATTAAAATGTCTCCTTTAAAATGAGACCTCAATGAAAATTTTATTCTAAGTCGCTTGTAAGATATTAAGGATAATGTAAAATATTTCTCTAAGAAACGGTAATATGGTTGCCTGAGAAAATTTGCTTTTTGGGATTTACATCCGTTTTGATTGATGTTGTCCATTATGTCAGCAGGGTTTGGCCCATCTATACGAATAATAAATTTGTAGTTCTGGGAACTGTAATGGGTCGCCATGAGACCCTTCAGAACCAAACAATCAGCCATTTATGAACGCCGATAGGGAGTTTTATCCAAATGAGATAAGAAGTTTGAGATTTATCCTATACCTAGAAGATGCAACAATCAAAGCTGGAAAGCTTTGTTTGAATTACACAAGTTTGTTCTACCCATAGAGGAAACTTGTGGTTTCAAGCAACGTATTTCCTTTTGTTACACCCTGTAGCTCGAACTGTGAGAATGTCCCCTCTTTCTTCACAATGAATAGTGAATAGTCTCTTTACCAATTCCTAACTTCTCACATTTATTTATTTAATGTGCAATTCAAAAACTGTGCGTACTCCATTTTCAAGTCAACTCTGGCTTCCCTTCATATCGAATAAATCTTTCGCCTTTTACTAAAGATTTCCGTGGAGGGGAGCAATTGATGAGTCTAAACTCAATTTTTTGTGTCTCTGGCTTTGTCCGGGGCGTAATCTTATTTATTCGCCTTCTCAGTTAGTAGTAGTAGCAGCGGGTTTTCTCACGAAATCAATCGTTCTTCGCATTTATAGATACATGATTAATTAAAATAGTAGAAACAGACTGATATGAGTTTACCGAAAAGTTTTTTATAGCTCTTAGCTGAACTGTGATGGTATGCGTTCCAGGTCGTCCTGGTGCTTAGGACCGGCCATCGTGAGGACGGTATTCCCAATTAATCGACTTTCATTGATCAAGGCCACTGTGAAGTGTTTAACTCCACGATGGTGCTTGATTTTGTCTATAATTCTGTATGTTCCTGTTTGTGTGTTTGCCTTTTTTACCAAGATAATTGTCGAACTTTGGTAATTCTGATAAAACTTCATGTATTATGGACGTTTGTTATGTTTATATAACTTACAAGTTCATTTTTCGGCCAACCGAGGGGACCTTATTGTGTTCTTGACTGTCAAGGACGCACAGTCGTACTATTATTGACGTTAGTTGATTAGAGATTATTAGTGGATGTGAGCACAGAACTGTTTTATTTCTAGATTGACCAATAAGATTCCTTAAGAGTCTGACTGAACCAGACACGTAACGTCCCTGAGCGAACTCTCGCCCGAGTATTCAATCAACACGTTGTTTAACTTTAGAGAAGTGATCTGACGGGAATTGGTGTATGCATCGTGGTAAAGTCGTTGGCTTATTTTGGATTTCACGTTCCATGAAAAATATTTTTTTAAGGGATTCGGGGGAGTGATTTTTTTGTCGTCAATCTATATATATATATATATATATATATAATACATCATAAGTAAATCAAAAAAGTGATTCTACCACGCTCCCCTCGAACAAAAAGTTAGATGGAATGTTTTATTTGAAAAGTATAAATATTTTTCAATTTGTTTTGTATTTTTTTCTTTAATACTTGTTGGACCTGACCCTGCGTGCCAAATCATTGTTAAGGTAAACATTGTGCTGAAGCTATTCGGTTTTGGTTATGTTAAATATATTTTGTGTCATATTGTTCAGTGTTTGTATAGAAAATAACTTCTCTTTGTAATTTAATTGTAATATAAATTAGTGTAATTCAAAATAAATGTGACAATTAAAACTTTTTAAAAAATTAAATGAAATTTAGTTATTTTTCTTTTGGCACCGCGAGATTTAGCATGGCAGATGAAAAAGAGGTGCAAAAAGATTTATTTCAGTAACATTAGCCTGGGGATTCGTAGTGGACTGTTTGCTGTGTGTTTCAGTTAGGTATTTTCTATTTGACTTTGTTATTTTCGCGCCGAACTGGCGTCGGGTATGGTTTAATTTATTTATTTTTGGAAAAAAGTGTCGGTTTTTCCAGGAATTTATATAGAATGGTACGAATATTATTTAAAATAATGTAAAGTCATTAAATCTTACGGGACTAGTATATTGAACGTACCATTGACGCTGCACTACTTACATTGACGAAAATGGTTATTATTATTTATTTTTTTTTGCTGAACGTCTCTTTAACATCTACCTAATGGTCAGCTCATTCGAGACGGGAGTTTACCCTCTATTCGCTGGAAACTAGCAAACCTACCCGCATCATGGGCGTAGGAAGGGGGGGGGGGC
>CM022883.1:8893564-8904792 GCA_012654025.1 Pachypsylla venusta
GAAGCAAAAAAGTCATCAAGTACCGAAATACGATAAATGCCACATTTTGTCCCTAATCCAACAGCCCCACTGTGAACAATCAAATGTAACTGTGGCAAACTTGTCGCATCGTTGAATCGCATTTGGTAAATTTGGTGGGAAAATTCAAAAAAATTAACAAACGTTACAAACTTATAGGTTCCATCTGTTTTTTTTTCGGCTTTCCGTATATTTTTTCATTATAAAGCTCCTCCTGCTAGTTGAATTTCGCCGGTTTGGCACTTTCCTTTATCGATATTTATCCAGTCCCTGGGGTCGCCCCTCCCCAATAACTGAATCATCAGTTACCCCTGGAGGTTTATTATTAAATACCGATTTACTTTATCGACCCCCCATCCTCCCGACATGAAAATCTCAGCTGCCCCCCCTAGGCCAGATGCTGGCTACGCCCTTGACCCGCATTGACCTTACCCAGCCTGGGTTGGGGCGGAAAAATAGCCAGCATCACGAGGGCGCGAACCTGTGTGGAATGTGGACACCCATATTGAACAAACTCGCTGGACGTTACTTAACTTCAGTGATCGAACCGGTATTCAACGCGCCTTAGACGCTGTCTGTACAATAATAATGATTAAAACTAGTTCGGGCAATGTTTATCATCAAGTCATCAGATCGCTGATTAGTGATTTTTATGTTGCTCTGTAAAGCTTGATCTATCCACATTACTTCTGTTGTACTCCGCTTTGACACAGAGAAGTGAAACTATTGACGCCACAGAGAACAAAACCAGGGCATAGTTTAACCAGGAGATATCTGAAATTCAAAGAACTGAGTAAGAACAAAAGCCACGCAATCATAGAACACTGCGAAGGTAGCCCAAGATGATGAAATATCGGATATGACTTACCTATGGATGGAAATAAATAGCCATAGCCATAGGCAGTGGCCTCAGCCAGACTAGATACACAGGACATGTAACCAGCCGCAATACTTTCCGGCACTGGATAAGCTATTTCAGCACCGAGCTCATAGAACAATGCGGAGGTAGCCCAAGATGATGAAATATCGGATATGACTTACCTATGGATGGAAATAACTAGACATAGCCATGGACAGTGGCCACAGCCAGACTAGATACACAGGACATGTAACCAGCCGCAATACTTTCCGGCCCTGGATAAGCTATTTCAGCACCGAGCTCATAGAACAATGCGGAGGTAGCCCAAGATCATGAAATATCGGATATGACTTACCTATGGATGGAAATAAATAGACATAGCCATAGACAGTGGCCACAGCCAAACTGGATACACAGGACATGTAACCAGCCACAATACTTTCCGGCACTGGATAAGCTATTTCAGCACCGAGCTCATAGAACAATGCGGAGGTAGCCCAAGATGATGAAATATCGGATATGACTTACCTATGGACGGAAATAAATAGACATAGCCATAGACAGTGGCCACAGCCAGACTAGATACACAGGACATGTAACCAGCCACAATACTTTCCGGCACTGGATAAGCTATTTCTGCACCGAGCTCATAGAACAATGCGGAGGTAGCCCAAGATGATGAAATACCAATGAGAATCGACCACAGGAAAGCTTCTGGAGAAAATGAAGTTAGAAATATGAATAGCTTAGGAATTTAGCGGCTTACGGTAGCACCCATGTTTACAACTGGGTATAACATACTCTGCCGTTTCCCTGAAATACTTATTTGCCCTCACAAGGCTGAGTGCACCTCGCAAAACCAATCTCTGTTGAATATCAGACTGTTGGATTCTTTGAATAATTAAATTACTCCTACTTTTTTTTGTTTTGCAATATGCATACCTTAGTTTCTGTCGTTTTTTATGTCCTGTGTAATCATTCATATTATTTGAATAAAATGTACATTTCTTTGTGTTATTACTTATATCACAATTTTGTGGGTATCATAGCACTGCTAGGTATTTCTGTAACAATCATTCCAATACCCACACTATATTGAGTATGGGTTATTGATTGATTACCTCCAACTTGACTCCTTAGAGACGAGAAGAAAGGACGCACAAATCAAATTTTTGCAAAAAATTTGGGAGGGTTTGGTCAATCATCAGTGCCTTGTAGAAAATGTATCCCTGAGGATACCAGATCAAAGGATCAGATCCTATAATAAGGGCCATGACCCTATACAACAGTATGCCGGTGAAGCCGGAAAAATTCTAAGACATAGGGGTTCCCTCGAGAGCATTAATGTAGTGCAGGCGCTATAATTAAAAAAAAAAAAATAAAAAAAAAAATACATACAAAAGCAGCTATACGTATTCTCTATATGCTTAAGAATTACCTTATAATGCTACCACTTGTCGCTATTACCATAGCTACTCAATTATCCTCAGGAAGATGAGTTACTCCCTAACACAACCAGACCAAGTAGAAAATTCGAAAAAACTTGATCCAATTTTCGACCCGACCAGAATTCGAAACCGGTACTTCCCAGGTGCAAGCCGAGTGTGTAGCACACTGTACCTCGGAGACGTCATTTTTGAATAAGAAGATAAAGGAAGAAGTTATCCTATAACAATACTATTGTCAAGGATGGACCTGATTTGGATCTTCAGCCATTTGCTTGTATCAATGTTTTGTTTAGATTCAAGGTTCAAACAAGTGTCGAACTGACAGTGTGTAGGCGGCCTAAAATGAGGTGTTTGACTGAAACTATAGAGAGAATTTCAAAATGTTTCTTATATTGAAATGTATTATTTTCAAATATAACACGATGAGGAAACAAAAATATTTTTGTTTCGGCTCAAATCTCAATGAATGAATGTTCGTCAAAGCTGAAACCTAGGGATGGCACGATATATTGAAAATCGATATATTTTCTCCCGATATATCGATTTATTATATCGATATATTTTTCACGATAGATCGTTTAATAGGTACACTAATTTCGGCTTTTGGTTTATTATTTTCAATAATGAACCTAAGAAATAGTCACAAGAAAAAAAAATTCAAGTTATCCATTTTTTTACTCGAAGTTTTCTATTTAAGGGAGATTCTACTTGTCCCTTGGAAATCTTGACTGGTCATTTGTGAAATTTCCACCAATTCACCTCGTAAAATTTTAATTTCTATATTTTAATAAACCGATATATATCGTCGATATATCGATATATTTAAAATTCGATATATCGAAAAACGATATATTGATATATTTTTGAACGATATACCTACCATCACTACTGAAACCACACTTCAGTACTGATTTCCTTCTCTATCTTGTACTAATTTAAATCACGTGACTTTGAAACGAGTTTCATAATATGATTGTGTCAGATGTTACTTCCTTGATTTCTTCCTGCTTTGGATGTCCTATGTGTTCGCAGTAATAGATAGGAAGGGGAAAATACCGACCACTTACCTTGGGAGCCCATCACCATTTCGCTTGTAACCAGCGCAATATATATAAACATTAAGGCGGAAATTGATGTGATGGTTAGCAGAGTTTGTTTAATTAGTCTTGGATATATATCGGAAAATTTACTAACGAGGAGTCCCAAAAAGCACCCCGACATGATCGTCCAGAAACCAAGTTTAGCAGCAACTGTCTGAAAATAAAATGGCGCACATAATAATATCTAATATTGTAGTTAGAAAAGTAAAATATCACATTTTGGGGGGTATTTTATTCCAAAGGTTCTTTATTGAAAATCAATTCAATGTTGGAGCTTTGGAATTGACCACGAAAAAATACCTGCCCCCAAATTTAATGGGGGGATATAAATATGGAATTAAAAAAAAAAAAAAAAAATTCCGCTGTCCACCACCCCGGTCGCTGTAAGGCCGGCCTCTATGCAGACTTGTCTGTACAGACTTATCTGCGCAGACAAGTCTGTCGGTTATCCTGCCATACACGACAGACTTGTCTGCGCAGATAAGTCTGCCTAGACTTATCGGTGCGTGTATGGCCGGCCTAAGCGGTACTTTTGTCAATAATCGTTGACCGATTTGAATTAAATATGGTATGGTGGTTTTTCATTTGGAGTTCAAATACATTCAAAGGGTTCTCAGTGGCTTTGGGATTCTCCCTATTTATTTTTACAATAAGGTTAACTAAGATATATAATCCCATGTTGTTTCGCTGCCATAAATATTCATTCGTCCTCACGAAGCTGAGTGCACTCAAACATTCAACCTAAAGAGGCGTCCCCATATAAGTTTTCAACGTGTGGTACAGTCGTTAGTTTGTCCTACCTGAGGAATATGCCTCCTCGTCAACATCATCGTCAATAATGACAGCCACGGCGATGTGGGACCATTGAGTAACGCTGACGACATCGCTAATGTCATGATGGGACCATTTCTGAAAACAAATCAAACAAAAGTGGCATTAGCTGGCGTCTATGACACGTTGAATACACCAGTTCCCGTTGGATTACTGTAGTTAAGCAACGTCCAGCGAGGTTGTACCATGTGGAACATGGGTTCGCGCCCTCGCGATGCTGGCTATTTCCGGTTCAACCCAGGCTGGGTAAGGTCAATGTGGGTAGCTGGTTTGCAAGATTCCTGATGGAGGGTAAAACCCCCGTCTCGATGTTAAAGAGAGGTTAATCCAATCGTCATTTGGCCCATAGTTGTCCAGCATCGTCCTAACACTATTTTTTTTTTCGCATATTTGTGAGCTAGATTCCTCTTTTGGTCCATATGAGCCCCTGCACCTAAGCCGCAACTGAGCTATTTGTGCTTGTAACACTAATCGGTTGATTCTATGAATATAGTTTCATCAAATTCGGACAAAGGCTTTCGAGAGAGATCGTGGTACCAGAAAAAAAACGAACGTCTACTTCGTTCGGTCAGTTAGATATTAGATCAGTAATAAAGAAACATAATAATATTTCAGGGTTGCCCTCTGTCTTATTTCATTTCATTAGCTCCGGTAGACTCGGTTCGTGTCACCTTCAAGTGATTTTGGCATGATCGGCGGGGCCTCATAGTGACCCTTTTAGGTGATTAAGGATTCTTTAATTCCCAGAGCTACTAGTAATTTCTTAGAGCCACTTCTACAAAATAGTCAACCCTGCTCTCGTGTGTCAACACGGGGTTCGTACAAAATTTGACTTTTACCAAGTTTTAGTTCCACGAGAGATTCACAATTCGGGGTTTACTTTTTTTAAGGAAGACGTCTTTCTTCTTCAATAAATCACGGTTGTGTCTAATTCTGGATACGAACTAACGCCGTAAATGAGAAGAAAATTAAAACAAAAAAAATAATATGATAATAATTTGAAATTATTTATCATTTTTATGTATGTGTTTTTCCGAAATGTTTTATCCAAAGCCGTGTAGAGGTGTCCCTTATAAGAATGATTGATATTGATTACGCCCCGGACAGAGCCAGGAACACAAAAAATTGAGTTTAGACTCATCAATTGCTCCCCTCCACGGAAATCTTTAGTAAAAGGCGAAAGATTTATTCGATCTGAAGGGAAGCCAGAGTTAACTTACGAATTGAGTAAGTAAAGTTTTGGTAATAAACAATAAATAAATAAAAGTGAGAAGTTAGGAACACAAACTATTCACTCAAAATAGAGAGGGCACTCAAGAGAGAGAGAGAGGGGATCGGGAAGGGAGAATTTGGGAGATACTCAAAAAGGGATTACTGAGTGAGCTCTACACTTTACAATATTGCTAGTCATAAAAGGGAATAATTGAAAATGTCACCCAAATCCAAAACGTTTTTGGAGTTTTTGACGTACTTTAAAATGAGTTTGACAGATCCCAGACAGTCGAGATTCAAACAGAGGGATATAGTGGAAGCTTTACTGGTTGGTCGATCTGGCCGTTCACTAAAACAAAACATGACCAGAAAAAATAATGCAAGTTCTCCAAGAAAACCTGAAAATATAATAAAACCGGAAAATAAAATAAAACCTGAAAATGAAATAAAATCTGAAAACAATAGGTTAATATATTACTTTTAATGATGTCCAAGTCAACAGCTAAAACCCAAAGCAATTTTGGTTAAAGGAGCTTCCACAGTCCGCAGTGAAAGTGTCAGTGCTCTCACAGTAATCCAAAACTTGAAATTGTCACTTACATAGAATCATATAAAATTTGATTTCATTTCGAATAATTTCTCTTCCCGTTTCCAAATCAAAAGTAAATTTTGATGGATCTGACACCAAAATTGGTCCCAAAAAATAAGCAGCACCTGCTCCCAGAAGACTTAATGAAGTACCAACACCTGTAAGGAGATACATTAGATAGAGGTGAGAAATGAAAAGTATCAAGCATGAGAAGAGTATCCAGATATTTTCCAGGAACCTCCTCGAAATAGAAAAAATAAGACACTGCCATCTTAGACAAGGGCTTATTTCTGTTTTCCTTGGATTGGACCGACAGTATCGCTAAGCTTTGAGGACTAACCAGTCCTAAAATGACCTACACAACAAATATGACCGAGTGTACATATCGGAAAGATCTGGCCAAGAAGCCAGTGTGTAAGGAGAACATACTATAGGTTCCGTTAACGGTAGACCTTACTCACTTAAATGGCATCGTTTGGCCTCATGTAGCCCAAATTTCATCAAAATCAAATGAGCCTTTGGGAGCTATCGTGATGCAAATAGACAAACAAAAAAAAATTCGTTGTGTTTAAACTAGACCTCACTTTGTTTGGTCAACTAATCCACATGGAATTGATTTGAACAGTAGCTCCTGCAAACTTGTTCTTTTCTCAAATTGGTGTCTATAAATTCTACTGACTTCCATGTCGATAATAATTTGGAGCTTCGATCGCCCCTTTCAACTGAAGATCTGTATACGCGCCTGGGATAGTGCTACTACTGACACTCGCCCTTTGTAATTTATAGTAATTTGAAAATTATTTTACCCGTTGCAAAGGTTCGTTCATTGACTGGAAACCATAAAGAAGACAACATTACAATTGCAGGACCAAAAATGACTCCTCCAATTGCGTTTAAAATTGCTCCCAAATGAGCCAACCTGCAACAACAGTCAAATTAAAACCTGCAAGCTGAGAGCAAAGGGTACCCGTGTCCGGGGCACGGCCAAAGACCATTAACACCGTTTCGACGACAACTCACTGTTATTCTTCCGTTGGAGCTGTTCATCCCAGCCGTGCTGCTCCAGATACTTCTTCAAAGAGTTGGTATATAAATACTTGCTGA
Source organism: Pachypsylla venusta (assembly GCA_012654025.1). Taxonomy (NCBI): domain Eukaryota; kingdom Metazoa; phylum Arthropoda; class Insecta; order Hemiptera; family Aphalaridae; genus Pachypsylla; species Pachypsylla venusta. The sequence goes on from CM022883.1 coordinate 8,900,726, forward strand.
ACCCTGAAGTATCCGATCGTTGTCCTCTGTGTATGCTGGCTGCTCATGATGTAAATCATTGATTCAACTGTCCATCAAACCCAACCAATGTACAGCCGTCAGCATTATGGACAGATCCTGTTGGAGTGGCCGCCTTCCTTGGCCTGGAGACACAGTGAGAGTCGTTGAGAATGTTAACAACAATAACAAATTAAAATTTTACTTAAACTCGCGTTGCTTGGAAGCTTTTTAACATATAAGCTTGTAGGAACTAACAGTCTCAATAGCTCTCAGTTCTTCAGTTGGTTTCTGCATGCGTAATGGAAAAGATATTGTTTCCGACTCTGCTATTAGCCGCCTTTTACGACCAGCATGGACTTGGGTTGCCTTGGAAGTATTCTTTTTAAGTCCTACTATTTGAGGGGAGAAAAAGATAATATAGACACACAAAAAAAAAAAAAAAAAAAAAAAAANAAAAAAAAAAAAAAAAGATGCTGATGTTCCATCGAACATATGTACAAATATTGTTGGAGAGAGATCTAAGTTTATTTCGGTTGGTCCTGTGACGGCTCAAAATATCGGAGTATTTCATGATGATATCAGATATTTTCGTAGGAGTACACAAAATTCGTTTGTGCAGAATAAATCTTAAAGCTTCCCAATGACTACCCGCTGAAACCGCGTTCTAGCTGGGTGGATTTTGTGGACTCCAAATTTCCTAATAAAGCAGTACTCAACCTTTAATCTGATATACGACATCTATACTTATAAAACGCAAAGCCCAGTTGGTATACTGACGGACTGATAATCAACGTAGCTCCACGATGGCTAATATTCTATAAACAGATAAAGAATTTCCTGCAAATCTTGTTCAGCAAGTCAAGTCTGGAGAAACATTTATGTAGAGATGTAAAAATGAAGGTCCCAGTGATAATTGCAGTTTCAATAGAGACTTGCAACCAGTTTAATAATCTCATGGAGGAACTATTCAAACCCAAAGTTATAGTGTAGGTACCTAAGTATACATTACCAAAAAAAAAAATCCGAGTTTACTGGTAGACACCGAATGGCAGCTACTAGAGTACAACTGGTAGAGTTTAATAATCTCATGGAGGAACTACCCAAACCCAAAGTTATAGTGTAGGTACCTAAGTATACATTACCAAAAGAAATAATCTGAGTTTACTGGTAGACACCGAACGGCAGCTCTTAGAGTACGACTGATAGAGTTTAATAATCTCATGGAGGAATTACCCAAACCCAAAGTTATAGTGTAGGTACCTAAGAATACATTACCAAAAGAAATAATCTGAGTGTACTGGTAGACACCGAATGGCAGCTCCTAGAGTACAACTGGTAGAGTTTAATAATCTCATGGAGAAACTACCCAAACCTAAAGTTATAGTGTAGGTACCTAAGTATACATTACCAAAAGAAATAATCTGAGTTTACTGGTAGACACCGAACGGCAGCTCCTAGAGTACAACTGGTAGAGTTTAATAATCTCATGGAGGAACTACCCAAACCCAAAGTTATAGTGTAGGTACCTAAGTATACATTACCAAAAGAAATAATCCTAGTTTACTGGTAGACACCGAATGGCAGCTACTAGAGTACAACTGGTAGAGTTTAATACTCTCATGGAGGAACTACCCAAACCCAAAGTTATAGTGTAGGTACCTAAGTATACATTGCCAAAAGAAATAATCTGAGTTTACTGGTAGACACCGAATGGCAGCTACTAGAGCACAACTGGTAGAGTTTAATACTCTCATGGAGGAACTACCCAAACCCAAAGTTATAGTGTAGGTACCTAAGTATACATTACCAAAAGAAATAATCTGAGTTTACTGGTAGACACCGAACGGCAGCTCCAAGAGTACAACATCCACAGCCAAGGAGCATGGATCTTCGCAGACCTGAAAATCAATAATTCGTATTTAAAAACGAAATTCGTCGAAAATTTTTGTTACAGGTTTTAGGTTATAAGGGCAAAGGGGAGGTGGGTACATGCAGCCTAATTCTGATTAGGGTGTACGTATTTGATAGCACTACAAAATGTCCTAAAGGTTTTCTTTCTTCGAAAAAAAAAAAAAAAAAAAATGCTCAATTAACTTCTGGTAGAATTTTATAGAATAGTAGAGCTAATTCAGATGACTTCATTAAAATCATTCGTCGTAACCGTTTTATTGACTCTGATGGTGATATTGAGAGTTTGGGCCTTGTGGTTGTCCTCATCAACTAAGATTCGTGTCCGTTACAGGGTTTGCTACAATAGAAAGACAATACCTTTTTTATGAAGAAAATAGCATACTGGAAGAATACAAACTAACAAAGTGAGAGATCCCCAATTTGACAGTAGAGCGACAGATTTTGGTTGAGAATATGAAAATGCAAAGAGAACAGAATCGGCTATTGAGCCCCAGGTGTTATTGATGATCACCTGAAAGGAAAACGTCCAATCAAAACTAACAGTGTTTGGATGCTCTCAAATAGTGGCATACTCACTAACTTCTCTCATGACATAGCAGCAGAGCACACTCCTTTGCATAAATGCAACGACAAAAAGGACAAAGAAATACAAATGTTCTAATGAGAGTCGGGACTTACCTGGGGGGGGGGGGGNGGGGCGGGGGTCAATCGGAGCGGCTGCCCCCTGTAGCTCGTTTTTGAGAGGGCGCCAAAATGGGTGGTTGCCTCGGGTGCTGACTAGTCTAGTTACGTCCACGTGGGAGTAGCTCCATCTGCGTATAGGGTTACCACATAAATATTTTAAAAGCAAGACATTTCAGATAAAAAAATATTTCCTTTAATTCTTGGGGTTCTGAAAAGAATCGAGTCAGGTGGCCACTGGGGGGGGGNGGGGGGGGGGGGGATTCCACTATTTCTTCTGACTGGTATATTTATCGTGGTAAAGTTTTTGCTTTTTTTTGCGATTACAAATTGCAATACTTAAATTTCCTTTACTTTTGTTTGGAGAAGGTAATGTAAAAACTCTCCCAAAAATATACCCCCCTAAGTTCTGGGCCATAATTAGACCCTAAATTTCACATACATACCAAATTTCAAGTCTCTAACTCTTAACATTCTCTTTTTAGACAGTATTAATGAAAACCGTTCAAATGCGGAAAAAACCGCCTACGGTATGTTCGATTGCCTCCAAAAGTTTCGGGGCACAATTAGACCCCAAATTTTTGGTTTATTATTTTCAATAATGAACCTTTGGAATCGTCACGAAAAAAAAAATACCGCCCTCAAATTTTTTTTAACAAATCGGTCGACGCTAAAAAACGGATTATTTATTCGATTTTTGGATTCTACGCACCTTGAAACGTAAAATATCAAATTTTGAGGGGGTGTATTTTATTTCGTGAAGATTCCAAAGGTTCATTACAGAAAATAATAAACCAAAAATGGATCAAACCTGCATTGACGCTACAGCACAATAAATCATGAGAATGAAAACGCGTTGTGCTTTTTTAACTGAATTTAATTCCTCTTCATTATGAATGTCCATTAATTGGAGCTTTGACATAGTTGTTGTTTTGTCATATGGTTTTCTAATCAGTCGTGTCGTGCTGGAGGCATTTTTTGATTTGACAAAGATACTACTTCGCTTTAGATGTACCTTTCTGCGAGAATGATTTGATTTTCTTTTGGCGAGTTGACCATCACCTTGAAGTGAACAATTCTTATTACCTAAAACGCTTACTGTTAACTCTTCAGTCCATTTTTGACGAGGTAGAAAACTTTAACTGAAGATTTTTTGAAAAAAAAAATAAAAAAAATAGGGGGCTTCGCAAAATGGTGCGACGAAGACCATGTCTTGACCGCAATTTTTTTTATATTTAACTCAGTGTCGAATGTGATTTTTACCCATGCGTCAGTTTTAACGTCATTTCTAGCAATAGAGGTCTAGGTTTGGAACTGATAGGATTTTTCGTCAGTTTTAGCGTTAGTTCTAGCAACAGAGGTCTAGGTTTGGGACTGATAGGATTGTGCGTCAGTTTGAACGTTAGTTCTAGCAATAGAGGTCCAGGTTTGGGACTGATAGGATTGTGCGTCAGTTTTAACGTTAGTTCTAGCAA
>CM022883.1:8908299-8950003 GCA_012654025.1 Pachypsylla venusta
TTTTACCCTCCATTCGCTGGAAACTTGCAAACCAGCTACCCACATTGACCTCACCCAGCCTGGGTTGGGCCGGAAAAAGCCAACGATACGTGGTGTTCCCAAGCGGTCACCCATCCAAGTACTGACCACGCCCGGACGTTGCTTAACTTCAGTGATCTGACGGGAACTGGTGTATTCAACGTGGTATGATCGTTGGCTAAAATAGCCCTTTAATATCGATGTTATGCATACAAAGTTTTGCTTATTTTTTATATAGTGCAATTTGTCCCCCTTGGAATTACATAGTATTGGTTCTAAATATAGTTATAAAACAGAAATTTGTGTTTACCTATGTATGTGGTAGGGGTTGTCCGTACCAATACCACAGCCCAAACGGTAGCAGATAGCAACTCCAGGAAAATTATCAGAACTAAAATATGTCAAGCCGTTTTCGAGTTACGACCTAACTTCTAATTTGTTCACCAAAATCGGACAGTCACGATCAACTCAAAGCGAGAAAGTTTTAGGTGTCCCTTTAGTACTTATTTGAGGATATTGTCTGCAAAGGTAAGGCCAGCCATTCCAAAGTTACGAGTTCAAACCCGGGAACGGGCAAAATAAAATTTAGAAAATGCTAAAAAGTCAGAATGGCCGTGCCTCTAAGGCCCCTGACCAAACTTTTAAATTTTGTTATTTTAAGGCTGCAATATACAGGGTGGACACAAAACCATACTCTCCCCCCCAAATTTCCATTGTCTTAGAGACAACGTAGCGAAGCACGAGCGAAACAGCTAGTTTATAATACATGTTTTCACACTTGGAATATTTTGGAGTTTCTTAGTAGGTACCTATACTACCAATGAAAAAAACGTCTTAAGCAAAAACATCAGCGATTTCCAGGCGCTTGTTATCGACGCGATATTTCTCACGTCTCAATTTCCAAGCGATTGATATCGACATGCTATTTCTCACGTCCGCAATCAGAATCTCAACTTCAAAACTTACGTTCTTCCGTCATCCTTATAGTCTTGTTTATTTGTTTCCCTTGTCTTTCTTATCTTTTTCTTTCTTGGATTCAATTTTAATTTTAATTGCGATATTGCGCTTTTCTTTGTTGTTAAAATTTTTGGCTTTATAGAAGCTTTTTTCTTGTTCTTTATCACTTCTTTGCTTGTTTCCTCTTTCTTAGAGTTTTGATGAATTGAGAGCTATGTAAAATAATCTTTTTATAAATGCGAAAGGTGTTTGCTAGTTTGTCGGCTTCTCAATCGAAAATCTTTATGTTTAAATCAAAAATCTATATATGTTTTTTTTTAAAAAAAAACACACACACTAGGTACCGTCATNTTTAAAAAAAAAAAAAAAACACACACACTAGGTACCGTCATTTATGACGAGGATTCACTTACTTTTCACTTCAGACTCGAGTTTCGTCTAGTTCGTAGACATTTTCAAGGAAACTGACTGTTTGGTGTCCGTTGGTAACTCAGGAATCACGTGATCAATCAGCTGATTTCTCTCGTACAAAATGTTCGTAATAAATAACGGTAGTGTATTTTAAAGTTACCAATAGGATGTCTAATATAAATTTGTTAAATAATAATGACCATTTATTAAATTAAATATGTATTATTTTATAATGGTGCACGCGTTCAACGGTCAGGTCATATGCAGCACCCACAAACATCTAATCCCACCATTTACGACGTTCAGGCCCGTATCCAGGATTTAATTTCGGGGGGGGGGGGGAAAGGNGGGGGGGGGGGGGGTGAACGTGAACCCTTAAAACCCTGTCCTGGATACAGCCATGACGACGTTAGGGTTCGAAACAAGTATTATTGATTTTTTTCGGAGCAAGTTACAAACTTAAAATGTGGTTTAATATAATCTTAAAAGTCTTTTTAAACGTTTTAGCTCCGGAAAATAAATTAATTCACTATAATTTTAATTTATTTCTTCATGTTACCTAACCTGAAAATAAAATCCAATGTCAACGAGCATAAAAAAAAATTCTGAGCTTATTTAAAAAAATTCCAAATAATCATTTGATTTTTCAAAAGTTTCGTCGATTTTCAAGGAATAAAATCGTGAATTAAACGTTTAAAAGTGGGTTTTCTCGTATTTGCCAACATTCAATCGTGAAAATTAACCTTCTACTTTCAATTAATCCATATTTTCAATTAGCTTAGTTGCTCAGAATAAAATCGATATATTATGCTGTCTGTTCCCGACGTTAGTAACCTTACTTTTTGTTTATCTGTGTTCTGGATTGGGTTCAAATATTCTTCCCTTCCAACTGCATGGCTATCTTCCTTCAAGTCCTCAATGGAGCTTCTTATCAAACTGGCGGTGATGTGGCAGGAGGGCACAGAGTTTAGTTGCATAGTTGCTGTATGGATTCACCAAATAGAACCAAATCGTAAAAATAAGAAATTCATTAAAAAACTGATAGGTAAAACTAGAGTTGAACTTACTGGTTGGATACATTATTTAATTATTTGGCTTGAATTGAAAAACGTTATTTTAATCAGCGTCAGTGGCATGTTGAATGCAGTAGTTCCCGTAGGAATCACTTAGGTTAGGCAACATTCAGGGGGGCTTTTACTTGGTGGGTGACCGCGTAGTTTCGAACCCTGTTGATGCTGGCTATTACCTATCCGGCCCTACCTTGGGGTAACCCCCCCCCCCGACTTGTATGACCTTAGAAGATAAAGAGACGTTAAGCTAGCCAGTGTCTATGGCACGTTGAATACACCAGTTCCCGAGAGATCACTGAAGTTAAGCAACGTCCAGGGAGGTTATACCATGTGGGTGTACACGTGGGTTTGCGCCCTCGTGATGCTGGCTATTTTTCCGGCCCAACCCAGGCTGGGTGAGGTCAATGTGGGTAGCTGGTTTGCAAGTTTTTAGCGAATGAAGGGTGAAACCGCGTCTTGAATGACCAATACATGTTAAAGAGACGTTAGGTAAGCAAAATTTAAGAAGAAAAAAACGTCATTAAAGCTAGCGACATTTCCACATTCAATGCACCAGTTCTTGTCCGATCACCGAATTTAAGTATCGTGAGATGTGTTCATGCGCGGATATAGCACTCTCGTTTTGGGGGAGGGGCACAATCGTATAATATACGCAAATAGAAAATGTGGAGGGGGAAGGGGGAGGACTCGTAACCTAGAGTTCGAGTCCTGGGCAGTACTTTTTAATACAATACATCGAGATACGATACCTAATTTGTTAAAAGCTGTAGAGCTTACCACAAATATCTTTCATAAGGGTGATAAACGATTTTATAAGCGTGATGACGAAAAAAAGTGTCATGACGGATGACAGAATTTTTTTAAATTTTTTATTTACGTACTAGCTGAGTACCCGAACTTCGTTTCGAGAAGATGAGAGAAAAAGATGGTAATAAATCTGACTCCCACATTAATAATCATATCACCGAGGTACAANGACACAGCGGATCACCATTCATTTGATTTTTTTTTTCAAATTTCTTACGTGATTTGGTATAATGAAAGATGAGAAACACCGCCCGCTTAAAAAAACTGGGGGGCACGTGCCCCCCGTGCTCTCCCCTATATCTGCGCATGGACGTGTTTAGTACCCGGATGATAGTCCTCTTGGAAGCACCACCTGTTGTTGTCTGATTTGGAGTGCACTCAGTTTGGTCAGGACAACTGATTGTATTGAAGCGGCAGTGCAGTGAGGCGTGTTTAGTACTCGGATGATAGTCCTCTTGGAAGCACCACATGTTGTTGTCTGATTTGGAGTGCACTCAGTTTGGTCAGGACAACTGACTGTAGTGAAGCGGCAGTGTAGTGAGGCGTGTTTAGTACTCGGATGATAGTCCTTCCAGAATCTGCTTATATAATACAATCCGAAAGGTATTTTTCAACGCAACGCAACAATATTATGGCACTAGTAAAGGTGAACGGAAATCATTATTGTATCTTTGGAATTCTTGTAGCGGCGTTCCTTTTAAAATCTGTCCTGGATTCTGGATTTATGTTTTGAAAAAAAGATAGAAGAAGGTTTTGATGACCACCGAGGGGAACACACCAGCTTCATTAGGTGCCGGTCCTAAGCTCATGTAAGTGCAGAAGGTTTGGTGTTAGGAAGAGCATCCAGCCTTTGAAAAACTCTGCTTCAAACCACTGATGAAAGGTTATCAGTATTAAGCTAGTTTCTTCACAGTCTCAATAGAATAGATACTGTGACAAGCAAGCAAGAGTTATCGTGCCAGGAACGAGCAAAAGGTTGTGGCATGGAAGAATTAGGGAAAGCAACGCCGACCCGAAATAAAATTTTGAAGTTAAAGAAGAAGAAGAAGGTTTTGATGGTCTTTGCTAGAACTGTGATGGTAGGTGTTTCAGGTCGTCCTGGTGCGCAGAACCGTCCATCCTGCGTACATCATGTGTACAATTGGTTTTACGTCACCTACTGGCTGGATATGAGAGAGAAATCAAAAAACTTTTTTTTATCTTACATCTAAATGTATAATTATTTATTGAGTAGGTATAAATTAATACTGATTTCCATTTATTTTGTATACAATGTGTGTTGGAGAGTTGGCAACCCTGTTCCATAATCCATCTTAATTTGGAAGAAATGCAACCACAACGGTAGCCATGGGTGAGCCCTGGATTGCCACCCCCTATCCAATGACTATTTATGGTATTATTAGTACTAATGAGAAGGTAGGTATCATTCGATTAGAAACAAGGCCGTAACCAGTCATAGGGACAGTAGGGCCTATGATTCGGGACCGCCCCGTTCCTTCGAAATTCTGCGAATGGGTAACTGGTTTGGAAGTTTCCACCGAATGGAGGGTAAAACCCCCATCTCGAATGACCAATGGATATAAAAGAGATGTTAAGCCAAAAAAAAAGGTCTCCATTTTGAATTCATACGGTCATTCCACATGAAACACACATACTGGTCTATACAGAATTAAAATTTAGAATTGTTTTACTATAATCGAAGGAATTGTCAATTAAAAATGTATAGAGAATACCTAGCAGTGATAATAAACAAGCCAATTCTGTATGCAATCATTTGTACTTCAATAAAATAACCGACAAACTAATTTATCTCCGGGGATCCCCACCGAAACAAATTTCTGGTTACGGCCTGGTTTAGAAAAAAAATCTGAATTAAAAATTTGGCCTCTCCAATCACCCGAAAAATCTGTCTACGACTCTGATTGCGACACAAGACGGGGTGAAATAGAACTAGCCCAAAAATTCAACAGTTCAAAATTTGATCTTGATTTTTTAATATAAAAATAAATATTATGATACACAGTTTGATCATTAGGTTCAAGAACTTTGGCAATTTGCCGTGTTGAGAAAAAAAAAATCATTGGATAGCTATGCCCCAATAATAACAAATGGATGATGTTTATGGGAAGCATTTTTTTTTTTTTTTTTTTTTTTTTTTTTTTTTTTTTTTTTTTTTTNAAAAAAAAAAAAAAAAAAAAAAAAAAAACGATTGAAATTTCGGGGGCTGGACTCCCTGGACCCCCTGTACTACCCTCCCAATGACTTTACTAGAGGTAGTATAAATTAATTCAATAAAATGCGTCGTTCAACATCCGTACCACACACGATTATAGAAATGCTATGGGAGTAGCGTCTTTACTCCTTTTATTAATTCGGTATAGTGGTACCCTTGTATATTACAGTTTTCAGGTAGATATAATACTAAATATTCATTTGACTATAGTTGTAGTGTGTAGGTACGTGTGAAAAATTAACGGAAATGGCTGTTGCGGGGCCCCTCAAAACATGTCTGACCCTTAACAACTTAACGTACGAGACATTTAATAGTCATACCCGTAACTATCTAGGTCGAAATTAACTTCGAATATCACGAGATATTTTAGGTGACATCTTTTGCTGAACATTATATCAGAGAGATAAAGCAATAAAAAAAGTAATAATTTTTTTTTTAATTTTTGTTGTTGTTGTTAAATTGTGATACCTACTACCTATGTCACGTAAAGCCATGTCCAATGAGGCAAATATAATAGGTACTAAATATACACTTGGCTATTTATATATATATATAAAAAAAGCTATATAAAAATAGTCAATTACATATTTAGTACCTACCTATTATATCTACCTCATTATGGCTTTACTTGACATAGTATCACAATTAAAAAAAAAAAAAAAAAAACGAAACGCAACGATCANAAAAAAAAAAAATATCACTTTTTTATTGGTTTAATAAAGCAGATAAAATACTGTATCTTCTCTTGACTATAAAAATTAAAGGATGTTAATTACAGTTGACCTGACTGGTTTCGTAAATATCTATTGAGAGTTTAGGTTGTCAAGAAGTTGAGAGAGAAAGAGAGATAGTAGTCTTATTTTTGTGTGTGGTACTGTAATTCCTCTGACAATTGAAAAACACGAGATCGTCCGATTGGACCAACCTCGCTCTGATGTTGTACTCAGGAGACTACGAAGCTAGATCCAATTAAAATACTTTTAGTTTTATAGTCAAGTGAAGATATAATATTTTATCTGCCCTATTATATTTTTACTTGACATTTAACCAAATTAGTTAAATGCGGAGAGTCAGCAGGTGGCTCATAATGCCCATATTGTGTCAGTGTTTTGGTCAAAAAATAAGTTTGTTTCAAGAATTGAAAAACTTAAAATTAAGTCGCTTTTACTACATCGATACATTAAAGGAGGTATCGTTAACGAAACTAAAGGCCAAACCGAAAACTGTGTGGGTACGTTTTGAAATTTGGAAAGAGGAATATTGGTTCCAGACAGATAATATTAATTTTTTTTAGAGCAAGTTACAAACTTAAAAAGTAGTTTAATATAATTTAAATTGTCTTTTTAAGCGTTTTAGGGGTGGGAGATTAATTAATTCACTTTAATTTTAATTTATTTTGAAAAAAAAAAAAAAACTTTTCCTTCCGTATTTATTGAACTATTCGAATATATTGAACTGAGGCTGACAGACATAGTTGTACCAACATGAAAAAAGTCCAGTGCAAGTTTGTTTATTTTATAAATATACCCCCCCCCTCGAGGGGTTAGTTTCTAGGAAGCTCCCTAAAAAACTCTTGCACCATTCGGAAAAAAACTAGGTAAATTAAATCGTAGTGATTTTTTTTTTTTTTAATGTTACCTAACCTGTTAAATAAACAAACAAAAAATTCTCTGCATATTTAAAAAAATTCCGAATAAACATTTGATTACTCCAAAGTTTCATCCATTTTCAAACAATATAATTGTGAATTAAACATTTAAAAGTGAGTTTTCTCGTATTTCCCACTATTTAATCGTGAAAATTAACCTTCTGCTTTCAATTGATCCATATTTTAAGTTAGGTTAGTTGATCGAAAAAAATTAATAGTATCTGTCTGCTCCCGGAATATTTTAATTAAGTGCAATAAACGAAAAGTCCTTGAACTTGTTGACCAAACCTCGTATAGGTAAAGTATATACAAAAATGACAACCCTTAGGCAGGGTACGCACCAGAGCAACACGATGAATATCATGTTGCTCTGATGTGTACGTTGCCTTAAGGATCATTCACACTACACAGTCAAATTGTCAGTTTCAGTGATTTTAATAACAATCAGCAGTGTTTTCTGCGTTCTCAGACAATAGATACATTTTCATGTCAAATCACTGAGAAGATCGCGGTACGGTGTCGGAAAGCACTGTGTAGTGTGAATGCTCCTTTACAGGAAAATAAAATTAAAAAAATCAGGGACGGATAATAATTACCCTAAAAATAGCCATATTAGGCATATTGCCGAATGTTGGGTTTCGAGGGCTCAAACCCGGACACCTATGAAACCCTATAACGAAGTCATCGTAGTTTCAGGTTTTATGTCAAGAAAATAGCTCGTTCTCTTTTTCTTGGCGTTGCAAAACTATCGCTTTGTTTGATTAAGGTTAAAAGGCTGGTGAAATTTTCACCAAATGTTTGTATTTTTTCTATTTTTGGCATTGGGTGGGCAAGGCCATTCCATAACTCTCATTTCATAGACAAATAATAAAAAAAATCAAAATAGACAGACGAAATACTCAAAAGAACAAAGTATGCTATTCAGTATTCCGTCATCCTAAATTCTTCTAGATCTATGAATGACGTCACAAGAGACCTGTATTAAATTATCTTATGTTTATACTACATAGTTTTATCAGCAAGCATCAATGTCACGTTGAATACATCAGTTTCGATAATATCGGTGAAGTCAAGGAATGTCCAGCGAAATTTTACTTGATGAGTGACAACGTACGTTAGAGTGATCCTAATACTTCCAAATTAGGGCTCAACCCAGACTGGTTGATATCAATGTGTCTAATTGGTTTGTAAATATCCAGCGAATGGAGGGTAAAACGACTGTTTTAGCCTGCATTCGCTGATAAAGAGACGTTAAAAAAGACATTTATTAGCCGTCTACGCACCATCACTTCCATGCTTAAGAAGTGTGGAGCAAATACTGACGTTGTTTGTGATAGTGTTTGATGAGTGTGTGATAGTAAATGTATGATGAATGAATGACGAGGGCGAAATAATGATGGTTACTGGTGAGAATGATACTTGATAATATAAATATAGGTGTAGGTATGATTTATAAGGGGTGTTTGATTATTATTCAAAGAGGTCTGGCTTTGTTCAATAACTGTACTTAAACACAAACAGAGGTTCTCTCGTGACGTCATTAAATGACGTCGGTAAAAATATATTTTGTCCTCTTCGTAGCAACAAGCAGCATACAGAGTGCAACAAAACCATGTGGATATTTAGCACCAAATGAAAGGGATGGAGCTCGGAATAAGTAAAACTTCCCTGTGGCAGGATATGTCCCTTCATAAAAACGTATAAATTTGTATCCAGGAATATGAATAAACTCGTTCAGATCTACCAAGTCCTTAAAACCCACCTACTCTAGGAGAGAGGTGTTTCGCCCCCCGAGCACGCAGTTTTCTCAGAACCCCGCGTAAGTTTATCTTCCTTACTAAACACGCATATTTGCCGAGGGTGTAATAGATGTCCCGTATATTTTACACCCCGGCCGTGTCGCTGCACATTCTAAACGAAGACTAGATTGGACATTATGGTCCGTCAATTTAAAGCTCATTTTTCAGAAATAATTTGTACAATTCTAATCAAAATATGGCGCAGATGTTGTTGTCATTTGGTTTTTCCTAGTAGTTGTAGTGACCGCCATATTGGGATCCTGTATGGTAGTATGGAGGATAGCCAGGTGCTGGGGTTGGGTAACTTGCGTAAGCATATTGTTGTTTTTGAGGATACACTGTAAATAAGAAGAGAGAAAAAAAGGTTAAATCTATTAGAAGATTTCTAGCTAAGGTTGCCGTATCGAAAGAAAAATATTGATATTTCCGATATTCGTAAGCTTAATATCGATAAGCGATATTATCGGATGGTCGAATATCGATGAAAAATATCGGTTATATCGAAATCTTAATATCGTTATAAAATATCGATTACATCGAAATCTTAATCTTGATATAAAATATCGATTATATAGGAACCCGTTTATCGATATTCGATATTATTGATATAACATCGATATCCCTATTTCTAGCACAGGTTATTGAAAACTCTTACTAATCAATTATTGAAAACAAAAGTGAAAAGTGGTTATTATCTGTGTTTACCTAAAACATTGCTAGATCCACTGGGGCATCACAATGGTAATTCGGACGGGTGAAAAATTACCCACGGGCCGGCCCTGATAGCAACTTTACTATGTTCTAAAAATCGTTTATTTTTAAAAAATATAAAAGTAAGAGATCATGTAGTAAGTTTTAGATGTTCAAATTTGTGCAACTTTGTCGAAGGTGGATTTATGTTGGAGCTAATATCCATACCTGGCATCAAATATTGCATATTAAGAGCTTCCTCTCTTTCCCTCTCTCCTCGCAAACAGATAGCAGCTCCGGAGAAGAGAATAGCTGACGTTAAGGAGAGACCAACACTAATCCATGCCATGAAGAAAGACCAGTCATAAGATATTCGAGATTCTGCTTTCAATACCTGAACACATAAAGAACAAGTTAAAAACATTGGGAATATAATATGTAATTCTATATTCATTATAAAATAAATAAACCTTTCATTGGGAAAAATAGAAATTTCAAAACATACCAAAGTTGTACTTTCTTTTTAATCCCAAATCAGCATTGAGCTGAGGTATCATTGCTGTTATCATTATTATTATGAGTAATAATAATGGCAAATTAATTTCCTATTCGTAATTCATAATATTAAAACAATTTTTTTCATGTATATATATTAATAAATAAATATTCACTATTGTTGTTTTATGCTATAATATGAATTATGCTATACATATAGGTACATTGTTCATTTTATACCTGACTCTTAGCTGTTTGCCCGTGCTTCGTTACGGCTTCCAGCTTGGCGCCTTAGAGGCATGGCCATTCCAGTACTAATAGTATTCTATGATTTGCCTTATGAAAATTGAAAAAACGGCTGTAACTCGAAAACGGTTGGATAATATTTTGCAAGCTTAAATGTCCTAAATTAAGGTTAAAAGGCCACCTAAAACTTTCTCGCTTTGAGTTAAAATATTGTCGCGACAAAATATCGGACCGTGATCTTTGTATTTAATGTATAATTTGCAAATATATTCTTTTTGTCAAGAGAAAACATAGTCAGTTTTTATTTTTAGTTATTATGCTACTTGACATAGTATCCTGTTTTAATCATCAACCGGTTGGTACTACTTCAATATTCAGTCATCTCCTCATTTAATGGGTTTTTCAAAACAACACGTCTAGTTTGTTTCAAATAACATAGGTACCTAGTTTTTTTTACTTTACCATCTTAAGGTCATTAGAGAGTAGAGACGATGGTTTTACAATTCATTCGCTGGAAACTAACAAACTAATTACGTAGATTGACCTCACACAACCAGGGGGGGTTAGACCTCACGAGCATCACGAGGATCCCCTAACCTACGTGGTACATCTACAAAGTAAAACCTTGCTGGCCGTTTTACAACTTCAGTGACCTTATGGGAACTAGTGTAAACAACGTGGCATATACGCTGGCTGAACATAGGTTTTCAAATCAGTTGTGTTTGGATTATTGAATAAACTGTTTTTGTAAACTTGCATGGACTCGGAAAATCAATTATCACTCACACTGCTCCATTGTTGATAAAATTCTTCGCCTACAACTCTTTCACGTTCGTAATATTCCACTCCATGCCAGAATCCCATCGCTCCTGCACTCAGTAGACCTGGAAATCAAAAATAGAAGAATTAAAAAGAAATAGAAATGAAAATATTGTATTACAGGAAACCCTACTGAATGTCTGTTGGAGGTAGTCAATGACTTTGCCACGTTGAATACACGTCATGTCATGTTGGGTCGCCAATAGTTAGCATCACGAAAAATCTTAGCTGCATGGTCACCCATCAAGAATTTTTTTTCTGGAGGTTGTTGTTGTAGTAGCGGTTTTTCTCACGAAATCAACCGTTCTTCGCATTTATAGATATATGATTAATTAAAATGGTAGAAACAGGTTGATATGAGTTTACCGAAAGAATATTGAAGTTGTTGTTGTTAACGTTTGCGGCTACAACTTGGTCACATTACTTCAAAGTAAAGGAATACAGCCACTTCTACGGGATATGCCCAGAGGGATGTTGGGTTTAGATTTGTAGAATTTGGAATCGCTGTATATTCGAATGAATGGTGTACATCTTGAGTCTCGGCTTGGCTAGATGAGCAAAGGTCACATTCTGTGGGGTCTATTCTGCTCTTGTAGTTTTGTAAGATTTTACACCAGCCGGAGCGAAGCTGAGCTAGGGTAGTAGTTCTTGTAGATCTGGGTAGGGATTTTTCAGAGTCATCTACCTCAGGTGTTATGTTTGTGCCAAGGACTCGTAGGGATTTGTAGTTAGCGTTACAGGGTTTATCAACACTGGTAGATATGTGTTGCTAAGAGTTTTCATTACAGTTCCCGTCGCATAATGAGAAGCATGCGTCCCTACGTTGTTCGGTTCAACGCACCAGATGACTTGGAGTGCGTACTATAACAGTTCCAGCCAAGGACTATCGAAATTGTTTCCTGTAACCTCATATCAACCAATTTCTACCTCTTTTCAAAGCTTGAACCTAGAAATGGGAAGAACGGTGGATTTTAAGAGGAACACCAGCACAACAACAACGTTAGGCGTGCTTTTGTATCTACTCAAATGGGCCCGCCCGAAGACACCAAATGAGTTCGGTTGAGGATACCACATCTCGTGAAAGAAAAGAATGAAAACTTACAAGCAAGTAACATCAAGATAGCGGTTGCTGTAATGTTACCAGGTGACCGCCTCCAACATCCAGCAACGCCAGTCCAGAATGCAATGAAGATGACAAAGAATGCAACTACAAATATAACAATCACAGAGCGACCCATATCTGTGGAATAAACAAAATAAAAATCCTTTGAATCAAAAGATAACAGTGGGTGCTTCGATATTAGGTACCTCAATGCTGACTTATATTTATCAATTTATCCCCTCGGCATTGTGAGCTTTCAAAATACAGAAGGTTGGAAACACCTCTGTGTGAAATTAAACAGGTCTAAAAATATTATATTTTAAAATTTTCGCGTTCATTTTATGCTAAAACTGCTAAAAGTAGCAGGCTTCGCATCTTCCGCTCAGAGCCTTAAAGTGACCGTTCCAATTTTGGATTCGAAACGGAAAATTTTAAATTTCATAAATTTAAGTTCAGCAGTTTTTTTGGATGCCATTTTTAGGTAGTATATATTTCAAAGGGCAGGTTCGGAAAAGATATCCTTTCCATTGCCCATGCAGAAAGCAAGGAGGAGCTACTGCATTTCTGCATTATTCATAAGGATTGCATTTCTGCATTATTCTGTATTATTCATAAGGATTGCATTTCTGCATTATTCATAAGGTTTAGTATCAACAAGTCATGGCGAGTTGTTGCCAACCAGCCCCACTGCTATTAACCTATGATGATGGTATTTCAAATTGATGAGGATTAAATTCCGTTGGTCGGCAATAATTTCAACGTAATCTCCACTGTTCCCTACCAGTCAGATCGTTTTACCGCTTCAGCACCAACTCGAGTAAACAAACAAACCAATTGTGTCTGTCTAGTCAAAATATTTCGGTTTTCATGTAAAATTCTGGACCTTATTTGTTCCATTGGATCTGGTTTTGTTATTCTAGCTTTCCAGTTTTTCCACAAAGCAAAGGAAGTCGTGAACCAACTAAGATTTCTGGTCCAAAAGATACTTACGTAATCTCGCTAGGGCATCATCTGAGAATCCTTTGGTGACATTATCAGTGTCGGGGATATAATAATCGATATTCATACAGTGGGTGTCCACGGGACTCAGGTAGGTTTCCACTGAAAACAAAAAAATTAACCAAAGATTAAAATTAAATCCTATGAAAAAAGACGTCTACTTCCAGGTAGACGAACGAAGTGGGATCCAATTTTATCTCCACGATTTTTCTGGATCCTATTGAGCCACTGGAGGCCTTAAAATTAAAAAAAAAAATCTGTTTCTTTGTGTTATTATGTCACAACTTTGGTGATCACTGCAGTACTGCAAGATTTTCCAATATCAATCATTATCCAATTACTTTGGTTTTTTCAATTTTACCTACAATTCTGGCACTTGATTGCTATGCGCATCTCCAAAGATCCTCATTGTCCTCAAGGGGCTGGGTGGACCCTAAAATCATTCAAACCACAGTGACAAATTTTCGCCCCTGCCAGGATTCGAACCCGGGTCTCCCGAGTGCAAGACTAATTCAGTGACCATTGAGTCATGGGAGCTGGTTACTGGAGGCCTTCTGAACCCCAATAAAGTTTGAGTTACCCAAAAAGAGTTGAACTGTGAAAAAGAGTTCTACGATAATCCGGATAGAATGATCGTCCTCAGGATGGCCATTAGTACGCACCAGGAAACGCAAACCGTCACACTTCTAGCCAAGGCCCATCAAAACCTTTTCGGTTACCTCAAATCTAATACTGAAACCATTTTTCCGAACTGGAAAAATGGATTTAAAAATGGGGAGGGCAGTCGAATTTAAGAGGAACACTGCAATTGAGATACTTAGAATATTAAAATTTAGAGGAGGCAGGCGCGGATACAGGTCGCAAGTTGGGGGGGGGGGCAATCGAGGCTCCAAATTATAATCGACATGGAAGTTACTTGATCCTAAAAGCATGACGTGACTCCGTGTCACATATGACGGGTACCGTACCTAATTCCTTTATTATTGAATTTTAATTGATTAAAAATTGGAACTCAAGTAAACAAAACATTGATACAAGAAAATTGTATTTCTTTAGCTCCTCCATTTGGGTAAGATCCAATCAGAACTAGTCCTCAGACTAGGGTTCTAGCAGCCTACTAGAACAGGCATTTTGTTCATGTCGCTATTAGTGGTTTTTTTACTTTTCACGATCAAATTTATTTAAATTCAAAACAACAAACTGTCACGATTTCCCCAGGATCAAACCTGATGCAATCATATTTAAATTCTGATCTCAGAAGACCAAATCACGAAACCAATTAATTCTTAAAGATCGCTCAAGGATTTTGCGGTGATTCATGGAACAGTGGAAATAGCTTGAATTTAGCAATTCAATAATTATTGTTCCGTCCTCACGATGGCTGGATCTACACAGCAGGATGATGTGGAACTCATACCATCGCAGGTCCAGCCAAGGGCAAAACCTTATTCAGGATTTTATTTCGGGAGGGGGGGGTCATGTAAAGGGCGTTGTACCATATAGGGATTATAGGAAATCAAACTTTTTCAAAAAATGGTGTGAACCCTTAAAATCCTGTCCTTATTACGGCCCTGGTCAAACTCATATCAACATTTTTCCACCATTTTTTGAAACCTCAGTTTGAATTGGTAAATTTTAAACAGTTGACCTCACCCAGCCTGGATTGGGCTGGAAAGGCGAGCATCACGAGGGCGCGAACCTACACGGTCAACTACTTCGTAGAACCTCGTTGGACGTTGCTTAATCGAACTGCAATTACAAAAATCAATAAACTTTGTCTCAATTATACCTCAGGAGTCAAACATCTATTTTAGTATTATCCATTTATGACTTGCTGACTTTCCATGAGGAAAGTCAGCGAGTCATACATTTTGAGACTGTAAGAAGTTACTTGAGGGTGATATCCTCGCGAGTCCACCTGATGGTGTGAAATAACACAAAAAGCAACTCTGCTTTTTATATTACAATGATTGTCATGGTTCTGGAAGCCCATGTCAATTATCAGGCTCCAAGAAGAGATGACAATTAAAATCTTTAGCAGTAGTAGACTGGGAACAATTTATGAGGCGCTGCTGTCTCATACATCTGACTACCATCGAACACGATGATGCCACTATTGAATGAAGACTTGAATTGAATCTCATTATATAATGAGATTCAATTCATGTATTCATTCAATAGTGGCATTATCGTGTCCGATGGTATAGTCAGATCATGTATACTCTGAACGCTTCATACTCATCCTCGTGAGGACAATTGAGTAGTTAATATACAGGCCACCATAAGGGTCTATACAATGAGATTCAATTCATGCCTTCATACTCATCCTCGTGAGGACAATTGAGTAGTTAACATACAGGCCACAATAACTGTATGTTAACGACACAATTGTCCTTACGAGGATGAGTATGAAGAGTTCAGAGTATACATGATCTGACTATACCATCGGACACGATGATGCCACTATTGAATGAAGACATGAATTGAATCTCATTATATTGATCCTTATTGTGGCCTGTATGTTGACTACTCAATTCTCCTCACGAGGATGAGTATGAAGACATGGATTGAATCTCATGATATTGACCCTTATTGTGGCATTTATATTGACTACTCAATTGTCCTCACGAGGATGAGTATGAAGACATGAATTGAATCTCATGATATTGACCCTTATTGTGGACTTTATATTGACTACTCAATTGTCCTCACGAGGATGAGTATGAAGACATGAATTGAATCTCGTTATATTGACCCTTATTGTGGCCTGTATGTTGACTACTCAATTGTCCTCACGAGGATGAGTATGAAGACATGAATTGAATCTCGTTATATTGACCCTTCTTGTGGCCTGTATGTTGACTACTCAATTGCATACATGTGTACTTTCTCAGATTTGATTTAATTGGACAAAAATTATTGTTACAAGTAATAAAATGTTCAATAAACAACAAATACCTACTCCGCGTTACTCAGGTAGGTATTCACTAATTACCTAATTAAATAATAAAAGTTATTACAAGCCGAGAAATTATACCGCTTAATTTCTAATGGAACTTGAACCACAGAAAATATTTATTTTATTTTAGTACCAGGTATTTAATTTCATTAATATAGAAGGAAGCTTCAGCTAGCGTCTATGACACATCAAATATACCAGTTCCCGTTCGATCACTGAAGTTGAGCAACAACCAGAAATGTTGCTCCATTTGGGTGACTGCGTAGGTTCGCACCCTCGTGATGCTGATTTTTTCCGGGCCAACCCACACTGTGTGAGGTCAATGTGGGCAGCTGGTTTGCAAGTTTCCAGCGAATGGATGGTGAAACCCCCGTCTCGAATTTACCAATGAATGTTAAAAAGACGTTATAATAAAAATAAATAGAAGGAAGCTTCGCCAGGTATCTTAGGGACATGTGAGTCTATGTTCTATGCAAATAAAATATGTTTGGCAGGATTATTGAAAAGCTGTCTTAAATTGACAACGGAGGATTCGATTTCAACCAAAAGTATAGATTTTTAATTTCATGTTTTATGCATATTTATAGAATAGAATATAGAGCTTTATTTGTAATTAAATTTGTTATAATTTTTATGCATATTTATAGAAGTAGGCACCAAATTTCATTGGCATTAGCTCTTACCGCTATCTTAAACTGCTAAAAAGTAGCAAAAAATCACCAAGGATAGAATAGATTTCAACCAACAGTTTTGTGCTTCGTCCGTTCTTCATCATCATAGATTAACGGCCGTGGCAGGCCCGTATCCAGGATTTTATTTGAGGGGGGGGGGTCATCTAAAGNTTTTTATTTCGGGGGGGGGGCGGTTGAACCCTTAAACCCTTGTCCTAAATACGGCCATGAGCCGTGGAGCTGGTTTGCAAAAACTCGTCATGAGTTGTTGATACTAAAGAATCTTTAGGAATAATGCAGTAACTTCTCCTTGCTTTCTGCGTGGATAATGGAAAAGTTATCGTTTCCGGCCCTGCCCTTAAAAAAATAATAGTTCCCCTATCCACATAGGAAGGATAATCCAGTAGTAGCTTCTCCTTTTGGTTTTCTCATGGGTAATGGAAAGGATATCGTTTCCAACCCTGGTCTTAGACGCCTTTTACGACTGGCATGGACTATCGTGCGTTCTTAAGATACCTTTTATAAAGACAGACTGATATACGCACGGAATAATAGCTTGAGATTTGGGTTCTGGGGACCTCAAAACGTATTTTTCCATTGAAGCGTGTCGTTGAAAATTCAGCCCATTACAATATGTTCCTTTGTAAAGTAAAAAGCTTCCCCACCTCATCTCCGCTATATTTTAGAACAGTGGTGGGGCACATCTTTTTAAGTACTAGCAACTGCTATTCAGTTGGCCAACGATATTTGGGTTCCCCGGTCGGGCTCCAATCCGAGTATCATCAGGTCCAATGTTGTTGCTGTGCTTCCCCACCTCCGCTATATTTTAGAGCAGTGGTGGGGGCACTTCTTTTTAAGTACTAGCAACTGCTATTCAGTTGGTCAACGATATATCGTCACCTTATGTCACAAGGGGTCTAACTCGAAATTTCTCAAACGGTTTTCAACGGTAAATCGTTGGCCTAAGCAGGCAAAATGTAAACCGTTGCCTGAGCGTGATATCTACACACGTGACGGAAACAGGTGTATCCAACGGCAAATCGATGTCCTAAGCAGGCAAAATGTAAACCCGTGCCTGAGCGTGATATCTACACACGTGACGGAAATAGGTGTATCCAACGGTAAATCGATGGCCTAAGCTGGCAAAATGTAAACCGGAGCCTGATCGTGATATCTACACACGTGACGGAAACAGGTGAATCCAGCGGTAAATCGATGGCCTAAGCAGGCAAAATGTAAACCGGTGTCTGATCGTGATATCTACACACGTGACGGAAACAGGTGTATCCAACGGTAAATCGATGGCCTAATCAGGCAAAATGTAAACCGGTGCCTGATCGTGATATCTACACACGTGAAGGAAACAGGTGTATCCAACGGTAAATCGATGTCCTAAGCAGGCAAAATGTAAACCGGTGCCTGATCGTGATATCTACACACGTGAGGGAAACAGGTGTATCCAACGGTAAATCGATGGCCTAAGCAGGCAAAATGTAAACCGGTGCCTGATCGTGATATCTACACACGTGAAGGAAACAGGTGTATCCAACGGTATATCAATGGCCTAAGCAGGCAAAATGTAAACCGGTGCCTGAGCGTGATATCTACACACGTGAAGGAAACAGGTGTATCCAACGGTAAATCGATGGCCTAAGCAGGCAAAATGTAAACCCGTGCCTGAGCGTGATATCTACACACGTGACGGAAACAGGTGTATCCAACGGTAAATCGGTGGCCTAAGCAGGCAAAATGTAAACCCGTGCCTGAACTTGATAATTACACACGTGACTGAAACAGGTGAATCCAGCGGTAAATCGATGGTCTAAGCTGGCAAAATGTAAACCCGTGCCTGAACGTGATATCTACACACGTGATTTAAGAAAGATATTTGTAAATTGTATATTCCATTATCCATTAAGATATTCACCACCAATCAAGTCAACTTTCACTCGCAGATCAATTTGTATTTTTGCTATTTTTTCTTTTCTTTTAATTTTAATAATCAAATTCAGAAATAAACTCTCCATCTTATCTTATCTCCTTTCTAGTTGTTCATTGCCAAGAGTCATGAGGACCCAAATTTTAGTTTGAAGTTCAAAGTTCTAACAACTTGATGTTTGATAATGGTATCTACCATCTAAACAATCTGTACACTGAAGTTACTGATAACACATGTGGCTATCAAAGAAGTGACAAACAAGTCAAACAACCTAAATACCAACCTAATAGTTATCGCCTAGTTCTAGCTGGGTATGTTATGTTCGTAATTAAAAACTCTGTGAATGTGACACATGAGTTTATTATTTTACTGGCTAAAAAAATACTCCCCCCCCATAGTTCTGGGACATAATTAGACCCCAACTGTGACATACAAGTACATACCAAATTTCAAGTCTCTGACTATTACCATTATCTTTTTAGAGAGTATAAGTGAAAACCGCTAAAAAGCAGCAAAAACCGCCAATGGCATGTTCGATTGCACCCAAGAGTTTCGCGCACAATTAGACCACAGATGGGACCTATACTCCAAATTTCATCCAAATCGGTCAACTCTAAGTGGCAAAAGTGCCCATCACAAAAGACAATTTTTTCATTCGATTTTTTTTGCTGATCTCCTTGGCGAAATTGTACAGATTATTGAACGAAAATTTTCCCGGAGCGAAAACTTTTTCTGTTTCCAGAAATGTTTTTTGTTTTTGTCGGCGTTTTAGCAGGTAAAGTTGATGCGTATTCATTTTTTTTTTTTTTTTAAATATCTTTTTTAAAAAGATAGTCTAGTTTTTCCACACTCTCTGTTGAAATACAGAGTGAGTCAACTTCAATCTCGGCATCTCGAAAAGGTTGACTTGAGAGTAACTTGAGAGAATTTCATATCCTATAGTAACAATCTTTGTACCAATTACGGTTCTTGAGATACAGGATGAAAAACATTAACATTTTTTAGAACGGCCGGCCCATATCTCGAGAACTCTTTAAATATTCCTTTTAAAATACATCATCGATTGATAGGTCATCCCATTTAAGAATTTTGAGCTGGCCGCTGCCCAACCTAACCGGCCGAAAATTTTTGGATCCAAAATGAATCACCCAAAAATGGGGCGACCCGTAATTTACCGCTTATCGATATCTTGAGTGTGGTTCTCGAGACACTGGAGGTGGGGTGAGACTTTAGGCTCACCCTATAGTGGCCATGGTTACTTATATTCGAGTTCGCATAGTTCTACCTACTTCCCCTGGGGGAGGTAATTACGTCAACGCTCGGAGATGAGCGTTGATTTTTCTTCATGCGTTTCGTGCGTTTTATTGGCCTCATTTGTATATCACCAATCGTGTTTTACAGAAAATTGAGGAAAAACTTCTGGGATGATTTGGGTAAAGATGCTTTAGACATCTTAATAATAGGGTAACTGAAACAAGAATTCCTAAAAACCAGAAGGTAGAAGAGTATAAGACAAATGGCAAAGGAAAACCTATTTCGATCATGATGATTAAATAGCAAAAAATTGACGGAAAACCTATTTCGATCATCATGATTAAATAGCAAAAATAGACGGAAAACCTATTTCGATCATCATGATTAAATAGCAAAAAATAGACGGAAAACCTATTTCGATCAAGATGATCAAATAGCAAAAAACAAAACAGAAAACCTATTCCGATCATGATGGCCGGTAAACCATCAAATTTTGAGACATCAGAAGAATTTCCAGGCAAATAAATTAATTCCATTCCTTCTTTGGCTAGATGTATGAGAAATCTGACGCTCATGATGTCACTGAGCAGTCGTTCTGAGGTAGTGACCTTTTTTTAGCTCATTGTACACTTTACATCTGTATTTTTGCGTTGGCAGTCCAACATTGCGCAGTTTTATAATTTTTCTTAAGAATTTTGGTTGTAGAAACATTAGGCCTGGCTAAAAATATCATATTTTCTCCTTCTATTTTTTCTTAATCTTTGAGACCAACTGCAACCTCTGGTAAAGATTAAGGATTAAGAAAAGGGGAATTTCTAATAGTTGATAACTCCTGGGAGAGATAACTTCATATTATAATGATAAAATAATATTGTTTGTGTCAATCTTGAATTGGAAATGTATTTGAGTGATGTTTATTTAAAATAAAAGATGGCATCTCTGATTACTATCAGCAAAGTCATCACACTTGAACAGCAAGTCAATGTACTGTGAATCTTATTATGAATTCCATTCTGTGTTTACATAATGACTTCAATGATATCAATGCAATGCAAAGAGAAACCCAGTAGTTTAGTTTACCAGAACGAACTGTGTGACCAATAGTATGATGTCAATTGATTTGAATGCGATGCGCTGGATTCGGTGTTGATATTACCAGTGGTTTCAGGAATTGTAGGTGGCCCGGAAAAACTAATTAGCCAATTGAACCAGTTATTTCTGAAACCCAATCTGCTTTATATATAAAAGACAATGGCATGAGTGACTGATCAACGTAAACAACTAAAAATTTGGCAGGGACCTTCGTGCACCATGTAAGTGTGCACTAAGAAATAATTTTGCAAAATTTTAATTTTAAGGGGTAGAAATTGCGAAAAGTAAACAATCCCCATAAGAAATACATTGGAACGAGAGAGATAGCATGATACATGTACATACATACAACAGCGTAGAACGGCCATGCCTCTAAGGCGCCAAGCTATAGGCCGTAGCGAAGCACGTGCGAAACAGCTAGTAATTAATTATTTTTCAAAATTGAGATATTGATACCGGGGGAAAGAGGAAATGAAAACGCGTTTCTTCAATAACTCAGATGATTTGTATGCAATTTATAGGAGATAGTAATATGGAACGAACGCATATTACTATCTCCTATAAATTCCATACAAGTGATGATGACTGAGATGGGTTTGACAGGAACACAGAATATTAAATATGGGTTCACACGATAATTAGGTTAGGCCGTAGATAGGGTTTCTCAGGATGGATATGGAGCTTCTTAATGATGATGACTTTGGTGGCTCCTGATGGAAATAGGATTGAGATGGGTTTGACAGGAACACAGAATATTAAATATGGGTTCCCACGATAATTAGGTTAGGCCGTAGATATGGTTTCTCAGGATGGATATGGAGCTTCTTAATGATGATGACTTTGGTGGCTCCTGATGGAAATAGGATTGAGATGGGTTTGACAGGAACACAGAATATTAAATATGGGTTCCCACGATAATTAGGTTAGGCGGTAGATATGGCTTCTCAGGATGGAGATGGCGCTTCTTAATGATGATGACTTTGGTGGCTCCTGATGGAAATAGAATTGAGATGGGTTTGACAGGAACACAGAATATTAAATATGGGTTCACACGATAATTAGGTTAGGCCGTAGATATGGTTTCTCAGGATGGAGATGGAGCTTCTTAATGCTGACTGAGAGATTACTTTTACTGTACTTTCCCGAATGTTAAATCTTTTACAAAAGTCATGGAAAGAAGAAGTAATAGTGCCTCTAGCCTCTAGCACCTATCAACCTATCATCAATCCAAAGATCTCAATGTCGACCACCCCATACTTCTCCTTATAATAAAGTATAATGGGGGTATAGATAGTTTTCTTTTCCTGATGGACCTCAAGAGGCTGATTTCTGCCTGCTTCAGAACAAAACTTAAACGAACCAAAACAAACCTTACAAAAACCTTGAATATAATTGTACACAACGACCAGAAAACTATTAGCAGAGAAGCAGAAAACTATTTGCCATGAGAATTGAGAAAGAATGTGAAATTGAGGAATACACCAGTTCCCGTTGGATCACTGAAATTAAGCAACGTCCAGCAAGGTTGTTCTATGTTCTATTATTTTACGATTCTCTTTTTTAAAATATTTTCTTGTTGTTGTTTTTTTAAGTACGGAGCCCTTTCTATGCAAGTTAAACCTATACTTGACTGATTATTACTTGTAGTTGTTTTTGTCTTACTCTGACATAACATTATTTGGCAAGTCCAGCTAAGTTGGACTTGGCAAGGTGTGGCAGAAGAATAATTACAACAGATACTCCTAATCAATAAATCAATATTTTATTAATAGATAAAATCATGATTGAAAACATTCTTTGTGAGCGGACAAGTACACCTAATTGGTTTACTAGTCACAGGGTTGTCTTTTTTCATAAAAAAATAATTTAATAAAACCTCGCTGGGTGTTGTTAAACTTCAGTGATCTTACGGAAACTCGTGTTTTCAACATGCTATTGACGTTGGCTATTAATATAGCTAATGCAATTTTTTTTTAATTTGGCTTAACGTCTTTTTAACATCTATTGGTCATTCAAGACGGGGGTTTCACCCTCCATTCGCTGGAAACTTGCAAACCAGCTACCCACATTGAACTCACCCAGCCTGGGTTGGACCGAAAAAATAGCCAGCATCACGAAGCCGAGAACCCATGTGGACACCCACATGGTACAACCTCGCTGGACGTTGCTTAACTTCAGTGATCTCTCGCGAACTAATGTATTCAACGTGCCATAGACGCTGGCTATAACACCAGGTTAATTGCTTTTGTGTAGTAACTTTAAAGGTGGGAACAAACACCAAAACCCCTTTTTGTATCACACTGTTATGAGCAAGTACCTAATATCTACATAATACTATGGTTATATGTTCAAACACCGAAAAAAATCAACCCCCCCCCTCCCGAGATTTTAGGCCTATGTTAAGAACCGCCTATGTTAGTGGTGCTTTCTGGAACTTGACCTGGCGCACTGCCATGTGCTGATTCAGTGACATGAAAAGTAGCACCAAACTTTGCACTGCTGTCAACAAAATCTATGGGAATGCGCGTTGGTTTATCTGAAAGAACAATGCTAACTTACCCGTTTTCGGTTTCTCTTTGGGATAACATATTCTAAAGAGCCCCTTAGTTCTTGTATAATAAAAATATTTGCTGTCCATCTGCTCGCGGAGCTGTTCTTGTTGCCCTTTTTTCTCGGCATAATCCTGAAACAAAACATTTATTAAAAAATTGATTAAAAACAGAGCGCAGAATAGCCAGATAATTTTTTTTGGCTTAACGTCTCTTTAACATCATAAGTCATTCGAGATGGGGCTTTTACCTTCCAGCCTTAGTTGGACTATGTCAGAGGGCTCGGTCCTACTTGAATTGAGCACATTGCCAATTCCCGAGGCCCCTCAAAAAAAAACCAGGGCTTGGCGAAAAATCACTCTTTTCCCAGGGTTATCTTCATTGTGATAAAGATTTTTTACAATTACACTTCTAGATGATGTTGTTGTTGCTGTAGTAGTTGTTCTGTAGATGTTGTTCTTGTTGATATTAGTTATCTTATTGATGATGTTGTTCTTGTTGATATTAGTTATCTTATTGATGATGTTGTTGTTGCTGTAGTAGTTGTTCTGTAGATGTTGTTCTTGTTGATATTAGTTATCTTATTGATGATGTTGTTCTTGTTGATGTTAGTTATCTTATTGATGATGTTGTTCTTGTTGATATTAGTTATCTTATTGATGATGTTGTTCTTGCTGATATTAGTTATCTTATTGATGATGTTGTTCTTGTTGATATTAGTTATCTTATTGATGATGTTGTTCTTGTTGATATTAGTTATCTTATTGATGATGTTGTTCTTGTTAATATTAGTTATCTTATTGATGATGTTATTCTTGTTGATATTAGTTATCCTAATGATGATGTTGTTCTTGTTGATATTAGTTATCTTATTGATGATGTTGTTCTTGTTGATATTAGGTATCTTATTGATAATGTTGTTCTTGTTAATATTAGTTATCTTATTAATGATGTTATTCTTGTTGATATTAGTTATCCTAATGATGATGTTGTTCTTGTTGATATTAGTTATCCTAATGATGATGTTGTTCTTGTTGATATTAGTTATCTCATTGATGATGTTATTCTTGTTGATATTAGTTATCCTAAGGATGATGTTGTTCTTGTTGATATTAGTTATAAACAATAATAATTGATCCATGTCTTAATGTATTATACACACGAACACATGATATTGTATTATATGTCTGCGGGATCTATTGTGATTTGTGATTGTTGAAGGCACTGGTGTTGGCAGATCGATCTAAAGAGATGACCTTGCGAGATACCAATTTGTTCATGTCTAAATATAAACAGTATACACCATGTTGGTATCATAATGCCCAGATTCAATTATAAGTATTGCCGTGTAATTAATATCGACTGAACATACAGAGGCTCTCTCCACATTTGGTACTGTAGACAGAATTGAGAAATATGACCCATATTTTGGTGTTCTTGGAGAGAACATACAGAGGCTCTCTCCACATTTGGTACTGTAGACAGAGTTGAGAAATATGACCCATATTTTGTTGTTCTTGGAGAGAACATACAGAGGCTCTCTCCACATTTGGTACTGTAGACAGAGTTGAGAAATATGGCCCATATTTTGCTGTACTTGGAGAGAACATACAGAGACTCTCTCCACATTTGGTACTGTAGACAGAGTTGAGAAATATGACCCATATTTTGGTGTACTTGGAGAGATTTTGATGAAACTTACTGTGACCATTATTCCGTAAATAGAATTGGTTGATTTGAGCCCTTGCGTTCTTGCGATGGACGGTTCTACGCAATGCGAGACGACCTGTGGAACGCATTACCATCGCAGTTTTAAAGGCCATCAAAACCTTTTCGGCAATCTCATATCAACCTATTTCTACCATTCTTCCAAACATGAATCCAGAAATGGAGAGAATGGTTGATTTTAAAGGGAACATCGCTTTCAGGCCTTATTCATCTCTGCAAGACCTCTTCGTTGAGGATTGAATTTGTCCCCATGCGCGCAATATACCTAACAGAAATTTACAGGGGGAGGGGGAGGTACTTGTAACGTACAAGACGGGGATTCGAGTCCTGGGCAGTACTTTTTAATGCAATGTTTATCGAGGTACGATACCCAATTTGTTAAAAGTTGTTGAGCTTACCACAAATGCCTTTCATGGCTACAACGGCATTCTAGGGAATATCAAAGCACCTAGTTGAACGTTGACCTTGAGATCTTTCGATTGCAGTTTCTCTCTCTCATTCTATCTACTCTCTCTCGAGAACGGGTCTGACACCGGGGAGATGTGTTGAGGCAATCCAACATTTTTTAAACCAATTTTAACCCAATTAGAGAGCTTAGGAAACGTTTTTATGACCATGACTCCATGGCGTATGTACAATTGTCCAACATGGACCAATCTTGGACGGGTTCTTTCTTGCAAAATTTGCCTCAACACATCTCCGCGGTGTAGGACCCGAAAAAAATAACATGACGCATGTCCCCCCCCGGGCCCCACCCTATATCCGCGCATGTTTGTCCCCCATCCTGTTCCCAGTAGTACCAATGCAGGTAAATTTTATTTCTTCCTAAATGTCAACCTCTTTCTAAACACATAAAACATAATCTTTCTACACTCAACAGATTCCTCGATAGCTATAAACAATTTAGAAAGTAATATAAATAAGAATCAATGTGATATATGAAACTGATGGTCGGATTTTGAATCAATATGATAGAACCATTCTCCAAAGTTGTTTCATTGTGAAAGATGACCTTGAAACGTATGGTGATCATTGGTTGGGCCCCACCTCGCCTTGCCCTTCTCATTGGAATGAAGTTAGCTCTGGCATTTAGAATGGTTGCCTGGATTTAGGGAAAGTATCTCATACATATAAACATAAGGTATATGTTGATGCAAGAAGTTTATCACAAATGTAGGTGCATTACACGATCATGGATAGAACATGCAAGTATGAAAAAATAGACTTTTGAGTGGAAGGTTACCACTAGGCGAGGTTAATTGCCGGACCATTTTTCCCCTAACTCATATAAAGAAAAAATCTGCCTCTTCCAAAAATTGAAATCACTTCCTCCCTATTTACTAGCCGATCGCTTATAAAAGCACTAAGAGATAGATTGTGACCTTTTTGGTTTATTATTTTCAATAATGAACCTTTGGAATCGTCACGGAAAAAAATATACCCCCCTCAAAATTTGATATTATACGTTTCAAGGTACGTAGAATCCAAAAATCGTATAAAAAAATCCGTTTGTCGGACGTATGCCGCGCCGTCACTCGTTCGCCGTGATGGACACTTTTGCCACTTAGCATTGACGGATTTGGATGAAATTTGGTGTATTAGTCCCAAAAACTTTTGGGTGCAATCAAATATACCGCTGGTGGTTTTTACCGCTTACCGCTTTAAAGCAGTTTTCATTAATCCTGTCTAAAAAGAGAATGGTAAGAGCCAGAGACTTCAAATTTAGTATGTCAAATTTAGGGTCTAATTACGCCCCAGATTTGGAATCATCACGAGACCCCCCTCAATTTTTTGCCCCCAATTTTTTTTTGGGGGGGGGCAAAAAAGGTTTATTATTTTTTGCTAGAAAAATGATAACCCCATGTGTCACATTGGCAGAGTTTTTTAGGTGGGAATCCAGTTTCGAATAAAACTTTTTAATGTTGGGCAAGGTTTTTAACCATTTCTAAATGTTTTATCTCCTTTTGGTTTATTATTTTTAATAATGATTGGAATCGCCAGGATGAGAAATATGGGTCATATAAAGGTTTGCAGGATCCAAAATCGACAATAAAAAAATCAACCGTTTGACGCCGAATATTGCGAACAGCACTTTTGTGTGGAATCCCAAAATCTAATAAAAAATTCCGTTCGTCCTCAGCGCCGTCTTTCGTACGTGGTATTTTTTTCACTTAGGGTTGACTGATTTTGGTACGTAGATCCTATTTGGGATCTCTTTTTTTTTAATTTGGCTTAACGTCTCTTTAACATCTATTGGTCATTCAAGACGGGGTTTTCGCCCTCTATTCGCTGGAAACTAGCAAACCACCTACCCACATTGACCTCACCCAGCCTGGGTTGGTCCGGAAAAATATCCAGCATCACGGGGGCGCGAACCCACGTGTACACCCGCATGGCACAACCTCGCTGGACGTTGCTTAATTTCAGTGATCTCTCGGAAACTGGTGTATTCAACGTGCCATGACGCTGGTTGGATATTTGGGATAAGGTGCTCAATTTTTTTCTTTTTTACAGACATAGGGTTCCACACTAGAAAGAATATTTTGCTTTTTTGTGTCGCCTCGAAATAGGTATTTAACTTATTCATTACCACAGAAGTGACGGCTTTAGAGAAGAGAAGCCTGACAGGATACTGTTTAGATCCTGATTTCAGTAGCTCTTGACTTGTGTTAGGTTCAGTGACCGGAACCTTCTAGAACTAATTGGAAGCCTTACGTCTCAGATTGGTTTATTGTAGGCCATCATTATCGATGGTATGATCATAGCAAAGTAAACTGAGATGTACCTCATCAATGTAAAATTATACTTGTAATTATTATTAATGAAATAGGGGAAGCCGGGACACTCCAACCATCATACACTCTGTGAAGGAAACAGTGAATAGGCTAGTAACTCAGGAATGCAAAGTTTTTTTTTTTTTAACTACTCATTCAACGACTCGCAAGACGAGACAATTACAGAATAGTTATACTTGTAATTATTATTAATGAAATAGGGGGAGACAGGACACTCCAACCATCGTACAATCAGTGAAGGAAACTGAGAACAGGCTAGTGCCTCAGGAATGCAAAATTATACTTGTAATTATTATTAATGAAATAGGGGAAGCCAGGATACTCCAACCATTAAAGAAAACTGAAAACAGGCTAGTGCCTCAGGAATGCAAAATTATACTTGTAATTATTATTAATGAAATATTGGAAGCCAGGATACTCCAACCATTAAAGGAAACTGAAAACAGGCTAGTGCCTCAGGAATGCAAAATAATACTTATAATTGTTATTAATTGAATACTGAAAGCCAATGCACTCCAACCATCATAAATATAGTAAATTTGTCCTTTGAAAAGGGAGGCCTGTATGCACCTCTTCAAAAAATACACCAGAAAGCTCTACTGATAGGTCCTTTGAATTATGCATTATATTCGAAACTTCAGCTTTTTATCAAATAACGCCCGGAAAATAATTAGGTGTTTTCTTTCGGATTTAATGAATGCTTTACAACTTACAATTTCAAAGTGCCGCCATTTTGTAACCAAAAGAGATAGAAATTCGTTTTATAGACCAAAAAAATCGGGGGATTGAGGCAAAAGCCAGCAGGCGCCCCCTTTCAATTGCTCACCAGGGGTGGATGGAGGGTTTACAAAAATAGACCAAAAAGTTTGCAGATAATAATAAATGAACATAAATTATTAAAAATGGGGGATTCCATTTTTTTTTTTAAAAAAATAACTTGCCCGCGACCCCAAAAGTTCTTTTTTATTTATAACTAGACTTTACTGGACGAGCTCTCAAAATTTCAGGATTTTATATTTAGCCGTTCCAGGACCCTGTTTGCAAGCTCCAACTCTTATAACATATTTCGTTGGTTATGTGGTCCGTTACCTGAAGAGGATCATCTGGTCGTGAGTTTGGTTGCATCAATTGAATTTAGTTTCTGATAGGCATGCAACCGGTCTGTTCCATTATTGGTCAGTATTGATTGGAAGTGTTGCATTGTTTGTGGTTGATGTGGTAAATATGGAATTTTTATTTTGATTACACAGGGTGACTATTTAACATCCAACGGGCCGAGGCAAAAAATACTCTCACGGAGATCATTTATTATTTTTTTTTACAAAATTTTAATCTTTAATACTAAATCATTTATATAAAAAAATCCATGACCTAAGATATTTCTATAATGTAATATATGTTTCTCTTTAGAATGACATCATTTCAACCAATCGAAAATGTGTATTTATCAAATTAAACAATATTTTCGATGTCGATTCGTGTTCACACGTGTGAACATCGGTCCTTCGGAATAACTCTGTTGTGCTCGTGCGTGTGAACACATGGTTCAATATGTGTTAAATTGACGAGATTTATTTTGTGAATCAAGAGTGTCGATAAAAAAGATCGAAGCGTTTGAGAGTTGTCAAAGTACAAAAAGACAGATGGAAGAAAAGTCGTGGCTATCTCGAATTTTACTTTACTAAATTTTTACATTTTCACTTTTTTACACTTTTACACCTTAACAACTCGGCTATTAAAGTTGATAATTCAGCCAGCGTCTATGACACGTTGAATACATCAGTTCCCTTTAGATCACTGAAGTTAAGCAACGTACAGTGGGGTCGTACCATGAGGGTGTTTACGTGATGCTGGCTATTTTTCCGCCCAACCCTGGTAAGGTGAGGTCATTGTGGGTATCTGGTTTGTAAATTTCCATTGAATGGAGAGGTACCTGGTTTGTAAATTTCCATAGAATGGAGGGGTACCTGGTTTGTAAATTTCCATTGAATGGCGAGGTACCTGGTTTGTAAATTTCCATTGAATGGCGAGGTACCTGGTTTGTAAATTTCCATTGAATGGAGAGATACCTGGTTTCTAAATTTCCATTGAATGGAGAGGTACCTGTTTTGTAAATTTCCATTGAATGGAGAGGTACCTGTTTTGTAAATTTCCATTGAATGGAGAGATACCTGGTTTGTAAATTTCCATTGAATGGCGGGGTACCTGGTTTGTAAATTTCCATTGAATGGAGAGGTACCTGTTTTGTAAATTTCCATTGAATGGCGGGGTACCTGGTTTGTAAATTTCCATTGAATGGAGAGGTACCTGGTTTGTAAATTTCCATTGAATGGAGAGGTACCTGGTTTGTAAATTTCCATTGAATGGAGAGGTACCTGGTTTGTAAATTTCCATTGAATGGAGATGTACCTGGTTTGTAAATTTCCATTGAATGGCGTCTCGAATGACCACTAGATACTAGAGAGACGTTAATCCAAAAAAGAAATGATTATTTGTGAAAGATACTTTTGAACCCTGTAAAATCCATGTTTGTATATACCAGTGGCAGGGGGAAGGGGGATCTGACATATCGACATTATTATAAACATATTGAGTGCAATGACTTTAGCCAAGTCCTGTTGAATAAAATGTTAAACGCTTTGTTTAGATTATCACTGACCTTGCGTGACAATGAATGACACACACCATCATCATCAACAATAACAATGGAGGTGTCTGCTGGGTAAATACACAACACTTGTACAGTGCCTACTGCCTAATGACATTATTATAAACATATTGAGTGCAATGACTTTAGCCAAGTCCTGTTGAATAAAATGTTAAACGCTTTGTTTAGATTATCACTGACCTTGCGTGACAATGAATGACACACACCATCATCATCAACAATAACAATGGAGGTGTCTGCTGGGTAAATACACAACACTTGTACAGTGCCTACTGCCTAATGACATTATTATAAACATATTGAGTGCAATGACTTTAGCCAAGTCCTGTTGAATAAAATGTTAAACGCTTTGTTTAGATTATCACTGACCTTGCGTGACAATGAATGACACACACCATCATCATCAACAATAACAATGGAGGTGTCTGCTGGGTAAATACACAACACTTGTACAGTGCCTACTGCCTAATGACATTATTATAAACATATTGAGTGCAATGACTTTAGCCAAGTCCTGTTGAATAAAATGTTAAACGCTTTGTTTAGATTATCACTGACCTTGCGTGACAATGAATGACACACACCATCATCATCAACAATAACAATGGAGGTGTCTGCTGGGTAAATACACAACACTTGTACAGTGCCTACTGCCTAATGACATTATTATAAACATATTGAGTGCAATGACTTTAGCCAAGTCCTGTTGAATAAAATGTTAAACGCTTTGTTTAGATTATCACTGACCTTGCGTGACAATGAATGACACACACCATCATCATCAACAATAACAATGGAGGTGTCTGCTGGGTAAATACACAACACTTGTACAGTGCCTACTGCCTAATGACATTATTATAAACATATTGAGTGCAATGACTTTAGCCAAGTCCTGTTGAATAAAATGTTAAACGCTTTGTTTAGATTATCACTGACCTTGCGTGACAATGAATGACACACACCATCATCATCAACAATAACAATGGAGGTGTCTGCTGGGTAAATACACAACACTTGTACAGTGCCTACTGCCTAATGACATTATTATAAACATATTGAGTGCAATGACTTTAGCCAAGTCCTGTTGAATAAAATGTTAAACGCTTTGTTTAGATTATCACTGACCTTGCGTGACAATGAATGACACACACCATCATCATCAACAATAACAATGGAGGTGTCTGCTGGGTAAATACACAACACTTGTACAGTGCCTACTGCCTAATGACATTATTATAAACATATTGAGTGCAATGACTTTAGCCAAGTCCTGTTGAATAAAATGTTAAACGCTTTGTTTAGATTATCACTGACCTTGCGTGACAATGAATGACACACACCATCATCATCAACAATAACAATGGAGGTGTCTGNCTACTGGTAAATCCGTCACTATATAGAAATTCCTCGCTAAGGCTGGGGTTTCACTTCTTCTGCCCAACTTTGCATGCTCCAATGTTCTTTCAGAATCAAAAGAGATCGAATCCCACTGAAAGTAACATTGTTCCGTTGCAAAGGAAGCGAAGGCCCATGTAGCAAGATTTGCTTGCTATTTGCGAATCAAACACAAAACAAAGTGCTTCACAAAACAAAAGCAAAATATATTATGCTTGGGACTTGATTAACAATTTTTTATGAAACAACAGATAAAGTTTTCTGCCACTGCTCGAAGCTGTTAATTTAGTATACAAAAATGCATTAATAAAATTCACCAACATGCATTTGCTAAAATGCACTTTCATAATATGCTATTTTGCTATTAATAAATTTTCCAGGCTCAGTAGGCCAGTTGGTAAGAATGACTGATTCGTAACCAAGGGGCTGTTGGTTCGAATCCAAGCGAAGGTAACAAATTTATTAATAACATGGTGAAGTGCATTGTGACAAAGCATTAGTTTAACGCAATTTTTAAAAAATGTTATTTTGCTATTAAGATATTTTCATGTCTTTGCGTCTGTTCGAAACACCAAGCCTGCCGATTAAGCATGCATTACGTTGCATCCTCGCCAGATGTCAAACCCTTGCTATGTATAAGATTTGGTGAAGTCAGAGATCAGAGAGAGGTGTCGCCAGATCACAGGCTGGTTACTCTGTACAGACCGGATTCGACTGACACCGACACCTGCAGTGTGATTCACCTCATTGAAGTATTGAAGTTTCTAGAAGAATCCAATGGC
This sequence comes from Pachypsylla venusta, assembly GCA_012654025.1. Lineage (NCBI taxonomy): Eukaryota > Metazoa > Arthropoda > Insecta > Hemiptera > Aphalaridae > Pachypsylla > Pachypsylla venusta. The sequence goes on from CM022883.1 coordinate 8,941,426, forward strand.
GACCGATTGTGAAATGTCATTTTTTTATATATATGAAAAAGTTATTCCGGGAACCGCTTTCGCATTACTTCAGGGAACGGCCATTTCATTCCGAAAGAGAAAATTTTATGAGAAAATTTTTCGCTCCCGGCGGGATTCGAACACACAATCTCCGGACCAAGAGTCAATGGACTTAACAACTCTGCCGCGGAGATCAACTGAAATGTGAAATGTCATAACTTCGGGAAACTGCTACAAGCGAAAAATTACCCCCCCCCCCCCCCCCNTACCCCCCCCCACACACATTTATATGGAGACCTTAACTGTGATAAACAGAAATCTAGTGATATCTGTTTTGTGATCACCTGACAAGAGAAAGTGGTTTCTTATTTGCCATGGAGTATTTACCGGTCTGGATGATGGCTTGCCTCAACTCAAACATCCATAAATGTCCAACAAGTACCGATCTGGAATGTGATACTCGTTCAATGATATTATGTCCATAATTGTCAACATTATAAGGTCGTTCAACTTTAGACAGCTTTCAAATATTGGTGATCTGGTGACTTTAAAAAGTGGAAAGTAAAAAAAAAATATAGCGTTTGGCGGGTAACTCTTCTAGCTCACTCATCCCCCAAATTGAACACAATTGAGTTAGGTATGATTGGTATAGCCAATCTCCGACGGTACTTAGCGTTGCCGTATCGAAAGAAAAGTATCGATATTTTATATCGATATTACCGAAATTGATATTATCGAAAGATTAATATCGCGATGAATGTCGATATCGGTTATATTGAGATCTCAATATCGATATTCAATATTATCGATGTAGATATCGATATTCAATATTATCGATGTAGATATCGATATTCAATATTATCGATGTAGATATCAAAGCANACAATAACTAAAATATATAACTAAAAGACTTAAAATTTTAGAAGAACAACATCTGCATTCGGTGGTAGTCTGATGGAATGATTAAGGAAGAGAAAGTCTAGTACGGTTTTCCGTACCATTTATTTTTTTTCGATATTCTCGAAAGCTTAATATCCATATAAAATATCGAATCTTTTTCTAATGTATGAAAATACACTAACAAATTTAACAATATATCTCCGTCCAATTAAAACTAATTAATGAATCAGTTTGAAACTCGAGATATTTTGTATGCTTGTATGAGAGCTGAACAAGGTGATAATTGCGATTTTGATTTCATCTCGTAACCTCTGCTCTTCGTAGAATTTACTATAATTTATAAGCCAAAATTCTAGCTCTTTTCCAAGACCTGTAGAATCAAATTCTACCTGTGGAATCAAATACCACCTGCTATTCGAAAACCTGTAGAATCAAATTTTATCTGTGTAATCAAAGTCTACCTGTTATTCGAAGACCTGTGGAATCAAATTCCACCTGCTATTTGAAAACCTGTGGAATAAAATTCCAGGTGTTATTTGAAAACCTGTAGAATTAAATTCCACTGCTATTTGAAAACCTGTGGAATCAAATTATGCCTGCTATTCGAAAACCTATAGAATCAAATTCGGCCTGCTGTTCGAAGACCTGTGTGGAATTGATTCCACACAGGTCTTCGAACTTAATTTTCTCGAAATTAGTTTTCTCGATCTTAATTTGTTTGCATATGGAACCTGCGTGGAATTGATTCCACACAGGTCTTCGAACTTAATTTTCTTTGTTTGCATATGGAACTTGAGTTCCATATGCAAACAAATTAAGATCGAGAAAACCTGATATTGGAAATTCGGAATAGTGTTGTTGGTCTTGCAATAGTCTTGCAACGAAAGGTTGTTTTGTGTATTAGAATAGGAATGGGAGACACCAAACTGACTCACTCATTCGTCTTCACAAGATCAAGTCTAAGAATCTCTCTCAGTCGAACTCATCTTTCAATGCCTCCATCTTCCACGAGATCGGTCATCTTTCCTTCACCATTACTGTCCGATAACCGAGCGTCAAATATCTTTAACAGATTAGCTTTTATGAATATTTTTGAATAAGAAGAATCACCGTCTCTTTCCAGATACAGTTGACCACATATGAAGCCATCACAATGGCCGTTTCTACAGAACAGGATGACCTGGAATACTACCAGTTGTAGCCAAAGGCCATCAAAACCTTTTCGGTGACCTCATATCAATCTATTTCTGCCATTTTTCAAACACGAGTCCAAAAATAGGGAGAACAGTTGATTTTAAAAGGATCCGCTACAACAACATATTAAATTTCAATGCCCACTTCAACCGAATCTTGACCAAGTTCTATTATAATAATATACAGGGTGTCCATAAAGTCTCACCCCACCCCCCGTATCTCGAGAATGGCTGAAAATATAAGAAAATGCAAAAACACGTATCCCTTAGATTTTGGGGGGATTTTCAGACTAAAAATTTTTTGGCCTCGGCCAGTCGTTTAGGCTGGGCACGGACTGACTTCAAAATCTTAAATGAGAAGGTATATCAAGTGATACCTTATTTTACAGGCACGTATAGTCAATGGCACGTTGAATACACCAGTTCCCAATAGATCACTGAAGTTAAGCAACGTACAGCGAGGTTGTGCCATGTGGGTGTCCACGTGGGTTCGCACTCTATTGATGCTGGCTATTTTTCCGGCCCAAACCAGGCTGGGTGAGGATGTGGGTAGCTGGTTTGCATGTTTCCAGCGAATGGAGGGTGAAACCCCCATCTTGAATAACCAATAGATGTTAAAGAGACGTTAGATTTTTTTTTTTTTTCAATAATGAACCTTTGGAATAGTCACNTTTTTTTTTTTTTTGCGATGTTTTTCTACAATCCGTACCTACCGATTTTTGCTTTTCTGAATATTGCTTGATATAAAAAACTAACCAGAGCCGGTTTTCTAACAATAACCAACAAATGAGCACAAGGAAAATAGCTTGAACAGAGGTAATATCTAATAGACACACATATGAAATGTTTAAAGAGTTCAGGGATTACTCATCTTCCATCTAAGACTTTATCGTCAGAACCAGAACAGAAATTTAATGACATACAAGACACTATACAGGGTGTCCCAAAAGTCCGAAACCGCCTGAATATCTTTTGAATGGCTTTATGTGGAGTTTTGAAATTTTGCATGGTGTTATATCCCAAATTAAACCACCTGATGGTGTGACCATTTTTTGCAGGGGCGGGTCCCATGTGGCCTCTAGGGGGGGCCCAACTTTTGTTTTTTAAATATAAAACCCCACCTTGTGATACATTTTCAGAAACCCAATAGAAAAGAAGTACTTTGCAAAAAAATTTACACGCCTAGCGTGTTTGGTTTCAAAATGGCGACTATTAGAAATTTCCAAGATATGACTTCCAAGAGTGTCTAAAACTAGGCGAATTTTTTGCAATGGGATATTGAATGATTGCATAGGATACCAATGTTGAGGAATCTGCTAGACATAATTCGCCTAGTTTTAGACACTTCACCTACTTTTAGAAATAATTCACATAGTTTTAGTGTCTCAAACTAGGCGAATTATGTCTAAAAAATAGGTTCCTCAATATTGGTGTCCTATGCAATCATTCAATATCCCATTGCAAAAAATTCGCCTAGTTTTAGACACTCTTGGAAGTCATATCTTGGAAACTTCAAATGGCCGCCATTTTGGAAGCAAACACGCTAGACGTGTAAATTTTTTTACAAAGTACTTCTAATTCTATTGTCTTTCTGAAAATGTATGACAAGATGGGGGTTCGTATTTAAAAAAACAAAAGGGCGGGTCCCATGTGGCCTCCAGGGAGTCCATCCCTGGGGGCCACATGGGACCCGCCCCTTAAAAATTTGTCACACCATCAGGTGGTTTAATATACCATACAAAATTTCAAAATTCCACATAAAGCTGTTCAAAAGATATTCAGGCGGTCTCGCACTTTTGGGAGTTTTGGGACACCCTGAATACAATTGAAGAAAAAAATGTTCTATGATTACGAATGCTTATCAATAAAACGGTAATTAGTGTTCCTTAACAAAAAGACCAAGGATACGAACAATTGAACGTTACGTTTGACCGAAGTAATAGTCTCCTGCATACAAATCATATGGTGCTTTGGTGCATGAAATATTATGGGGAACTTGCGCTATACTTGGAAGTCAACCAGTCCATAAAATTTGTTTGGATCCCGCTAGAAGGATACGTTTCTTATGCATATTAATTCAATATCTGGTGTGAACATCACACGACTTTCTTTTACCTAGCAGATATTATGTGAATTGACTTCCTGCTAGAAGCCAAAATATCCAAAATACTTTCGACTTATATCCGCAGCAGTCCTAGACAACCAATTAGAATTATTTCTCACATTTGTTACTTTCCCTATACCTACATATTATAAATTAAACTCACTTTTCGTGTCTGTCTTTCTGTTCGCGATAAACTCAAAAATTACCGAGCGGATTTTAATGCTGTTTTAGCAAAAGACTCTACTCTAGAGGAAGGTTTACGTATAAAAAAAAAATCACAAATGTCCAGCCGATTTTTCAATTTTTGTATAGGATATCATAGAATACTATTAGAAACGGTAAGAGGTATAGAACAATTGATGTGAATGGATCCCCCCCCCCTCCCCCCAAACCAAAGACTAGGAGTTACGGCCGATTTTCCGATTTTTGTATGGAAATTCAAATTTTTGCACAATTTTGTCCGATATAAATAAAATTTTGTACAAAACCTAACCGCTTAAAGTGCCGATAAAATTTAATAGAATTGAACACCAAAAGTTTGTTGGGTAGAACGTGTTGGGAGTTGTAGGTGCGTTTTGAAAGCTGCGCAAGGTTAGGCTTCATTCAAGAAACGGGTGCACGGATTATCTTTATTCAATAAACGGCTGTATGGATATTCTTTATTCAAGAAACATCTGTATGGATGCTCTTTATTCAAGAAACGGCTGTACGGATGATCTTTATTCAATAAACGGCTGTATAGATGTTCTTTTTTTAAGAAACGGCTGTACGGATTATCTTTAATTCAATAAACGGCTGTATCGATATTCTTTATTCATGAAACATCTGTATGGATGCTCTTTATTAAAGAAACGGCTGTACGGATTATCTTTATTCAATAAACGGCTCTGTGGATGTTCTTTATTCAAGACACGGCTGTACGGATTATCTTTATTCAATAAACGGTTGTATGGATATCCTTTATTCAAGAAACATCTGTATGGATGCTCTTTATTCAAGAAACGGCTGTACAAGCTCTATGGATGTTCTTTATTCAAGAAAAGGCTGTTCGGATGATCTTTATTCAAGAAACGGCTGTATGGATGTTGAATCAAGAATCTTGACTAATGTACATCTAACTGCATGAATGTTGTTTTCGGAAATGCGTCCGTCCATTAACCACCATCTATTTTTTACTTCCTCAGATAGGTCTCGAATTTCGTAACTCTTTTGAATAAAGACTCCTTATCTCCAACTTTAGGTTCTATCATTAGTCGGAGCTCTTGTGTAATTTGCAATCAAGCGTCATGCTTTGATTGATGAGGATTTGATGATGCGTAATATAACTTCATATAATTAAGCTCCGAGGCAGTCACTTGTGCGAGCAGCTATCAAGCAATAAATGTGTAATTTGACATTGTTTTACTTCAGTGATTTGATTGGACAAGAATTGGTGCGGTCATGTTTATTTGATTGATGAACACATTAGGGATGGGCTAGCCATCCACGAGTCGAGTCATGAGTCGACTCACGAGTCGAACATCTTTTTGAAATGAGTCGACTCTTCAAAGAGTCGACTTACGAGTAGCTTTTTTTTGTTGACTGATAAAGACCATAAAGGGAGAAATATTTTTCCGAGAGTTTGTTGCTTACTGAAGGAAAATGTTCTTTTATCTTGGTGACGATTGATTGTGATGTCTTTTTAATGTATTTACCGAAGTTGAGGACGTTTATTTGGTAGATGCCCATTTTGTCAATTAGTTTTATTATGTCTTTCTGATCAAATAAGGTGTTTTTGAAAATTGTCACTCGATAAGAGTCGACTCATTAAGTCGACTCATATTGGTGAGTCGAAAATCCCAGCCCTAGAACACGTAGGCAATAGAATGGGCAGGTTCCGAAGAATAATTGAGGATATTGGATAACTATTTTAACAAATAGATAGTAGATCAATATTTGATTTAGAGATGATGATTTAGGTCGTCAATATTTACGAGTATGTATAGGTTTAGGTCCATTAGGCTGGCCCATTCACGGTGGAATTTCGGTGTTCCGGTGAGTGCTTCCGTTTGTACCGTTACACAAAAATTGTGAAAGAACCTATCTCACATCGTTCAGTATTGTCAATATTTTTATTCATCATCATAGGTTAACAGTCATGGAGCTGGTTTGCAACAACTCGCCATGAGTTGTTGATACTAAAGAATCCTTACGGATAAAGCAGTAGCTTCTTGCTTTCTGCATGGGTAATGTAAAGGATATCGTTTCCGACCCTTCCTTTAGTAATCTTTTACTTGGGTACCTTGGAAGTATTCTTTTTATTAATGAAGAAGAACGTTTCACGAAATCCTCGGTTAAAAAAATAAAAAAAAAATAAAAAAAAAAAATACACAAGTGGGAATAAACTTAGAGCTCTTTCAGAATGTTGTACAAATCTTGCAGAATTTTCTAAGTTTTTTAATAATTGAAGCTGCTTACTAAATCTCTGAGCATTTTCAAGAAGTTTATCGGAATGGGTTTTAAATATCTTCAAGGATTCTCATAATTTGGTAATTCATAATTTTTGACATGATTGTAATACTTCACTTATTCTTATAGACCAAAGAGGAAAGTAAATGAGTAACAACTACAAAATGACTCAACTAGTCGACGAAATTATAAACTAACCCAAAGCAGAGGAAGTTTAAGGTGAAAGTGCTCAAGGCAATAACTGAATGGTATTTTGTGTTCAACTGACTAATGTGGATACAGGGTCTGACCTTAACTATCTCTGCGGTCAGAAGAGTGTCATAATGTCAGTGAGTGATGTCCAACTGACTAATGTGGATTTTTTTTGGAAAATGTCAATTTCATTGATTTTTTTTATAATTCCAATTTCATTGATTTTTTTTTCTTCAAAATACCAATTTAATTGATTTTTTTTTTTTTTTTTGAAAAACCAATTTCATTGTTTATTTTTTTGAAAATACCAATTTCATTGAATTTTTTTAAATACCAACTTCATTGACTTTTTTTTCCAAAATACCAATTTCATTGACTTTTTTTTTTCAAAATACCAATTTCATTGACTTTTTTTTTCTTTCAAAATACCAATTTCATTGATTTTTTCAAAGTTTTCTGTGTACGTCACTGCTAATATTTTTAGTTGCCAATTATAATGTGCTGAATTTGAATCAACATCAGAAAAAGTACCCACATTTTTAAGATCCTATATAAATGGTGTGTACCACATTGGGTCTGTTACGGGTGCCAAAGCAATATATTCTAGCCTGGCGTATCTTCGTATAGTATGTGGAAGATTGCATGTACTGGTATACCGTTAAACAGATATTAGTTACTTATACGGCATCCTGATCAGGTAAGGAATTTTTAAACATGAAGTTTAGTGTTGAAGGAAACAGTTCGTGAAGGCGGCGTATTTTTAGACTTCAATAATTATTAATTAAAAGTCATCTGTAAAAAAAGTCAGGTAGAGAAATAGAAGGAGAGGCTAGTCATCCACAGTCATCCACGAGCCGACTCATGAATCGACTCACGATCGACTTACTCACGAATCATCTTTTTGAAATGAGCCGACTCTTAAAAGAGTCGACTTACGAGTAGTTTTTGTTGTTGTTGACTAATAAAGATAATAAAGGGAGAAATATAACATAGTTTGTATTTTATAACTATAGATGAGGAAACGTAATAATATATCTGGAGCTGGATACCGCATTAGCTGGATACGCGCAACTGTAACACAAAGTTATCAACGCACCAGTAAAGCAAAATTATGATCGCTTCAGTGTAACACAAAATTAACACAGACCCCTCCAACTGCAGGCCTCATTCATTTAAATTTATTTTTTAGAGAAAAACGACATACCTCTATAATTCAATATACCATGACTTTTATTTATCGAACTCTCGTGCAGTTTAGGTCCGGTCCTACCAAAAGCCGAGTTTTGAAACACTCGGGTGTGGTTATAGTATTAACACAGGATGACACAGTGTTAGATGAAACTCCCTGAAAACACGACGTGGTAGGATCGGGCCTTAGTAGTCTCTCTCTCTATAAAGTTGGGGTCCGACATAGGGGAGAACCGTAGGGTCCTTGAACAAGGGAAAAATCCCACGTTCAAAATATTTTTCCCGTTTGGGGAAAAAAAATTTTGCTTAAGTAATAAAGGCATGGTTGTAAAAACGTTTCCTAATCTGTCGAGGGGTGTTAAAATATGTCATAAAGTTAACAAGTAAACATAAAAAGTTAAAAACAAAACCAAAGAGAAGTGGAAAAAATAAAAATATGGTTGGATTTTTCCCGCGATGTGTCACGCCTTCATTTACGGTAAATGTATTCTGAAACCAGCACCAGATTATCATAAGGCATTTTTGGCAGCTGCCAAGGGCCCCGCTCTTTGGG
>CM022883.1:8965155-8990156 GCA_012654025.1 Pachypsylla venusta
AAGTGCATCAAGCCGTTTCAACTTCAGCTTTCGTTATTCCGAAAGGGACAGCAATTTCCACAAGTGCATCAAGCCGTTTCAACTTCAGCTTTCGTTATTCCGAAAGGGACAGCAATTTCCACAAGTGCATCAAGCCGTTTCAACTTCAGCTTTCGTTATTCCGAAAGGGACAGCAATTTCCACAAGTGCATCAAGCCGTTTCAACTTCAGCTTTCGTTATTCCGAAAGGGACAGCAATTTCCACAAGTGCATCAAGCCGTTTCAACTTCAGCTTTCGTTATTCCGAAAGGGACAGCAATTTCCACAAGTGCATCAAGCCGTTTCAACTTCAGCTTTCGTTATTCCGAAAGGGACAGCAATTTCCACAAGCGCATCATGCCGTTTGTTTCTATTTTTATGGTCCTCACTTTTTGAGAACCACAAGCAAGAGCGTTCTTTCCTTTTTGGAAAGATTAGTGTTTGTTCTTGGTTTAAACTCATTCAGTGTTTGTTCTTGGTTTAAACTCATTTAGTGTTTGTTCTTGGTTTATACTCATTTAGTGTTTGTTCTTGGTTTAAACTCATTTAGTGTTTGTTCTTGGTTTAAACTCATGGTATTTAAACCAACAAGACAAATAATAATTGTTATATTAAAACTATCCTTTGAAAATGGGATAACATGTAAACTAAAATAACATTAAAACGAAAAATACTTAGTTTTATTGAAAAATAATCCGAATTAATAGTTTTAAGTTGGAAATAGAAAGAAATTATTATTCAAGTCAAAAATTTAATGTATTGTTTTAAGCTACATCTAAAATGTTATTGATTAACAAAAATAAATTAATAAAAATGTCATATTAAAATCCAATCGATATTTTTAAATTAATAAAAATGTCATATTAAAATCCAATCGATATTATATTTAAAAATATTTAAACTTGCGATGTTGTCCGACACGGTACACACTTTCAATGTATCTGGAAACATTTTTTGAAATGTTACACCTTCTATGGAAACATGCAACTGTTGGATAACTGTCGGCCAACAGTTTCCCAACCATACTTGCATTGCAATGTTATACAACATTTCCAACATAAGTGTGGACCCTTCTTTAAGCAACGTCCACACATCATTTCGATCAACACCAAACAAGTAGATGTGAAATCAAATTACGAATACACAGAGTGAATGACTTTTAAGGTTTTTCTCTCCGCGGACTTCTCACTTTTTTTTAATTTCATGTTAATTTCAGAGACAACATTAAATATTCAACTCTGGCTTCCCTTCAAATCGAATAAATCTTTCGTCTATTATTAAAAATTTCCGTGGAGTGGAGCAATTTATGAGTCTCGGTACTCCTAGCTTTTGCCAGGACGTGATTGATTAACACAAACTAATATTTCTGAGAACTTAATCATTTCTCAAAATGACAACCATAATATAATATCCATGTGGTTCGGTTGGCCGAAACAACCCAATCTCCATTCTGCGAAGAATATAATCACTTAACATGGCAACCATAATATCCATGTGGCCAATAGGCCCTGTTGGCCGAGAAAAATGGTCAACCCAATCTCCATTCTACGAACCGTAATAAAAGTCCATCTAAATTTTATTCGGACAGAGTGTTCGTTCTCATTCTTTTCAAATTGTGTGCAACATTTTTCCACAATGATACAATGCATTGTGCGCCCCTTTTTTTAAATTAACATAAATTTTCAAATATAATAATATTAACTATTCAAAATAGGATTATACGCACATTCCGTAATTCCATTTCCCCCAAATCAATTTCCACTGACACTTCCAAAGCTAGTACCGAATCCTTTACCTAGGTAGCTGAGATTCAATATGTTAAAAAAACTAAAAAAACACATTAAAGGAAGTGAAAAGATCACTACCAGTAGAGGAGGATTAAGAAATTACGTACCGGACAATGCTAGGAACACAAAAAAATTAGTTTAGACTCATCAATTGCATTGATGTAAATGTAAAAAACCTCATCAAAAATTCAAAGCTGTGGGATCGAACCACCAACCCTTGGCACAAATTCGCCATACAAAATCAACTGTGAGCTACTTGGATCACTATCCAACAAGCTCGCGCAAAATAAATTACTTCACGGATAGACGGCCTCTAGCCGCATAATAGAGATTACGCCCCGGACAGAGCCAGGAACACAAAAAATTGAGTTTAGACTCATCAATTGCATTTGTAAAAAACCTCATCAAAAATTCAAAGCTGTGGGATCGAACCACCAACCCTTGGCNAAAACCTCAAGCATCAACTGCAGGTAAGCCAAGAACAATATTATCCTTCGCTCAGTTTTCGACATCCCGAACCACCCCAAACTTACAGTCAATTGAGTAAGTACAGTTTTTGTAATAAACATAAAGTAAATAAAAGTGAGAAGTTAGGAACACAGACTATTCATATTAATTCTAATGAAAGAGGGGAGTGAGAATGTCAAGAGAGGGGATTGCTCAAAGCTTTATCTATATTTTTCTTAACTCATTCTTTTTAAAAGAACAGGAGGATCTCGGTTTTTTTTTGGTATTGGTACTGATATATGCCGTTTAATATATAGGCCTAAGACAGTACGGAATGGGTATAACAATGTATAACATAGCACGGAAAAATGGGTTAGTGCGCGGCGCCGTCCGCACTTTTGCAGTTGAACGAATTTAATGAAATTTGGTACCCAGTAAGGGTAGAACGGATTTGTTTATTCGATTTTTGAATTCTCCGTACCTTAAAAAGTAAAATGTCGAATTTTACGGGTATTTTCTACGAAAATACTGTAAAATGAAAAATATTGTATACCTACTGGCAGTTCAGAGAGCTGTTTTTCTTAACTTACCAATAGAACTCAATCAGTTAAAGTGGCTTATCTGTAAATTTTATGAACGTTTGAGAGTTATTGTGGTACAAAAAGACAGACAGACAAAAGAAGTTTAAAGAAAAATCGTGGTGTTAAAACTAGATCTCACTTCGTTCATAAAAAAAAGCAACTGATCCTTTAATTCAAACTTACATGAATACAATACTAAGTTTTATCTTCTGTAATTGAAGATAATTCTGTTTTCTTGCAATAACTTTCGTTTTCAATTGGTGTTGATAATTGATGGATCAAATGGGCGACCTTTGAATGGAGAACCTTCCACATCCCAAGACTTTCTCAAAATATTTGTTGCTTTCTGTGAAAAATAAAATGTCATGTTGGTGAACCAAGATGTTTTCGTGGATCCAAAAGACCAATCTGGTTACCTCTGAAATATTCAGGGCGTACAGTGCGCTCAAATCCTTCGACTATGTACGTTTCTAAGAAGACATCCAGAATTTCCTCAACATATCTGACTCACATAACTCTCTCAAAGCTATCCCAAATATCAAGCGAAACGCTAGCTTTGCAACGTCAAGGAAAACAAAACGTGCGTGTTATATTCAAACCTCAGAACCAATTCATCCAGGGACATCTCCATTCAAACAAAATTTTTGGTCATTCCAGTGTGAACAACCAACGTGAGGACTTCAGGACTCACAATCTGTCGACATGGAAGCCGGCAGTCAGTAAAACATGCCTTAGAAAATGTTTTTATTGATAATAATATGCAAAAAAAAAAAAAAAGTCGCAGTTTGTTGACTTTGGTGCAACAATATAAATATGGAATATTCAAACTTGAGACACATTCTTTTTAAACTCGAAAGTTATCCCCCAGGACCGGAGTTTTCTCGGGAACACAGTGTACTGCTGTAAATACAAAATGATTTTAGCTGAAGGTAAAATAGGGGGTCCCGCATATTTTTCCACTTAGACCGGATTTTCTACGGTCCTCTGTCCAAATATGTTTTTTTTCTCAGAACACCATCCACGCGAATAGTTCATCTGACAAAAGTGGTTATTTGGCTTAACGCCTCTTTAACATCTATTGGTCATTTGAGGCTGAAAACTTGCAAACCAGCTACCCACATTGACCTCACCTAGCTTGGGTTGGGCCGGAAAAATAGAAAGCATCACGAGGGCGGGAACCCACGTTGACACCCACATTGTACAAGCTCGACGGACGTTGTTTAACTTCAGTAATTCAACGGGAACTGGTGTATTTAACGTGTGTCATAGACGCTGGCTTAATATATTTAAAAAAAATGGTAACGATTCCAAGGCTAATTTACTGAAAATAATAAACCAATACATGTGGTCTTACAATTTGTTCTGACGTAGGAAGGCCTTTACTCTTCTGATGGTCATTCCATATAACTTCATTAAGTTTCATCTGTTCTTCTTGTGATAGTTCGGAGAAAGGTCTGGTCGATTCAATATCTCTTAAATTTATTTTAGGTTCACAAGTTAAAAGTTGATCCCACCAAACTTCTTTAGATTTCTCTAGATGAATCTGAAAACGATTTGTCAAATTTTAAAGTCAGAAAATGAAATAACTAGGGGACAAAATAATGTTTGGTCATTACCTTACATCAGAGATGTTGTAAACATCATTAGTGGAGATGTTGTAAGCATCCTATTTTTTAAAATTTAGTGTATTCTACCATATAAGGTCATATGACACGAGAGTTATTTCGTCCATTCCCTAGAAACCCACATTGACCTCTGTCAGCCCCTGAAATGAAGGCCGTGTTTTTGTACGATTACACATAGGTAGCTCGATAATAAAAAAATCTAACAATATTTTTTCTTTTTCTTTTCGCTTAACGTGTATCTTTAATCTTTAACATCTCAAAATTTAGTTTTTTTGGGGGAATTTTCGTCTATGATTCCGACTTCGGGATATCAATATTATATCGATATTAAGATTTCGATAATATCGAGAAAAAATATCGGTATCGGAGCAAAAAAAAAATTTAAGGTACCAACGACAGGAATTACGCTGTTAGGGCTGTCGATATTTACATCGCCATATTAAGGTATCAATATAACCGATATTCGACCATCCGATAATATATACTTTTTTGGATACGGCAACCCAAATTCAACTAGGTTCTACTGGATAAAAATAAATATAAAAAAATTACGTCCCGGACAGAGCCGGGAACACAAAAAATTGAGTTTAGACTCATCAATTGCTCCCCTCCACGGAAATCTTTAGTAAAAGGCGAAAGATTTATTCGATCTGAAGGGAAGCCAGAGTTAGTGAGAGAGCAAGTATCTTCAGCCCTTCAGATAAACACAAAATAAATAAAAGTGAGAAGTTAAGAATAAGATAGGAAAACGAAGATTATTCATTCTCACGAAAGAGGGGAGAGGGTGGGTTAAAAAAGGGTGCTCAGAGTGCTCATGTTCAAAGCATTGTTCACTCACATTTTTTAAAAAAATAGATTATGACACGTTCGTTTCCTTTTTTCTTGACGTGGCAAAAATAGCGTTTTGCTTGATCTAGTTTTGCGAGGTGTACATTGAAATGTTATCATTTAATGTTATCCGTATTTCGGACAATTTCTTTTGATTCATCCATCATAGCTCTACTTTTATTAAAGATTTATTCAATGTCAGATCTGAGTAGCAGCATTTGGAGTAACCAAGTTGAAATCAGCCGCCGGATAGTCGAAACAAACAGGGAGATACTTTCGTCAGAACGAAAGTTAAGCGATCCTTGGTCAGAAAAAAAAGTGCCGAGTGGACTTGGTATACGTTGATCACTAAATGTTTAGCCCAAACGGTATGAGATAATGAAAAATAGATGGGATGTACCCTAACTTAAAATCAACGAAAAATTAACAGAATTTTAATCTGTTTAACTTTTTTCGATTTACGGCCGATATTTCGATTTTAATATGGAATCTCATAGAGCACAAAGAACCATTTAACGGCCATGCCTCTAAGACGTCAATCGAAGCAGATTGAACCTGAGTGTGTAAATAAATTTATAGGGTTACTCACCAGAATATATCTTCCTGGAGAGAGAGTCCACACAGTTTCGTCAGTTTTGATGCCGTACGCTAGATCACCATCAACTATAACTTCATTATTAGCAAGAATTGTAATGTGTTTGGACGTAATGGTAACTTTTAGATGAGCGCTCTTGATAATATTCTCACCAACACGAACCTGAGACCACAATTTAGGGAAAAAAAAATAATTAAAAAAAAAAAATTAAAAAAATTAAGTAGTTCAATTGGCAGATTCGTAACCAGGAGGCTGTTCGTTCAAATTCAAGAAATAAAATTAAAATTTAGCAATAAAAAAGGGAAGTACTACACATTGAGACAATATATTCTGTTAATTTCCTTTTAATAATTATATTAAATGAATGTCTTTCGGTGAGGTTTCTTTGTTTGAGGAAAGAATTTTAAATATTTTAATTTTTCTCGGAATACTTTTTCAAATTAGATAGAAATGAAATGATAATGAAAATATTTTTATTAGATTAAATTTGGCCACATTTTGGTGTCTGTCTATGGTCTATTGGCAGTTGTAATATGTTTGGTGACTTTGATCTTGCTGTGCTTATTTATCTGATGTTTAGACCGTCTGGGGTTCTAGTTCTTAAGATATGACAGTTCCCCATTTTCTAAAATTGATATGACAGTTCCCAATTTTTAAAGTTGATATGACAGTTCCCAATTTCTAAGGCTGATATGATAGTTCCCAATTTCTAAAGTTGATATGACAGTTCCCAATTTCTAAGGCTGATATGATAGTTCCCATTTTCTAAGGTTGTTATGACAGTTCCCAATTTCTAAGGTTGATATGACAGTTCCCAATTTCTAAGGTCTTGCATGTCAACTTCTGGGATTAGTTGATAATCATTTAGATAATCGTTGTTAGAATTCGGGTGATATTTATTGTGCGCTGGTAACGGTCTGTTTGTATTCTCATGCTTTATGTCAAATCTGTGTCCATTCATTCGAGTTCTGGTGGTGAGAGGCCAATATATTGTTGGTTGTACTCTAAACAATATATACAGTTTTTCGTGCCACAAGAATTTTCCACGATTATTGGATCCCCCCCCCCCGAACAAAAATGAACGCCAAGTTCCTACGTAGAATTCTTCTAGATTCTACATCTTCATGGGCTAATATGGAAAATTCAGGAAGAATATCACTCCAAAAAATCTTCGGTATCCCCCGTTTGTTCTATGTGTCAAAATTTAAAGTCACGTGATTTCAAAACTTGTTCGAAATACATCCGGGTATTGTTACTTCCTCTAACTCTCTCTTCTTTGATTTTCATTACGTTGGCTTCAATGGATCACGACAAACTTCGATGGAGAGGTGGAGGCCATTAAAAAGACCACCTTACAACTTTTATTCAGGCCAAAGGAGTTAAAAAAGCGGTAATTCTATCAGATTCTAAAGCAGCAATCCAGGCCACAGTCAACACGGAAGAAACTCGATCTAATGAAATCCGAGAATTCTTAACACATCTGAAAGGACTGAGAAAAGTAATTGCGCTACAATGGTTCCCAACCCATTCTGTGCACAAATTCGAACTCATTCAAACTCATGTTCAAACCCAAAGATACATGGTAAGGAAGTGGCTGACAACTTAGCAAAAAAGGAAAAAAGATTACTAACACTCCATTGAGAAACATCCCGTTCCACTCCGCCAAACGATTAATCAAGAATAGAAATGACCAAAAATTTAAAGTTTGTATCAAAGACGAAGGAGTTGGAAAGAAAAGGGAAGAACTACTGGAGAAACCTGACATAATACCGGAGTTGCCCCGAAAAGCGGCAGTAGCCAATCTACTACTTTTGACGGGATAAGAAGACTGCTTGGCTCAACATCTTCACAGAACAGGTTGTAAGGACTCACCCATCTGTCCTCTATGTACAAATCAGGCACTGATGAACACCAAACACCTGGCTGTTTGCCCTGCCTTGACTGAACATGATAATTTAGTAGGGAAATATTGGGACGCAAGAAGGATAATGACTTAAGTCAAACGAGCGTTTGAAAACAACAACTTACTTCAACATCGACATCAGATATTTTTTGTGCCCAAGCATAGTTTCCCCTATCAGCACCATTATAACAATTACTGGAGGAACTTTGGGAACATCTTTTAGAAGTATCTGAAGTCAACTGTGGCGTGATCCTATTTGAACATCCTAATTCAGGTTGTATTTTGCAATTGTTGACTGAACCATTTATTTGTGTAGACTTATCTGCAGATGACTCATTTGATCTTATTGTATTGTGCTGACCAGTCTCAGTTATATTATCACTCATGGGAGTACACTCAGTAAAGCATTCCGATTCCATTTTACAATTGCTGACTGAACTGTTTATTTGTGTAGACTTATCTGCAGACGACTCATCGATAGAAGTACACTCCGATTCTATTTCCACTTCGGTTTCTATTCTGGAAATTCAAAATTTTAAATTTATGAGACGAGCTGATCGCAACTTTGTTTGGGTCTTTTCCCTTAGCTATAGGATTTCTTTTGACTAAAATAACATTTTTTTCGCGCAAATAGGTATCGGAAAACCTGACATAGCTGTGATACAAGATATAGCGAATTTATATTTTTCCTGGGGTGGGGTGTTGAGAAAGGATTCATTCCCGGTGAGTTTTTGTTAACACTTACCGTTTTGGCTGTGTACTTGCACCATTAAAAAGCATTGTTTTGAAGCTAACTCGCTCCAGTTTGAGTTTTTGTTTTCCTTTCTTATTTCGTACCTATATTGTACTCAAGAGGAATCTGTGTTCCCAATTTTCAGTTTGTACATCTACCATCGTAGAGTTTCGTTGATCATGGGATAGAGAGTCAATCCGTCAGTCCCTATATGAGCTAGATGTGTTTCATATGTATATGACTGGACCTCATAAATAACGATAACATGGTATCAAAATATTGTTAAGCTCGAGAGAAGAAGAAAACAAAAATCTTGACAGTCAACTCCAAACATAAAGCACTGAGATTCGGTTAAAGTACCAGACGTTCGGTTGAACTCATAAAATTTGACCAGACCAGAATTTTTGTCAGAAGGGGGAAATAACCGAATGGTACCCATCATTTTTTTTAAATTAATGATTAATAATACAATAAGAAATGTGATCGAAGGGTCCGGACTACTGAATATTGTGGCCATGACAGCAGTACGGAACGGCCATGTCTCTAAGGCGCCAAGAAGGCGGAGCCTGTACAATATACAATCAATACTTACCCTCTGGGGGTATCCCCAGCCGATATGTTTTGAAAATATTTTACTTTATCAAATATCATTTGTTCACACTGTCCGGGAGGGTATCCGAAATTAGGATTATCTTCTGTTTGTATAATAAACAAGTCAGTTCTGTAAGATACAAAAAAGTCAGTTGTGAGGACCAAAGGCATACCCCTTCACTATATTATGTAGGTTTGTAGCATGGTCGTTCTATGTATCTTGTTTAACTTCACCCTTTTCCCAATTCAATTTGGGAAAAGGGTCGGCGTTGCTTTTCTTTTTCTAACATGCCACAACCTTCTGTGAGGCGCCTACTCTCTTCAGATGTAACTCTTTTCTATCATGAAAACCATCGCTTGGTTCACGCATTATCAATAGAAACTGCGAAGAAACTAGCTTTTTGCTGATGATATAGGTGCCCTTCCGAACATCAAACCTTCTGTATTTACACGGGCTTAGGATCGTCACTCAATGAACCTGGTTTTCTCCCCTCGGTGGCTACCATTAAAATCAACTTTCTTCACATTGCAGGCATTTCTAAATTCATGTTTTAAAAAATGCTACAAACAGATTCATATGAGGCTAAAGAAAAGATTTGATGGCCCTTGGCTGGAACTGTGATGCTGTGCGTTCCAGGTAGTCCTGGAACGCACAGCATCATATTATCTATACAAAGTTAAATGTACTGTCCATTTAAAAATTGTGGAAATTCTTTGATATGAAGAGGATTTCTGTTATTCAGAATAACATGTATCTGATTCCGTAATGTTTTTGATGGTTCTTGGCTAAAACTGTGATGGTATGAGTTCCATATCCCTAGATGCGAGAAAGTGGCCATTGTGAGTTGTGAGGACCTCTTGTTGTCACGTTCAATAAATTACGTCTGTGATTACTCTGTAGATAGGAACATTATTATTATTTCTTGAGGGGGCTAACGATCTCCTTTTGAGTCCAGATTATTATTTCTAGAAAGATAGTGAACAGATATTTCCTATCTCATGCTGGCCAAAGAAGACAACTGAGAGTCAGATCGAGATCATCGAGGGAGACACAGGGTGTCTCAAAGTGAAATTCCCTGACTTTTCCAGGTTTTTCAGTCTACTTTTCCAGATTTTCCGGTGTACTTTTTCAAGATTTTGTCTCCCCCATCTGGCTTCAAAAAACACAATATTGGTGCCCAGGGACCCCAAAAACTATACAGCAAAATTCCTTCATACCCTAAACATGTATACCAAATTTTTTGAGAAAAACGATAATAAGCGCCGCAGTCGAAATTTTTTAGGAAAAGCATGTTCACGCATAAAATTGGCCATTGACATTAAAAAACACTCAATTTGAAAAATTCCCTGACTTTTGGCGTTTTTTCCTAAATTCCCTGACTTTTCCAGTCACCTAAAATTCCTTGACAATTCCAGGTTTTCCAGTCTGGTAGACACCCTGGAGACATTAGCCGTATAAACTTAAGCTAATGAAAGAACATATTGATTAGTGTTCATTTCAAGGGCGAAAAAAAAAAAAAAAGGGAATTATCTAGGTATGGCTATGTTAATTTGATTGTATACAATAGACCGCTTACCAATTGGTACATTTTGGGGGTACAATACTAGAGTTTCTTTGATTATTGTGATGCTTAGTATAATGATGAGATAATTAGTACCCACGATGACCGCCAGGATGATTATTCGCCAGGATGACCGGAAACGCATAGCATCACAGTTCCAGACAAAGGCCAAGAAAACCTTATCGGTAACCTTATATCAACCTGTTTCTACCATTTTTAAAAAAAACATGAATCTAGAAATGAGAAGAACCGCTAATACAACCAAACCTAAGTTAATTAGTAGGGCCCATTTTGTACATATGAAAATGCCAAGGTATTAAGATGAATCGTGTGACGTTCACACCAGATTTTTTAACTTCCACCTACCTTCTGTTGAGAAATCCCAAAA
Source organism: Pachypsylla venusta (assembly GCA_012654025.1). NCBI lineage: Eukaryota > Metazoa > Arthropoda > Insecta > Hemiptera > Aphalaridae > Pachypsylla > Pachypsylla venusta. Next base: position 8,976,214 of record CM022883.1, read on the forward strand.
TAACATCCAGGAAACTTGGAATACTTTCCTCTTCATTCAAAATATTCATCAATAATGTATCGTACTTTGATTGATCCATTGCTTAAATTAAATCAATCCCAAACTAAATAACTTGTACGAGATTTTCTTCACAGAAACGAATCGTGATCTATTTCGGTATTCAGAAAGAATGTTATCAAAGGTACAATTCTATGTTTTCAGGATCGTCAGGTTGTTTTGTTTATTTCTATTACTACTAGCGCTTTTATTTTTTGTGAACAAAACAAGAACAATAGATAAACTGCGTCACACAATCGACACCGGGAGTACTTAAATAGATAATACCTACAAAAACTTTCACAACTTTTACGTGTTTATATTAAAATATTAAAAACTAATTTAGTAAAATTAATTATAAGCCAATGACTTTACTCACCAGTTCACGTCTTATCACCCTAGTTGAACAATGTCTAGTGACGGCGAAGGTACAACCGCTGACTCCGCCGTGCCAAGAAATCTAAATGAGCCAGGTGCCTATCAAATTTTTGTAAAATGACAAAAGTAAATAATTTTTTTCTGAAACACCTTTGTCGAAAAAAGTTGGAGTCCTAATGGACATTAAATCTTGTCCAGCAAGATTGCTAAGGAAAATCTAAGCCTGAAGGACCCAAAATCATTTTCTTTAGGGGCCAGGGGCTGATCCAGGGGCGGGGGCAGGTGAATGGGCAAATGAGCCGACCCAGTCCCATAAGAAACAAACAAATCAAACGTATTTTACCGGTAACTACTGTTGTTATATATTACCTTTTCCACGCTTAGCGGGTATATACGTCGAAATAGCTTCCTCACGTTTCACCTCTGTAAAACAAATTATTAAATAAGATTTAGTGGAATTCATAGGTAGATATTTGTTGGAGGGTCTTAACTTCAACCCCCCACCCCCGGCTCAAGTTTTGACCAGACCAGACTGGCGATTTTAGGGATGAGTAAATATGACTATACCAAAAAAAGACACGTTTGCCATTGCACACCTTCAATATCCTGGAAATTCCCCCCCCCCCATGACGGCACCAGACTGGGAAATTTAGGGATAGATATGACTGTATAAAAAAAAGTTACAAAATTTCACTTCGAAAATTAGATAAGATAGGTAGCCTTAATACCTATATTTTAGATATACCCCCTCCCCCAAAATTCAGTCTTGGCTATAGCCCTGACGGTTAGCGCAAATCTTTAACACTAAAGATGAAAAGTCCTGGGTGGGCCATTGCATACAGGAAAAATAAAAAAAAACAAAATTTTAAAAAATAATTAAAATAAAATATTAAAATGTAGGTTTATTATTTTATACAGATTATAAAACAATGATTAAAAAGGATAGTGACGAGCTAGAGACGTCAATACTGACAAAAGAAATACGAGTAACACATTTGGAGCTTCCTATTATTCCTTTTTGGTGAAGAGAAACAATACCTTCTTGCGTGTCATCTTGGAGGCTATCCATGCAATTTCATTGTCAATAACTATCTCCCTCCACGTGATAAAAATGTACTGTGAAGAAAAATGTCCTACATTTATCGCACAATATCCCTAACCTGTACATAAGTCCCACCATCGATCCGGAGACGTATAAAACACTCAACAGACAGCTACATGCGAGAAATGTGCACTGAGAGGTTAGAATCCTTCAGAGCCCACCACCTGAACTATCAGTGGAGGAGAGACACTACCACGTGAGACCCGCGCACAACTTTCTCAACTCAGGTCAAGCTGGTCCACAATGTTAAATACGTATAGCAACAAAATAAACCCTGAACAAGAAGACAAATGCGACTTGTGTGTAGGGGGGGTCCCCATATGACACTGCTCACCTCTTCAATTGTCCCGAAAAATCCACCACCCTTACCTTCATGGACCTTTGGCGAAACCCAGTGACAGTGGCGGAGTTCCCTTGAGCTGGCAACTCATGTTGTTATGAACAGTTGGAACTTACAATGATTTTGGATTGTTATGAAACTAAAAGTTCTGTGAATTGTAGACCTCACTCACTTAAAATGGTCAGCATTTGACGCCGGGTGGCCTATAAGGGCCCAAAATTTCATGAAAGACGGACAAGGATTTTAAGACTTATCGTGATTCAAGAAGACAAACAAATAAACAAAATAAAAATCTTCTTAAAACTGGAGGTTCACTTCTTTAAAGTTTCGGCACCGAGAAGAGTCCTCATTTCCTATTAAAACCATTTTTGGTTTGTGCTTCAAATTTCCTAATTTCAGGTTAGATTAGTTCAGTGAACTGTAGAATTTAGTTAAATTGCCACCATTTGGCCCCGAGTGACCCAATATGGCCCCAAAACTAATCAGCTAATATAATTAACAAGGCTGTATTTAAGGGGGGCTGAGGGACTGCAGCCCCCCCGAAAATAATGAAAAAAAACCTCTAGAAATTATTGTTGTTGTACTTGATGTTGTTGATGTTAATGTTTTTGTTCTTGATGTTGTTGTTGTTTACTTCATAATTGTATGTATAGAGGTGACCTGATTATAATATATGAAGTGAAGTAGTCACTACTTTGTTACTTTTTGTTTCGGCCTCCCCCCAAGCAAAATCTTAGTTACGGCCTTGATAATAATGTCTAATTACACACCTTTCCCAACCAAGTCATACTAAAATACTAAAATTTAATTACTTTCCCATATTAAAGTTTTACAGACCTCTGCTAATGGTCAGGAAACTTTAGCAGTAAATTTAAAATATTTATTTACAATTGCCGTTTCGTACATCCGACGATCTGGATAATACCATCAAATATTATACCACCCAATCATTATGAAATGAACTTCAGGTCTTAAGGTGGTATCACACTATTTGTCATCATGATTCCAAAATGTTTGGCAAAATTTTGTATATTTGTTGAATTTGTGTGTTTGGAATATTTTTGTTCCCCTATCACATTTTTTTTTTTTTTTTAAATTTGGCTTAACGTCTCTTTAACATCTATTGGTCATTTAATACGGGGGTTTCACCCTCCATTCGNTATGTATTACACCATAGCAATCAGATATTTATCTGTAATAATTATAATTTTGATATTTTCTATTTTACCAATACGATTTTTGATCGAAAGTTAATTTATTTTTTCTTCACTTGTGCATTTTTGATAATTGAGGACTTGAATGTTTTTTAAAGGTAAGATTAAAATAGTTTTCAAAAACGATCAGTCAAACGATGACAAAATTGTGTGAAACCCTATCAGACCATTTAGACAAATTTTTGTCACTTTGGTGTTTGATATCAATGTTGATATTTCGAATATAATCAATACCTATTTGCTGATCACACTCTTTGCTTTTTGGTACTGTTTGAAGTCGAAAAAATGACAAAATTGGCAAATATAGTGACACCACCTTAAGTCAGAACTAAGATTCACTTAACGCTAACTGATGTCATCCATAAAATTCTTTTTATTTGATAGCCAAGATACAATGGGCTCATAATTCCTCTTAATCCAGTTTACATTGGTCTGTGCATTTTCTCTTACTTGCAAGATAGATCGACCAAAGCATGAAAGATCCTTAATATTTTGTCGAATGAATGATTTCAACTGAAACAGATGAGGAAGTATTTTAACAGGTGGAAATTTCTCTCTTGTATTTATATTTAATTTAATTTTCGCAAAAATTTAAAAAGATTTTTTTATTTAATTTAATTTTCGTTGTTCGACTTTTTAATTTTAGAATTGAAAAAACAACAACCCAATTCTGTTTTATTTTGGAAATCCAGATATGTTACACAAGTTGGTCCAATATGAACCATATCCATCCTATTCCATTCTAGACCAACTGATGCTCTGGTAAGTATGTGACGCAACTTACTTCGACTTGCTGGCGAGGGAAAACAGAAACTATGCTGAGGGTCACAAATTTTTTTTCCGAGAATGCTGCGCGAAAAAACATCTAAAATATATACGAATTAAAGAAAACCACACCCTTCCGGCATTTTTGCAGGAAATTCTGGGCTTTTAGTGTGCTGATTTAATTTCAACTTACTTCGACTTGCTGGCGAGGGAAAACAGAAACTATGCTGAGGGTCACGATTTTTTTTTCCGAGAATGCTGCGCGAAAAAACATCTAAAATATATACGAATTAAAGAAAACCACACCCTTCCGGCATTTTTGCAGGAAATTCTGGGCTTTTAGTGTGCTGATTTAATTTCTTACTTGAAATAGATTGGTTCAGGCCTCGACTAAGTTTCTGGTGATCTTTGCTCGCACCAGTTCCTCATGCATCGAATCTCCCAAGCGATTCATTGGGACAATAACTCTTGTATCATGAGCACGTTTGCCTCGACAAAGAGTTGGATGAGGTGTTTTATTCTTGAATCAACATCATCATAGGTTAACAGCCATGGGACTAAGTTGTAACAATTCGCCTTGAGTTGTTGATACTTGAGAATCCTTACGGATAATAGTTTCTCCTTGCTTTCTGTATGGGTAAAAGAAATGATATCGTTTCGGAGAAAAAAAAACTTGTCTTAACCTACGAAGCAGTCTCTGTCAATACTTACTTGCTCTAATTCTGATTGAGTTGATATTTTTCCTGTGCAGTATTTGAAAATACTTGCAACGTGGAAATGAAGGTCACCAAAACTGTAAGAAAACAATTTAAAATAATGCATCAAATACAAGCTGAATATATATAAAACATTGTGATCGTTTAGTGTAGTGGCCCTTGTAATGCTGTGGTACCCACATCAGTAATTAATAATAATGGGATATATTTAAATTAAATATCTACTATTGTACTTACTATTGATGTATTTTTTGAAAGTTTTCTAATAGAAAATTGAATGCCACGGTATGGCCTATTGCACTTTGAGCTACTGCAGCAAATACTCGCGAAGCATCTTGTTTTCGAATTGGAGAATCTGGTGTGATGGCATAGTCTAGATATCTGAAAATCAAATTTTGACAGACCGCTAAACAAATAATATAGTATATCGTTGCCCCCTTACGGCCCGATTTTTTTTATTCAATGGAAAATTCTAATAGGTGTGGGATCAGTGGCGCAAACAAGGGAGGAGTCCGGGTTCGGACCCACCCCTGAATAAAAAAATATTCAAGTTTTTATGCGCATAACCGAACATAATCGAACCCAATATTACCTAATGCACGATTGGTATATACCTAAATCAAAATAGCTTTCTCACCGTTTCATCTCTGTAGAACAAATTACTTAAAACAATTTTGTAGAATTCATAGGTAGATTTGTTGGAGGGTTTTAAATTCACACACCGTTCATGTTTTCATCGGACCAGACTGGCGATTTTGGGGATAGGTCTGCCTGTATTAAAGAAAGACACTTTCCCATGTACAAACATACCCCAAAATACGAAAATTTTCCCCCCCCTTCCCCCTGGAATTCAATCCTTACTACTAATAATGAAAAGTCGATATGGGACCCCCCTCCCGAATGAAAATCCTAGGTGTGCTACTGTATGGGATGAATACTTGATGGGTGGGCGAGCAATTTGGAGCAAGATGCTGGTTATTATCGGCCTAACCAGGCTGTGTGAGGTCAAACTAGGTTACTCGTTGGTATGGTTCCAGCGATTGGAGTGTAAAACCCCCGCCTCGAACGATGTTAAACAATAAAATCAAATTTTGAGGAGGGGTAATTTTTTTTTTTTTTTCTCGAGATGATTCCAAAGACTCATTATTGAAAATAATAAACCAAAATTAAGAACCTCCATTAGTTTGAAAATAATAAAAAAAAAAATGACATCGAAAGGAGTCATCGAGGTCACTATACATGTCCTCCTTCATATCACAAATATATGCCTAACTTGCATTCTGAACAGCATGTCAATGAGCTCAAAAAAGTGTCTTTTTCCGATGGGCTTTGATTGGTTTTATACTTTTCCCAAATTGAGTCCCAATCAGTACTGGAACCATACCTGATCTCTGTACAAACGTGTGATATTTGCCTACCTTGTAAGCACCCAATATTCTGATGAACATGCCAATGAACTCGAGAAAGTGTCTTTTTCCCATGGGATTTAACTGGTGTTATACTTTTCCCAAATGGTCTCCCAATCAGTACTGGAACCATACCTGATCTCTGTACAGACGTGTGATATTTGCCTACCTTGTAACCACCCAATATTCTGATGAACATGCCAATGAACTCGAGAAAGAAATGTCTTTTTCCGATGGGCTTTGACTTGTGTTATACTTTTCCCAAATGGTCTCCCAATCAGTACTGGAACCATACCTGATCTCTGTACATGCGTGTGATATTTGCCTACCTTGTAAGCACCCAATATTCTGATGAACATGCCAATGAACTCAAGAAAGTGTCTTTTTCCGATGGGCTTTGGCTGGTCTTATACTTTTCCCACATGAAGTCCCAATCAGCACTGGATCCAAACCTGATCTGTGTACAAGTGATGATTGCTTTTAAATTAGGAGGCAATATGCTGGTTCTGTGAAATCAAATGTTAGATCATTATTTTCATTTTCAATCATTGATACTATAAAGCCTGATTAATCAGCTCATTCCATGAATGGCCATACCATCTATAATAATAAAACTCAAGAATAAAACTCGATAGATGAATGTTTCTTTTTATATTATGTATCACTAATTATTTAGCCCAAAAGGGTAAGAGATATCGAAAAAATTATGGGAATGGAGCTCCCTACCAAAAACCTTAACCATTATTAATTTACGGCCGATTTTTGACCAAATTCTGGCGGTCACGGTCGATATCTTAAATTTTGTCACGAATTTGGGACCTTTAAACAATAATTTAGGACATACTTTGCCAACTGTTAAAGTTATGGCCGATTAGCACATTTCTTCAGTGTGGCAAATGAGCGCGATCTCATGTCAAATATAAGTTATTCGAAGAATTGAAGATTTTTTGCGACTAATAGTGCGACTGGAGCTGATAGATCGGGTGATCCTGCTGTTCAGACAGTATTGACGAGTGAGAGAATGTGACCGGGGTACATGAGCTTCAAAATATACATTCATTTACTTTTTATACAGCCTTACTAAGTCCCTTAAGGGTATTGTTCTACCAGAAGTAAGTCCAAGTCGTATTATTATGTGGTCAAAATCTCATATAGAGGATAATATACATGTCCCGGTGGGAACCTGAGACCCAAGCTATCGGGGCCGCTATTTGTTTCACGGGCTATGTGTACTGTACAGTGTACATTGTACCTACACACACAACCCGTGTCTACTTGGTTTTAGCAAATTCATATACTGTTCACTAAATTCATGTACTGCTCACTATAAAATCTATGAAAAGCAAAAGTCCAAATTTCTTCTCAATTTCAAAAATTTTAGACGTAAAATTCGTCTATAGTTTTTCAAATGTATTTTCCTTTTGAGAGATTTAACCCGTGTCTACTTGGTTTTAGCAAATTTATATACTGTTCACTAAATTCATGTACTGTTCACCAAATGCATATACTGTTCACTAAATGCATATACTGTTCACTAAATTCATATACTGCTCACTATAAAATCTATGAAAAGCAAAAGTCCAAATTTCTTCTCAATTTCAAAAATTTTAGACGTAAAAAGTCGTGTATAGTTTTTCAAATGTATTTTTCTTTTGGAAGATTTTATAGTGAACAGTACCTACATGAATTTAGTGAACAGTACATGAATTGAATGACCACTACATGAATTAAGTGAAAACTAGGTACATGAATTTAGTTTACTCCACATGAATTTATTGATCACTACATTAATATAATGAACACTAGGTACATGAATTTAGTGATCAGTACAAATTTCACCAAATTTAGTGAGTACTCAGTACATGAATTTTAGCGAACACTACGCACATAAATTTAGTGAACACTACATGAATTTAGAGAACACTAAATGAATTTAGTGAACGCTACATGAATTTAGTGAACACTATATGAATTTAGTGAACACTACATGAATTTAGTGAACACTAGGTACATGAGTTTAGTGAGCACTACATGAATTTAGTGAACACTACATGGTTCAGTGACGTTTTCACTAACCTTTATGAATAAATTAAACACTTACGAATTGCTGACCACCCAATTTTGATATTTATTGAGGGCACTACTGACACATCTTGTATGCCCCAAGGAGCATAGACTATTCAGAATATCAATTCGTTTGTAGATAGTCAGTTGATCATCGGTTGGATCTTGATCAAAACCAACTTCATCATATAGATTTTTCATGATAAACAATACGTACGTCTGAAAGAAGAAAGAAAATACGGAGTAGTCCTGTGAACTGAAGACCTCACTCACTATATGTCGACCAGGTTGGTCCAAATGGGGCTCAAAATCTATTCAGTCAATTCTATGGACCTTTCCATATCAAATTTCAACAAAATTGAATAAGATATTCGATACTTATAGTGGTACAAAAAGACAAACGGAGAAATCGTGGATTCAAATCGAGTTTCGTCAATCAGAATCGGACCAAATTTAGAGTAAAAAAAATCCGTTTGTTCGCCGCGCCGTCCGCCGTGATGGACATTTTTGCCACTTAGCATTGACCGATTTGGATGAAATCTGGTATGCAGGTTCCCTTTGGGGTCTATGTATACCTCGAAACTGAGTGCAATCGAACATACCATTGGCGGTTTTTGCCGCTTTTTAGCGATTTTCCTTATACTCTCTAAAAAGAGAATGAAAAGAGCTAGAGACTTGAAATTTGGTATGTATGTCACATTTGGGGTCTCAGTAAGCTTCTAAACTTTTGGATGCAATCAAATTTACCGCTGTCTCTTTTTTTTCATTTTTTAGACAGGAGTCTAAAAGGAGAATGGTAAGAGTTAGAAACTTGAAATTCGGTATGTATGTCAAATTTAGGGTTTAATTATGCCCCCGAACTTTGGGAGTGGGGGAGGACTTTTTTTAGGCAGTAAAAAATGAACCCATGTGTCACATTGACAGTTTTTTTCAGTATAAAACATTACATCATAGATATTATATTTACCAGGCGGACATAAGATTTTAAGGTATGAGTAAGCTATTTACTGGTAAACTGAGTGATGTCCACATTTCGCAGAACTACTATTGCACTCAAAGAAAAGCATTAGAAACTAGATAACTCGCCTTAACCACAATAGCTGGTACCAAATCCCTAATGAACTAATTCTATGGACTTATGTATTGCTCAAATAAAGTTTTATCAGAATAGGATCAAGCGTTCGAGAGTTATGGTGGTACAAAAAACAAACAAGTAAATGGGTTACAATGTTAGTTCACCTCCATGTGGTGTACCCTGGAGAATTTTAAAGAATTAACAAATCAGGCGATCTGACAATGATTAGGTGATTTTGAAGTAAAGCAAAACCAAACAAAAACACACACACACAAAAAAAAAAAAAAAAAAAAAAAAAAAAAAAAAAAAAAAAAAAAAAAAAAAAAAAAAAAGTAGACATGGCAAACTAAACTAATCCGACGGAGGAGTTGAATGGATTACTTATACTTAGCCTGTTCGGAAACAAGATGGTTTACTCTGTTCGTTGTCAATAAAATGGAACCGCCCCTTGATCTCATACGCATATTCATCATCATAGGTTAATAGCCGTGGAGCTGGTTTGCAACAACTCGCCATGAGTTGTTGATATGTTCATACTTGGGAATCCTTACGGATAATGCAGTAACTTTTCCTTGCTTTCTGCATGGGTAATGGAAAAGATACCGTTTTCGACCCTGCCCTTAGTTGCCTTTTACGACCGGCAGATGCTTAGGTGTCTTGGAAGTATTCTTTTTTAAGTCTCCCCATCTACAGGGTGACTGTTTTAATTAAAACATTCTTTGATGTACGAGATAGTAAAAAAAACATACGATAGATGAAATGAAGCAATTAGACACACAAAAAGAGAAATTGAAGATAATAAAACCAAACCTCACTTCGTGCGGTCAATGAACCCAGGTGCGAATAGTACTAATGTTTACCTTGTATTTTTCAAACGCTGGTTTTCTACACAGCTGACTCTCAATGTATCCCAAAGCCTTTATTGCACTTCGCCATGGAACCAGTTCTCTTTCATGTCGAAGATAAGAAGTGACATTTAATGCAATATGATAATCTAATTGTCCTGCTCTTGCCAATGTCATCGAGTCATCAATAAGTTGAGCTCTGTTCAGAAGATGAATGTCCTGGAATCGTGTTGGATCTTTTAGTGTGTCAATGATAAGATTCCAATTTCTTAGATCGTATTGAACACGATAGAAACCTGTAAAAGAATAAAAACACACTAATTTCAAAAGAATAAAAACTGAAAACATACACAATTTTCAAAAGAATAGAAACATACACAATTTTCAAAAGAATAAAAACATACACAATTTTCAAAAGAATAGAAACATACACAATTTTCAAAAGAATAGAAACATACACAATTTTCAAAAGAATAGAAACATGCACAATTTTTAAAAGAATAGAAACATACACACTTTTCAAAAGAATAGAAACATACACAATTTTCAAAAGAATAGAAACATGCACAATTCTCAAAAGAATAGAAACATACACAATTTTCAAAAGAATAGAAACATGCACAATTTTTAAAAGAATAGAAACATACCACTTTTCAAAAGAATAGAAACATACACAATTTTCAAAAGAATAGAAACATACACAATTTTCAAAAGAATAGAAACATACACTATTTTCAAAAGAATAGAAACCTGGACAATTTTCAAAATAATAGATACATACACAATTTTCAAAAAAAATAGAAACATACACAATTTTCAAAAGAATAGAAACATACACAATTTTCAAAAGAATAGAAACATGCACAATTTTCAAAAGAATAGAAACATGCACAATTCAAAAGAATAGAAACATACACAATTTTCAAAAGAATAGAAACATACACATTTTTCAAAAGAATAGAAACATGCACAATTCAAAAGAATAGAAACATACACAATTTTCAAAAGAATAGAAACCTGGACAATTTTCAAAATAATAGATACATACACAATTTTCAAAAGAATAGAAACATGCACAATTCAAAAGAATAGAAACATACACAATTTTCAAAAGAATAGAAACATGCACAATTCAAAAGAATAGAAACATACACAAATCTCAAAAGAATAGAAAAATACACAATTTTCAAAAGAATAAAAACATACACAATTTTCAAAAGAATAAAAACATAGACAATTTTCAAAAGAATAAAAACATAGACAATTTTCTGAATTGGAGTAAAATGCTTTTTGAGGTATGCTATGAACATTATCCATACAAAAACTAGAGGTTTATATTACGTGTTGTTAAAACTAGAGGTTTTTATTACGTGGTGTTAAAACTAGAGGTTTTTATTACTTGTTGCAATTCTAGCCGCCCTATATTTCTGTAAGATAGCCCACTATATAGATCTTCAGCACTTTACTTAACTCACCTGTTTCTTGTAAGTTAAATATGACCCATTCATCTGGTTTAGCATTTAGAGCATCTGTTTTGATGACCATACTTCTTCTTTTTTCAAGCCAATGCGATGGTTTGGTTGTTTCAAAATTGTGACGACTTTCTGTAGTAAAGGTCAGAGGAACCCACCATAATGGTCTTTTAGAAAGATCTTCATTTGTTGGTTCAAGAAGAAATCGGTCCTGAAAAACGGTAGATAAATATCAGCGTGTTCAAACGTCTTCACGATGGTCAGTCCTATGCACCAGGATGACTTGGAACGCATCAGCCAAGGGTAATCAAAATATTTTCGTTAAACTTATATCAATCTCTTTCTACCATTTTAATTAATCATGCATCTATAACTATGCATAAAGCAAGGAGAAGCTGCTGCATTATCCGTAAGTATTCTCAAGTATTAACAACTCATGGCAAGTTGTTGTAAACCAGACCAACGGCTGTTAACTTATGATGATGATGATGCATCTATAAGTGGAAGATCGGTTGGTTTTGTGAGAAAAACCGCTACTATAACAACAACACCAACAGCAGCGTGTTTAATACTTTTTAACTACCTACTTACACCTACACCATAGGAATTAGCATGTCATTTTTTGGCTGAAGGTAATTTTTTCAAAAGTAATATTTTTCAGGATAATTTTTCACAAGAAATTCGAAAACCTTACTCCCAATCCGATAATAAAGGTTCAGAAATTAGGATCATCTGTTCACTATTAAAATAAATGTGCATTAAACTGGGCGTAAAATAAATCTTCACATTGGGAGTTTTCTACAATGCTCGAATTAACTGACACTCTGCAATAAGGAAGTGCACAAAGCCCGAAATTCGGCAAAAGTTCAAGTTTTTATTTAATTTTTATTGATCCCTAACCGAATTTGCTGACAACAGGGGGGAGACGAAGATTAGAATCTTGAAAAGATACACTCCATTTCAGCCGCGGAAAGACAAAGGCTTCAGTCGAGTGGCGTGGTGGGATTGAAACCCTACCGATTGCTTAACAACGAAATCCGCCCTCCCCTTTCTGCCCCATTGTCAGCTATATATGAAAGCAATCTGTCCCGCCACTGCATGAATGTGCTATTTATCGGGATAGTTCAAGTTGAAAATATGAGAGTGCCAGATCACGGCGCTCAAATCTCAACGACTGTCAATGAGTACCTAGTAGGTATAGGTACATAGAAAGATCAAATGCTCAGAGGTTGAGCATTTACTACTCAACGCGCTGAGCAGATGCTTTGAAGTATGATAGATAGACCAAACTCATACTGCGAAGTATTTGCTAATAATTTATCCATACTCTAATTGATCATGACCAAATTCATCTTAAGTAAAAACTTACCTTTCTGACCGAACGAAATAATGTCTAGTTTTAACGAGACTACTTTAATTTTGTCTTTTTGTAAGACGATATCTCACAAAAAATATGTACATGTACTCGTATGTAATGTAAATGTAAAATTTCTTTGTGGTAAGACCCAACGGCCTTTTCACAATTTTTCTGGATATCACAGCACTACTAGGAACATACTGCACTAATAATCTCTTCAATCTTCTAATAATCTCTTCAATCTTCTTTACTCTGGTAATGCCGCCACTAGTCGCTACTCACATTAAAACAGCTACTCAACTCAATCGTTCTCACGAGACTGAGAGCACCCCGAACTCACAAGCACTAAGTCGAAAATTTTCGATCCCGCCGGGTATTGAACCCGGGTCCCCCAAGTACAATGTGATACCCACTAGACCAGGAGGACTACTCTTCAAATATCAAATGTCACAAAAATAATATGTCCGATTTTGAGTGCATCTTTTCTAACCTGAGATATTGTTGCTGGACCACTTTCGTAATTTCTCAAAACTGTTATGACGGGAAATCCAGTTTCTAGTGTCCATGTATTTGAGTGCACCTTTTCTTACCTGAGATATTGTTGCTGAACCACTTTCGTAATTTCTCAAAACTGTTATGACGGGAAATCCAGTTTCTAGTGTCCATGTATTTGAGTGCATCTTTTCTTACCTGAGATATTGTTCCTGAACCACTTTCGTAATTTCTCAAAACTGTTATGACGGGAAATCCAGTTTCTAGTGTCCATGTACTTGAGTGCATCTTTTCTTACCTGAGATATTGTTGCTGAACCACTTTCGTAATTTCTCAAAACTGTTATGACGGGAAATCCTGTTTGTAGTGTCCATGTACCTACTTGAGTGCATCTTTTCTTACCTGAGATATTGTTGCTGAACCACTTTCGTAATTTCTCAAAACTGTTATGACGGGAAATCCTGTTTGTAGTGTCCATGTACTTGAGTGCATCTTTTCTTACCTGAGATATTGTTGCTGAACCACTTTCGTAATTTCTCAAAACTGTTATGACGGGAAATCCAGTTTCTAGTGTCCATGTATTTGAGTGCATCTTTTCTTACCTGAGATATTGTTGCTGAACCACTTTCGTAATTTCTCAAAACTGTTATGACGGGAAATCCAGTTTCTAGTGTCCATGTA
>CM022883.1:9024494-9070198 GCA_012654025.1 Pachypsylla venusta
TTTTTTTTTTTTAATTTGGCTTAACGTCTCTTTAACATCTATTGGTCATTCAAGACGGGGTTTTTACCGTCCATTCGCATGGACGGTAAACCAGCTACCCACATTGACCTCACCCAGCCTGGGTTGGGCCGGAAAAAAGAGCCAACGATACGTGGTGTTCCCAAGCGGTCACCAATCCAAGTATTGATCTCGCCCGACGTTCCTTAACTTCAGTGATCTGACGGGAACTGATGTATTCAACGTGGTATGATCGTTGGCTTAATGAGCTCTTTAAAATCACAAATGTCGTATGAGTCAAGTAAGGGCATATTAGTAGTTCTGTGGATTGTAGACATCACTCACTTAAAATAGTCACCATATTTGGCCACGGGTGGCCGGTATTACCTAAAAACTAATCAGCTAATTAAATCTATACCAATTTTTCTCCACATCAAAAAGAAAAATTGTCATAATTTGATTCCGGCTGAACTGTATTTTAATTCTAAATATTTTCAAAATTTTTCAAAATATGGAATTTCATAAAAAATTTACAAAAAAAGAGAAAATTGAAAGTCAAAATTTTAAAACAGTTTTTGATTTCCTTGCACAGTTTGTGCCAAAATATTTCGAAATACCACTTACGGTTCGTCCTATGGCGTAAATGGTCAATGTTACAGCAGCAATATTTTTCCTTTCAAACAAATCGCAGGTTTGGAAAAGATCTACATCGTCCACGCCATAGATGACGCATGCTTTGTGGAATCTGGAATTCAAAAATAAAATCCATTTATTAATTTGGGCTATTCTTGAGAACATAAATTCCTGAGAATATACAAAAAGTAAACATCATTCGGTTCCTTGGATTACGAAATAAAGTTCGAATCTTTCAAATGAAATATCACTGATCGACGGAATTAGCTCGGGCGATAAAACATGAAGCTTTCGTGAATAGTGTCGGCGGTTCGAAACCAAGGTATTGAACGGTTTTTTCTGAATTGAAATTTGATTATTTCATTAATTGTTTCTTATGTTAAAACAAAAAAAAATTGGTATTTTCTATTAAATGTCTCCGCATTTTACATTTTTGTTTTCTCCAATGAAGTACCTAAAGTGGATTTTTTTTAAGATTCCCTATCATCTTTAATATCAGAATCGTTCAGTCGTACAGTTATGAGGGTAGGAATTGAGAATTTCTAAAATTTTAGAGAACAAGTACGTTTGTACATGACGGTACACAATAATATTTATTTTCATTAATTCAAACTTTATTTTAGAACAGCTTTGACAGCTCTATTTCTACAATTAATAAGTTAATTAAAGTATAGCCTTTATCTTTTCGCTGCAATCAAAAATGTCCTAACCAGTTAGAGTTTACCCCGAAATACTAATTGGTGTTCCCGAGCAGACTGTATGCGAAAATTGAACACACCTAACGGACACTGGAGTATTTTTCGTGGTAAACTGGCAATGTTTTCAGCTGTTTTCAGAGAATTTCTAAATTTTAGGAAACAAGTACGTTTGTACATGACGGTACACATTAATATTTATTTTCATTAATTCAAACTTTATTTTAGAACAGATTTGACAAGTGCTCTATTTCTACAATAAATAAGTTAATTAGAGAATAGCCCTTGACTTTTTGCTGCAATCAAAAATGTCCTAACGAGTTAGAGTTTACCCCGAAATACTAATTGGTGTTCCCGAGCAGACTGTATCCGAAAATAGAACACACCTAACGGACACTGGAGTATTTTACGCGGTAAACTGGTAATGTTCAGTTGCATTCAGACTTACTGGTTGCCAGCGTCTATGACACGTTGAATACCCCAGTCCCCGTTAGATCACTGAAGTTAAGCAACGTCCAGCGATGTTATACCATGTGGGTGTCCACGTGGGTTTGCGCCCTCGTGTTCCTGGCTTTTTTTCCGGCCAAACCCAGGCTGAGTGAGATAGGTTTGCAACTTTCCAGCGCTGGGTGGCTTGCAAGTTTCCGGCGAATGGAGGGTAAAACCGCCGTCTTGAATGACCTATAGATGTTAAAGAGACGTAAAGCCAAATTAAAAAAAAAACTTACTGGTTGATATTATCCATCATCTTGTAGTCCCCACCGGACACATTGACTTTGCTTATACTTCCTGGGCATAGTTTGGCCATCAATTTACAGAGAATAATACCATCTCTCAAGGCATCTTCATAAGGAATGGATGGAAATTTCTCGCCAATAATATGTTCAATCCATTCTTTGGCTAAAGCTTCCTCTTCTGGATCTCTTTTTCCTGCAACCTTTAAAAAATAAATAATATTAGACAAATCGGTATTATTCAAAAATATTAAATCACCTCATTCATACTCGTATACTGCGGTTGTTGCTGGTCGTGTCCGTTAAAGCCAGAGGAGTTAAAATAAGAAATTTGGAATACAGAAACAAGAATACCTTAGGAAATATTTAAAAATTAAATAGTCTATGAAAGTTTCAACAAACTACTTCTCAGTCTGCCCTAATATACGTAATAATATAAAGATCTAATCCAGTGTTTGTTTATTTTTATGAATTACTAGCGGTTTTCCCGTGCTTCCCTACGGTTACAAAAACAATTTTGAGATCACGAAATTAAATCTTCTCAATTTTAGATTTTTGGTGGAACCGACCCCCAGAGTGAACACGGCTCCTATTAGAAATTTCAATATTTTACTCAAAGTTATTACTTTTTGCACAGCGGACACCGTATAAAATTTCAGCTTTCGATGACCGAAGTGGTACTTCTCAATTCCGATTTTTTGGTGGTGAAAACCGTCCATAAATCGGGGAGAAACGGAAATTTTCAAATTTTATATTTTTTATGGGGCCCTTATATACTATTTTGGGGGGGGGGGGTCTATTCTCGGTAATTTTTCGTTATCTTTTTCGGTTTGCCCAGAAAAAAATGCAAAAGACCAGTTAAAAAGCGTCATTTTTGGCGGTAACTTGCTCCCACATGAACTTTATTTTTTTCCTTTCTTATTACGCACCCACATACTAAAAGGGACCTTTGTGCCAAGTTTCAAGTCTCTACGTTTAGCCATCGTGGAGCTACGTTGATTATCAGTCAGTCAGTATACTAACTGGGCTTTGCGTTTTATAAGTATAGATAGAAGATAAGAGCATACAAAATTTTTCAAAAAGTAAGTACCTATTTTTTCCCCCTTTTACTATTATATTTTTATCTGGTTTTCTCTCATTTTGATCGAGATAGGGGAATTTAATTTCCATTGTAATGTGTCAGAGGTTAGGCACCTCTGAAGCACAATAAATAATAATGAGTTTATAGTTAAGTATTTTTCCAACTTGGAGTGGAATATAATTGCCTAGATAATCCATAAGTGGATTTTCCAATGATGGAAGATTCTCAACAAAGCTTTGGATCAAACGGGAAATGGAAGTTTCCTCAATCTTCAATATTCGCTTGGTCGTGGAGTTTTTATACTAAAACAGTTTTTTTTTTTCAAATATAGCATGTACCGTCATGTACAGACATACTTCTTTCTAAATTCAATTTCGCGTACAACTAATGTATACCACCTAGATACATTCTTTTGAGTTAATTAATTCGGATATAATAATATTTCAAATTGAAACAGACCCCGACATATCTATAAATGGCAAACGCTGCTTGTCTTACAGCCAAGAATATCTTGGTTCGAATCTCTTTGTTTGCAAAATATTTTGCGTCATAAAGTAAATATTTTTCTTTTCTTTTTTGGATTTTTGCCAAAGAATAGTTTTATTAATACAGTTATAAGCAATGACATAAAAATAAATTGTTTTTGTTCACACAAATATAGTGGTGTCTAAATGAGATTCTTACTTCGGCTTCGCTAACCATTCCTCTTCAGTATTCTTTAAGAGATCTCTTCGACCGATTTTGCTATGTGTATACTTGACAAGTCTTTAAATTTGAATCGTCGCATAGAGAAGTTAAAACAATTAGAATATTGATCAGCCCCACGTTCTAGGTACAGTCTTTTTCAGAAACTATGGCCCACGGTCGTTTTCAGAATTCACATTGGGGGGCCCGAATTTTAAAATTGGCAATATTTACAAAACTAACCTAATGGATACCTACTAAACATAGTAATAATGCAAACCTTAATAAAAAGTGATCGAAGAGGTAAGCCCCCCCCCCCGGCTACGGCCGTGAACAGCACTATGGTCTTGCGGGACTTACCACAAGATCATTAAATTTCAATTAAATTGGTAGCAAAAGTGACGCTTACGGTAACCGAATGAATTTCATTCGATTTTTCGTGCGGGGGGGATCAAATTCAATTTGTGTGNGGGGGGGGGGTAAAAACATCAAATTTCGATGGGGGTATTTTTTTTTTGAATAACCACAGAGTTAACATCGCGGTAAAAAATAATAAACCTTAGCGGTATTTTGCATATTTTTGAATAAGTTTTGGGAAGCACCTTACGTCCTTACAGTCTATCCCAACATTTTACTACAATTAACGACAGCTACTCAGTTGTCCTCAGGAGGCAGTGTACCGCAAGTGAATTTTCCTCCGAGTACTCATTTACTCATTTTACACCAGTTGGGGGTACACACTTTAATAATCTCTCTCGCGAGTAACCTATAACAGTTGAGCTATTATTTTGTGCAGCCCTGTTCAGTTCCAACCCACTTAGAGTGAAAATCCATTTCACATAAAATTTATTTTCACCACCAAAGAACAATAAATTGTAAACTTCCATAAAGCTATTTATAAATTCGAATATGATATAGCTTACTCTCAATTCGAAATGATGTTCTTAACTCAAGGTTGCTCCCCACCCTCCCCCACAAGCAGTGTCGTATACAGAAGGCCCACATTGGTTCATGTGTGCGAAATATCATACGATGAGTTTGAACAAGACCGTATTATTATCATTTTTACAAGAAGCCTAATAATAGTTAATTACTTGTATATATAACTAAACAAATTTTACTAATAATAGTTAATTACTTGTAATTTGTAGATATAGGTATATAACTAAACAAATTTTACTAATAGTAGTTAATTACTTGTAATTTATACATATATCAAAACTAAACAGATTTTACTAATATTGGTTAATTACTTGTAATTTGTACATATATCAAAACTAAGCAAATTTTACTAATACTAATTAATTACTTGTAATTTGTACATATATCAACGGTCATTCTGACTTTTTAGTATTTTCAAAGCTTTATTTTACCCGTTCCCAGTTTCGAACTATGGAATGGCTGCCCCCACCTTTGCAGAAAATGCCCTAAAAGAGAGACTAAACAGCCACCTAAAACTTTCTCTCTTTGTGTTGATATGTTGTCGCGACAAAATTTAACATATCGGACCGTGACTGTCAGATTTTGGAGAAGAAATTTTGGCCGTCACTCGAAAACGGTTCAACATATTTTAGTTCTGATAATTTTCCTGAGGTTGTGGACCATGATTTGGGGGGGGGGGGAAGGGGNGGGGGGGGGGGGAGGGGGTGTCCATTCTCATACATTTTTCGCTACCTGCTACTGTTTGGGTTGTGTATTGTAACGGAAAAACCCTACCACATAGGTACACACAAATTTCTCATTTTTAAGAGTTCTCGACGTACCCGACGCCACTGACCGCCTGGCGTCCTAAATCATCTCAATACTCTAATTCTAAATCATAAAATTTACGAGTGTCGTTGCATGAGTAACGAGAAACTGCTCCCCTCCTTCTCCAACCCTCCCCCCACATATTGAAAGTCTCATTTATCTTTTTCGATTTGGGTGACTGCCGATGCATACTAACGAACAATGGCATTTCGATTTTCCCATTTAGAATTTGGTGCAACAATACAATTTATTTTAACATCGGCGTCCATGGTCTAGTGGATACAGTAGCGGATGCAAGGGTGACGATAGGGGAGAACGCATTACTCCAGATTGGAAAAAATTACGCCTTCGGTTTGACCTTCAAGTGTCTAGAAATCATTTTTTGACAGTTAGGAAGAATTATCTGGCATTCATTCATTTCATTAAGCTGTACCCCCTAGGTTTGGAATCCCTATACCTCAGCCTCATGGGCTTTTTGTGTATTGGGTTAAGCTTATTTCTCTAGTTAAGGTTCAACTGAACAGCGGGTTTGAGCAGTCTTCTTACCAGATTGTTTTGGACGAGTTCCTCTCTGGGGTTTAGTGACCCGCTGATACTCACTCTCCAATTGAGCGGGGCATTGCAATCAAAGATCACATGAGAGGCTGTTTCCTCTTCCTCCCCACATAGTGTACACAATGGGGTTTCTCTAAAGATTCCCATATTATGTAGGTGTTTCCTGAGACCACAATGTCCCGTTATTAGTCCAGTCTCATGTGTTTCTGATTTAAGAGAAGGAGATCAGCAGTTAGAGATTGTGATGGTTCGGCCTTCATTGATTTGCTGTGTCGTTGTTCAGAAGTTTTCAATGAAGCACATGACTCTCCCTCATCCATTGTCTCACCGAACAGCGAGTTTCAGTTTTGCTGACACCTATTGCCGGTTCAGGACCAATGAAGGGGGTTTTGGACCCATTCATTATCTGGCATAGTCTAGGTACTATCCTAATGCGTGGTAGAATTGTTTACCTTTGGACCATTCGATTTCGGTGGTACGGTCGAAGTAGAGTTTTTCCGTGTGGCTGGTTTTTGCATTAATTCAAGGTCTAGTCTCACGGTGGGATTTTTCTGGGGTGAATTGTTTTGCCACCTATAAGGGGTTGAACCCCACTTAACATAAACTCATTTATATCTATAAATGAGTTTTCAAGTGGGGTACCATAGTTATTTATTTTGTAGATTGTATTTTTAATTAAATTATAAACATACTCGTAAATATATATATTAAATATAAAAAGTGCTTGTAAATATAAAAAGTGCTCGCAGATAATTCAGTTGACTTTACATTAAGGTCTAAAAGGGCGTTTACACTGCCTGAGCATCCCCGAGCATTCGTGATCGTTGCTCGTCAGTTATTAACGAGCACGAACACAAACGGGCACTCTGTTCACACTGCTCGAGCATTTCTGACGATCAGTTACTCGCAGCGAACAGGTGCTCCGCATACAGAGAAATTAACAAAAGGCACTTTTCATTTTCCCACTCCATCAGTCAAATACCAAAAAGCAACACACCACACACAAAATAGGAGACGTGTATCCTTCAACAGATAGGCGAGAACTAGATTCATAGAACACCATTCGACGAATCCCGGAGTGTTTACACAGAGCAAGCGACGAACAAGCGTCATGATTCGCCGGAAAACTGACATCGCGCGGATCAGGCTCGCGCACGAACGAGCATTCACTTTGACCTTGATCGGCTCGCGGCGACTGTTTACACTGCCTGATCCTCGAACGAATGCTCATTCGTCACCCCTGTTCGCGACGAATGCTCGGGCAGTGTAGGTAAATGAGGCTTTACCGTAAGCGAAAGTTCTTGTGTTTCTTTCATTATCATTAATTTTACTGACTCCGATGGTGATATTCAGAGCCTTGATCGTCCCCCTCACTTGAGAATCCGTATCCGTCACTGCGCTGAAGATCGAACCCAAGACTTTCTCCTTGGTGTTCATGATAAATACATCACTTTATATATCAAAAAAGATCTAGTAGTACAACTACTGGTCTTTCCTTAATTGTCAATACTAATGACAGTAGGTATCCACCTAATTAATACACCTCAGACCTTCCTAACCTTACTGACATCTAGAATATAGATAGCTGAATTATCTACAAGTCAATCAGTTGGTCACTTGATCATCAGTCTCGTTAGATCGGACTGTTGTTTCCAATCCAAGTATGTCACGAAAAGCGGAAGTGGCCTAAAGTGAATGTAAAATGTATATTTCTTTGTGTTATTATATCACAATTTGGTGGGCATCGTAGCGTTACAAGGTATTTTTTTTAACAATCAATACAATATACCAAACTATACTTAACAATTACCTTATAATGCTACACTTGTCGCTATTACCATAGATACTCAATTGTCCTCAGGAGGCCGAGTTACCACCAAACACAACCAGAAAATTCAAAAAAAACTTTTTTAAACTTTCAACCCGTCCAGGATTTGAACCCGGTACCTCCGTGGTGAAAGCCGAGTGTGATACGCACTCTGCCATGGAGACGTCCAGATCAGCCTAAAGTGCATTTTATATTGTCCCTGAAGTTCTTGGGTATATTTTTTCGGTGCGGGTTTGTTCTCAGTTATTTGTCATATCTCTTACCGTTCGCAAGCTTTAATTGTGCAGCTAAAAATCGTTTTTTTTTTTTGCGATAACTCGCTTTCGTTTGAATTTTACATTTTTTGAAAGAGGATTTTGTCTGCCAAAAGACACCGCACAAGCTTTCGATTAAATTTTCTAAAATTTTGGTGATTGGTAGAATAATTAGGGTGTAGATTGTAGATCAAACATAAAAAAAGGACATTGTTTGCGTTGTAGAGAGATTTTCAAATTTTCACAAAATTTGAAAAAATCTCATCTATCAAATGATATCAGTCATAGAGTTTTGTGGTCAAAAATGCTGGTTTGATTGAAATTATGTTACTAGTAGAAAGTGTCAAAGGGCCAGCAAGGTGGGGGTTTAGTTCTTTGTATTAAGTTGGTGACAAAAGGCCAGTAAGATGGGGTTTTAGTTGTTTGTATTAAGTGACAAAAGGCCAGCAGGATGGGGGTTTACAAGTTTGTATTAAGTGACAAAAGGTCAGCAAGGTGGGGGTTTACTTATTTGTATTAAGTGACAAAAGGTCAGCAAGGTGGGGGTTTACTTGTTTGTATTAAGTGACAAAAGGTCAGCAAGGTGGGGGTTTACTTGTTTGTATGAAGTGACAAAAGGTCAGCAAGGTGGGGGTTTACTTGTTTGTATGAAGTGACAAAAGGTCAGCAAGGTGGGGGTTTACTTGTTTGTATTAAGTGACAAAAGGCCAGCAGGATGGGGGTTTACTTGTTTGTATTAAGTGACAAAAGGTCAGCAAGGTGGGGGTTTACTTGTTTGTATTAAGCGACAAAAGGTCAGCAAGATGGGGTTTTAGTTGTTTGTATTGAGTGACAAAAGGCCAGCAGGATGGGGGTTTACTTGTTTGTATTAAGTGACAAAAGGTCAGCAAGGTGGGGGTTTACTTGTTTGTATTAAGTGACAAAAGGTCAGCAAGGTGGGGGTTTACTTGTTTGTATTAAGTGACAAAAGGTGGGGGTTTGGTTGTTTATAATCAATAGGGTTGTAGGGAAGTTCCTACAACTCTATCGAATACCAAAATAGCAAACCTCGTAGTTCCTAAATTTTCAAAAATTTGATTTGAGTTTCATATGAAAGCAAGTACCTATAATAGATACAACGTACATCCTAATCAATATGTAAAAAGATCTCTGGTATAACGCGAATATAATTAATATAGAAGAATGAAAAAAGATTGTAGAACAATTTCTACAATCGTCGTAGAAATTTTTCATTGTAGAAAAATCAAAATTTACGAAATGTGACTTAAGGGATAAAAAATCTTAATATAATATAAGTCAGAAATTTACGTACCTATGTATGAGGGGTTGTCTGTTACAATACCACGGCCCAAACAGCAGCAGATAGTGAAAAATTGATCGGAATGGACCCCCCCCAAAAATTATGATCTACGACCCCAGGAAAATTATCAGAACTAAAATATGTCAAGCCGTTTTCGAGTTACGGCCAAAAAGATATAATTTATTCACAAAAATCAGACAGTCACGCGGTCCGATATCTTAAAATTTGTCACGACAATATATCAACTCAAAGCGAGAAAGTTTTAGGTGACCATTTAGTCCTTATTTTAGGATATTTTCTGCAAAGGTATGGCCAGCCATTCCGGAGTTACGAGTTCAAAACCGGGAAAGAACAAAATAATATTTTGAATTTACTAAAAAGTCAGAATGGCCTTGCCCCTAAGGCGCTTGGCGAAACGTTTAAATCCCAGTTTTGAAGGTTGTACAAAGGGTGGACGCAAACCAATACCCCCCCCCCCCCAATTTCAATTGTCCTGCAAAAACAAAGATAGCAATATAAGAATCGTAGCGAAGCACGGGCGAAAAAGCTAGTAAGTTATAAACAAAAGATATAAACTATTTACACTTACTTGCCACAAAGGTCTGCCTGGCATTTTAATTTTTTTTTTTTTTAAAAAAAAAACAAATTTTTTCTTATGTTTGTATTTCTGGATGAAGAAATGATCAGAAAGAAAGATGAAATGCAATTGAATGAAAAAAATATGAAATAATAATAAAAAAGAATCACAGATTTACGGAATTCTCATTATTTCTGAAATATACATTTTCAAGGCAACAGTGGTGGATACATTCTCCCTCCCATTCCATGAATCATTGGAGCTTACAGGGTGAGCAGTTGAGATGGTTGGCGCCAAATAATGGACTTGCAAAGTCTGATGTAACTGACCTAAGCTAAACGGAGTATGTTCATTGGTGGATCACACTTGACTTTGAATCCTGGTTGGGTTGATAGTTAGAATTTTTTGTCGAACTTTCTACTTAGTTTGGTTGTGCTGGTGGTAAACCAGCCTCCTGAGGACAATTGAGTAGATCTGGATTAATAAAGACAAATGAGGTAATGAGTATAATGTTGTCAAGGAATGGACTATTAGCTTTAACAAATTGAAGTTTTATCGTATTTGTGGTTCTTGAGATACAAGCGAACAAATTATCGAAGTTAATAAGAGAAATGTTTTCTCCATTTGAGAAGTGTTTTCTCAATTTGCGAAATGTTTACTTAATTTGAGAATGTTTTCTCAATTTGAGAAATGTTTTCTCAATTTGAGAAATGTTTTCTTAATTTGAGAAGTGTTTTCGAAAATTGAGAAATATTTTCTCAATTCGAGAAATGTTTTCTCGAATTATTGGCCGAAAAAAGTGAGGTCTAGTTTTAACTTAACATGAATTATATTTTAAACGTCTGTCCATTCCACAATAATATTACTATCGAATGCTAGATTCAAATTGGATGAAAATATGTATGGCCATTTTTTTTGGCCCTATTAAGCCACCCAAGTACTCATGCCACCCATTAATCGTGTCATGCCAGACAGGTAGACATAGGCCAAAATTAAACATCGTCAATCATTACTGGGTACCTATAAACCACACCTGTGGCACAATTCTATCCCCTCGCGGGAATAGACAAACCAATCATTCGTCGTAGAGTAGCTGCTACGCTGGAACGCCAAAAAAAAAAATGACTGACGTCAGACACCCCTTTTTTGGCCAAAATATACAGGCAACCATTCTGAAATCTAGAAGCTTCATTCATTCCACAGAGCCAATCAATCCCAGTGCAAATATCGTCCCAGGTCAGTGATTGACCCAAAGGAGGAACCACCTGCTATACCACACCTGGGGTATCCAGATGCGGATTCAATTTAAAGAAGTGGCGGGTACACTGATGACGTCAACTGCGAGTATGTATAAGTGCAGACCCACAACCATTTGCTCATATGCAGTCACTGGAGATTTGAGCCAGACCGGCACCTGAGATGACTTGATGAGCACAAACGAGAAAGCAGTCTTTGGCACAATTCTCGGAGAAATTTTTTTGGGAAGTTTAAATTTTAATGTGGGGAGGTAGCGGATAAGTAGACAACAGGTGCCGCAGCAATAGTCACCCATTGCGATTTGATATGCTAGTAGGAAACTACGTTATTTTGAGGTAGCGGCACATTAAAATTTAAACTTCCCAATTTGTTATGCTATCTGACTGTGAATTGAGAATGGCTGTGTTGGGAGTCTTTTGTTTTATGTGTTACTTATCACACACTGATCAATGATCACTATCAGCATGTGACTTTTGTTTGTGTTCATGTGAATTTGTTGGTGTTTTGTGTTGTATGGACACTAAGTAAGTACTGAGTGAGATCTACAGTTCACAGAAGTACTAGTCGATCGACTTGGTCTGTCTATTTGGCGGATAAACTCAACCTCCTGGGGACAATTGCGAGTCATTACCAACGACCACTGAATAAATAAATCGAGGAAGGAACAATATCTCACTGCTTGGAAATTGATTTAAATTGATACAAGAAAATGGCGAAATTCAGCTTTGGCACACTTTCACTCAATGAGTTTTGAGTAAATACAAAATTGTTCTTGACTTGTTATCGTGTTATATTTGAGAAATTTTCTCAATTGAGGAAGTTTTTCAAATTCTGAAATATAAGATTTCAGTCAAACATCAACAATATTTTAGATCACCTTATCACCTTCGGTTCGACACTGAATTTGGAATTCAAAAGTTTTTTTTTTAATTTGGCTTAACGTCTCTTTAAATCTATTGGTCATTCAAGACGGGGTTTCACCCTACATTCACTGGAAACTTGCAATCCGGCTACCCACATTGAACTCACCCATCTAGGGCGTGAACCTACGTGGACACCCACTTGGTAAAACCTCGCTGTAAGTTGCTTAACTTCAGAGATCTAACGGGAACTGGTTTATTCAACGTGACATAGACGCTGGCAGAATTCAAAAGTAAACAACAACCATAGAATAACATTGATACAAGAAAATGGCTGACGTTCTAAAACAGACTTAACCTTGACAATCAAAATGCTATAGGATCGCTCTTTCCTTGATCTCTTTATTCAAATCCAACAACATGCGGGGCCCCCCGCTTGGTTAATCGGTGCCTATGTTTTCGGTGTATCTTGTATTACTGGACGCCTCCGCACTGAACATATTTTTGGCCGAACATATCATGCACTGAGTCGCGAATTTATTTTTGTATTTTTTAGAAATAATCTACAATACATTGTTTATATGTGTAAACCTATCATCACAATCATTCTCCATTAACCGTGCTCACTGAACCATGATGAACATTTCTTTTCACGAAATATAGATTTTGTTCGCTTTCTCGATTTTTTTCCCCCCCTAATAGGTAGGACTATGAGACAATATTTGTTTGGTTGATTTTGAGATCTAAGGATATTAAATACAATCCTGTTCACCATACGAGATTCTGATATATATCGTTGGTTATTAAAATGATTAACGCCCTCCCATTAATTATTTTATTTCTCTATTTTTTTTTTTAATTTGGCTTAATGTCTCTATAACATCTATTGGTCATTCAAGGCGAGGGTTTCATCCACCATTCGCTGGAAACTTTCAAACCAGCTACCCACAGTGACCTCTCCCAGCCTGGGCCGGAAAAATAGCCAGCATCACGAGGGCGTGAACCTACGTGGTCACCCACATCGCTGGACGTTGCTTAACTTCAGTGATCTATTGGGAACTGTTGTATTAATCGTGCCATATAGACGCTGGCTGTCTAATTTATTAATTATATCGAAGAAATGTTTTTTTCCATTTTAAACCATCCGTGAATTTGACTATTCCAGGAAGGGTAGATGACTACCACGGAGGGTACAGTCAATTGTTTTGTATTTTTTTTTTATTATTTTGCCATTTATTAAAGATGTCATTTCAATGCGAACATAATTTAATATTTTCATCTTTTAACTCAAGGTTACTCTCTGTGGTATGGTACTTAAAAGTGCTGATTTCCGCGGAGGGTACATGACTATCACAGAGGCTACACAATCAATTGTTTTGCATTTTTCAGAATTTTGTTATCAAAATATTTTGCAATGATTTATTGAAGATGTCATTTTGTAAATTACCAACCAGCCAACGTATTTCTGCTGTATCCAGTTTAGGCCACGGACTTTTGGAACCGCCCTCATAACGTAGCTCCACGATGGCTAAATGTAGAAACCTTAAATTTGGAACAAAGTTTTCTTTTAGTACGTAGTTCAAGGTAGTGTATAAAGCCAAATAAGGTATTCGAAGAAAATACTTGACAACTTCAAGTCGTGTGCTAAAAAAAAAAACACAGCATTTTTTTTTCTCTTGAAATATGTCATCGGTGTTTTTATATTTTCCCATAAGATTAAGCCAAACAAAATTCAGTGAAAAATTCAACCACTTACCGATCTTGAGAAATATACTAAAATAGACTTAGTAGTACATATTTTTAATCCTGTGATAAGATGTGTTCCGAAGTAGGGATGTTGCGATATTATCAATATCGATATTTCCGATATTTATAACTATATCAGGGATTCGATAATATCGGATATCGGAAGAAAAATGTCAATATCGATATCGAATCAGAATGCCATAGGAAGGGTCCTAGAGCGTATCAGAGCCTTTGTGTTGTATAATGTGGGTTGACACTTCCTCCTCTATTTCCTTCTTCTTCTTTTTATTGGAGTTCTTCTTATCAGAGGATTGTGGAAATTATTCTATTAGCTTCTCTTTTAGCTGCAGATATTATATTCATATTGAGAACGGTTTTTTATTATTTTGCATTCCATTTGCTGGTTTTTAAGTTATCATAATCCGTGGAGTAAACTAAGCTAGCAAAGTATAAATTCAGCTTCAATTCTCACATGCCAATATCGATATTTCTTTTGCGGTAATATCGCGATATCGATACGGGAAAAAATATCGTTGTCGATATCGCATGAAGACCAATATCGCAACAACCCTATGCCGAAGGCGTAATTTCTTCCAAAAGTATTATGTCTTACTAACTTTCAAAGTGATAAATAAATCTTACTTAAGGTTGTGGAATGCTGTATGAGGATGGCATTCTCTCGGGCCGAGTATACCTGAGCTGATGGAGTAAAAAAACACAGAAAGCAACTCCGTAATATCATGTTTATGTTAGTGATGCAACTATATTGCAGTGATCGATATGTTTCTGGGACACATGTTAATTAGTCTTCAAGATTAGATTATAATGACAATCATTTTAACTGTCATCATGTTCATTATAATTTTTGTCAGTGATATTGTTCGCTATGAGAATTTTCTTTATATCTATACTTATAAAACGCAAAGCCCAGTTGGTATACTGATTCACTGAATGACTGATAATCAATGTAGCTCCAAGATGGCTTAAGCTAGAGACTTGAATTTGAATATAAAGAAAAGTATTTTAATTTATCACCTTTAATCTCTACTTAACTGAAGATGTTTTAACTATATGATCATTTCATACATATAATTAATGTTTTTGGTAATTATTTTGTAAATTTTATTTTAATTTATTAAAAGTATTGTTTTTCTTAAGAGTGCTCTACAGTTGAACGGACATACATTGAATGCTTAGGAAAAAGGTTCTATTTTTTTAAAGGCTTTTATTTAACTTGCTTTGTATGTATGTTTGTGGGTAAATCTTAGAAATTAAATTTAACCCACTTTCCATTGTCCGATTGAGCTGAAATTTGGCACCGTGGTAGATCTTCGATGACAATCGAATGTGGTTTGGTTTTGGTTGGGGTCAATTTTAACATCAAGTAAGAAATCGGTACTAAAATAAATTGAAATTCAAGGTGCGCTTTTTCATAGTAAAAAAAAGACATCCAACCAGTTAAAACAGTACGAAAATGACACGACAAACTGAAATGAAAATACAAAACATTAATAATAATTGTGCCAAAAAAAAAAAAAAAAAAAAATGAAATTGAAATTCAATCGAGCACTCTCAGCAGCACAAAGTCCTTCAAGGCCTGAATGTGTCAAACAAAATTTATGTCTCCATAGCTGGAGCGCTGGCGGCGCCATCTTCTGTGTCCATGGATTCTGAAGATTCAGTTTTTTCTGGTGGTTTCTCATAGACTTTTTCCAATGGAACAACGACTACGCCATTCCATACAGTCGTATCTTGCGTCAGGTCTGAAAAAATCAAAATAATAAATTAGTATGCACGGTTTATACTTTTACTAGCTAAAAGAAATTACCCCCACCTCCAAATTTGGTTTTTTAAAATTCAAAGTACGTAGAATCCAAAAAACGAATAAAAAAATGTCCAATTTTTCTGTACGATTAGAATGCTTTATCTTCTATAGGAAAATATTTGAATAACATGTTAATTATAAGTGTTAAAAAATATTAACTTTTAAATAAATTAAAACAACACACATACCAAAAACACTATTTATAATTATTTATAAAGAAACTAGTTTCGAATCATTCGATTCATCATCAGTCTAGTCGAGTCTAAAGATGGAAGTTGACATTTAGAGTCAACTTCCATCTTTAGACTCGATTAGACTGATGATGAATCGAATGATTCGAAACTAGTTTCTTCATAAATAATTATAAATAGTGTTTTTGGTGTTTTGTTTTAATTTATTTAAAAGTTAATATCTATAGGAAAAGAAAGTAAAAATCCGTCTGTCTGCCCCTCTATGTACCCTGTGCACCGCACGCCGTGATGTACACTTTTAATCTTTAGCGTTGACCGATTTTGATGAAATTTGGTATGTACGTCTCATTTGGTGTCTAATTGGACCCTACAAATTTTCTTCACCCTCAGTTACATATGTAGGGTTCCATACTAAAAATTTAGATTACAAATCTAAAGATAAGTAAGTGTGCGACTGGATGCCAATGTCCTTAGCTAACAACGACAAAAATTATTATTATATTGAGGGTTGGCTAGGGGTGGACTCAAGGCTACCGAGGCTAATTAAAGAAAAGAAAAAAATTTTTTTTGGTTAATTTGGGATACTATCTATGATAGGTAAAATCATAATGAGGTAGATCAACTTTTACAGTCAAGTGGAGATATCCAACAGTCTATGGAAATATGCTCGAAAAGCCGCCATTTTCTGGGAATAAGGATGTGAGGAGTTGTTAAGAATACAGGAATCGGTGATAGTAGGTTTGCGGAAAATTTTGAAGGAAAAATAATTAGTAGAAGGAGTCAAGCTTATTGTCACATTTAAAAAGTTGAGAGTGGGTCCACCTATTTCAATATCAAATTTTATGTTGTCATGCAGTGAGTTGATGTGAACAAGGAAGTTGTTGAGACAGAATTGGTCCAAATTATGAAAATATCATCAATATATCTTTTATAAAAGAGTATGTTTTGAAGGAGAAGAGATTTGGATTGGAACAACTCTGTCTAAAATTGGTCCATGTAGATTTCAGCCAATAATGGCGACAGTGGAGACCCCATGCTACATCCCTTGTCTTGTTGGTAGACTTTATGATTAAATTGAAAATAGTTGAATTGGGTGACAAGGGTAAGAGCTTTTTTAAAGGAACATTTTTCAGAAATGGAAAAGTTGGAATGTTGGTCAATTATATTACACATTTTTTGGGCAGCAGAAGGGACATGGATTTTCGAGAAGAGGCTGTTGACGTCCAGGGATATCAAGGAAGAATTAGGTGGAGTACTAAAGTTTTCAATCAAATTTATCAGCTCGGTTCTATTTTTTTTTTAAAAAAAAAATGTCCAAAATTGTCATAGAATAATAAAGTCCATATATATTGTCCAATGTGGATAGGGGGACTTAAAAAGAATACTTCCAAGGCACCCAAGTCTATGCCAGTCATAAAAGGCGACTAAGGGCAGGGTCGGAAAAGATATCCTTTCCATTAACCATGCAGAAAGCAAGGAGAAGCTACTGCAATATTCCTAAGGATTTTCAAGTATCAACAACTCATGGCGTGTTGTTGCAAACCAGGCCCTGATTGTTAACTTAAGATGATACATTATATAACACCAAATATTACTCACTTGAGCTTCCTCGAAGCACAGTTTCGAGTCCTCCATGCGCCAATATTCTGATTAGAGTTTGTGCTGTAAAGCAAACGAGATCTTGTTTTTCTTGATCCATGGATGCATGGACTCGGGCATTGTTAGCGTCACAAGGGTCAGTGATACTTGATGAACCTGTGATAAAGATTCCACTGGCCAACAACTCAATAATACGACGGAATCCTTCTTGAATTGTAAGTTCTTTTCGAGGAGGTTGAATCACAGAACTATGAACCTGAAATATATAAAAAGCGACTTTAATTCTGGTTTCAAAATGAACCTTTCGAGTCGACCACAAAAAAAAAAATACTCTTAGTTAAAATTATATAGGGTACCGTACTAAAAGAAAATGTATCATATTTTCTATGTAGATTTCTTAGGATGACAATAGATTTAAACAAAGGCCGCAGTGATATTTGCAATCAGTCTAATTGGAGACATGAAACCAGAATTATAATAAACTAACTGTTTGCCCGTGCTTCGCTACGGTCTCAACGCTTGAAGCCGTAGAGGCACGGCCGTTTCCGTGCTAATAGTATTCTATGATTTCCCTTACAAAAATTTGATAATCTACCGTAACCCGAAAACGGTTGCACATTTTGGATTCTGATAGGTTTCCTTGATTTCAGCCTATAGTTTTGGAGGGGTCCATTCCAATCAATTTTTCGATATTTCTTACCGTTCTGGCTAAACAATAGGTGATGGCCGGTTCTACGCACCAGGACGACCTGGAATGCATACCATCACAGTTCCAGCCAAGGACCATCAAAATCTTTTCGGTAAACTCATATCAATCTGTTTCTACCATTTTAAATAATCATGCATCCATAAATGGGAAGAACGGTTGATTTCGTGAGAAAACCTGCTACTACTACATAACATACATGTATCAATACATTGAGTTTTATTATGATAGATAAAAATAAATATTTCTAATAAAGAAATATGTGTCCTAATATCCACAGGAACCATCGGTAGAAGTTCCGTTCTCGACTTCTTTCACTGTGTGTCCAGGCCAAAAAGGTGACAGAAACTGTCTCCTGCCATTTATTGAACTGCCCATCGGACCCAAATAATCTAAAGTCGTCCGAAGTATGGACAGATCAGGATCTGTCCATAATTCGGACGACTCTAGATTGGTTGGGTCCGATGGGCAGTTCAATAAATGGTTTATATCATGAACAGCAAGCTTACACAAAGGGCAACGATCTTCAGGGATCAGCCTTCAGTAAAATAATGTATGTACCAATGTGTTTTTTACCAAACGTCCAAAAATTACATCATATTTTATCATTCAAACAAGAGGCGGTAAATAAATAATAATAAATAAATATTAAATGCTGTTTCTTTGTGTTATTATGTCACAACTTTGGTGCTCACTGCAGCATTGTAGGATTTTCCCAATATCAATCATTTTATCCAATTACTTTGATTTTTTCTCTTTTACCTACAATGCTGGCACCGGATCGCTTTTCGCATTTATCTCCATAGCTACTCATTGTCCTCACGAGGGTGAGTGGGCTCCGAAAACATCCAA
Organism: Pachypsylla venusta; assembly: GCA_012654025.1. Classification (NCBI taxonomy): domain Eukaryota; kingdom Metazoa; phylum Arthropoda; class Insecta; order Hemiptera; family Aphalaridae; genus Pachypsylla; species Pachypsylla venusta. The sequence goes on from CM022883.1 coordinate 9,043,618, forward strand.
ACAACAGTGACAAATTTTTGCCTCAGACAAGATACGAAACTGTGTGTCCCGAGAGCAAGACTAAATCAGTGACCACTGAGCCATGGGAGCTGTTGGAGAAGTCTCTATAGCGGTAAAAAGAACGTGAACAGAATGCTGCTATTGACAAATAATTCACACAGTTTCACGTCACAATAGTTACTTAAAATACCGTTCGGAAACCTCTTATACCCTAAAGGTGGATATAGGTCTTCAGTTGAGGGGGCGATCCAGGTGCCAAATTATAACCGACATGTATGTCAGTAGTATTTATAAACACCAAATTTGAGAAAAATATTTCGACGTTCTAGTTCTTCAGGTCTGGGGAGGGGCGTTAGGGCCGATCGTATCCGCTTCTGTAATACCGAACAGGATGTTCATTCTCACGATGGCCGGTACGCACCAGGACGACCTGGGATGCATATCATCTTAGAAGTTTCCTTAAAAAAATGGGGTTCCCAAAGTTTTTGATACCGCGCCCCCTTTACTTGAAATGAAAGCATCCCAATCCCCCCTCCCCTTTGCATTATAAATGGATTATGGGTGTTCCTGAATGCTATCTCATTCAACATGCTAATATGTTGCTGAATGCTATCTCATTCAAAAAGCTAATGTGTTGCTGAATGCTATCTCATTCAGAACGCTAATGTGTTGCTGAATGCTATCTCATTCAAAAAGCTAATGTGTTGCTGAATGCTATCTCATTCAAAAAGCTATTGTATTGCTGAATGCTATCTCATTCAGAACGCTAATGTGTTGCTGAATGCTATCTCATTCAAAAAGCTAATGTGTTGCTGAATGTTATCTCATTCAAAAAGCTAATGTGTTGCTGAATGCTATCTCATTCAAAAAGCTAATGTGTTGCTCAATGCTATCTCATTCAGAACGCTAATGTGTTGCTGAATGCTATCCCAATATCCCATTCAAATTTTCTAAACATCATGTTCAATAAAACTACCTTTGTAAAAAAATTGTGTACATTTTTAACTAAATGATAATAATTCAATTGGTCTCGCGCCCCCTTGGCTTGCCTTCACTGCCCCCAGTTTGGGAACCTCGGCCTTAGAAGATGTTCGTCACCATTTCAATAACCTTATATCAACCTACTTCTACTTTTTTTTCAAAACTCAATTTAGAAGTTTTGATTTCGGGATAAACACCACTAATACATTAGAAACATGTTCACGAAAAGACCTAAACAACGTACTAGTAGTTCAATCATCCAAGGCGTCAAAGGTTGAAATCCTTCATATCTTGTTTTTAAATCTCTCAAAATTCTTATGAGTGCTTTTACAGTATCATTCTGTCCATTCAAATCAAACCAATGGACGTGTTTGTACGCCAACAGATGAAGTTTACAATGAGCGACAGGAATGTGAACATCCGGTACTAGTTGTTTCAGATTTGAATGAAGGGTGGTCACCAAACCACGAAGAATAAGACCTTTATTGATTAAATCGAATCCGTAATCTCTTATTTCCAATTTAAATCCTAAAACAGATATGGAGATCAAATTAAAATATTATGAGATGTAAGTTGGGGATGAATTAAATTAATTTTAAACGAAAAATAGTTCCGCAAAGGGTGAAAAGTTATTAATTCATTAATGGAATAGTCTCCTGTGGATAGGGGAACTTAAAAAGAATACTTCCAAGGCACCTAAGTCCATGCCATTCGTAAAAGGCAACTAAGGGCAGGGTCGGAAACGATATCCTTTCCATTACCCATGTAGAAAGCAAGGAGAAGCTACTGCATTATGCGTAAGGATTCTTTAGTAGCAACAAGTCACGAAGAGTTGATGCAAACCAGTCCCATGGCTGTTAACCTATGATGATGATGATAATGGCATCATGGAATCAGATGGTAGCTAGATGTAGGCGGCTCTAGTTTCAAATAAGTGGTTGTCTTGCTGAAGTTTTGAATAAAATTGTCATCATACATCTATTTTTGGTGGATGACAATTAGTATGATACCACAGCTGAAGAATTGGTATGGTACCACAGCTGAAGAATTGACATGGTACCACAGCTGAAGAATTGGTATGGTACCACAGCTGAAGAATTGACGTGGTACCACAGCTGAAGAATTGACGTGGTACCACAGCTGAAGAATTGACATGGTACCACAGCTGAAGAATTGGTATCGTAATTAGTTGTTTGAAAACTTTGATTAACGTTTTCTGAAATACAAAGTTTTGACAAAATGGCCTATTTTGCCCGCCCCTCCCCCCCAAAAAAATCACAAAATGTAATTTATTCTGGTAAAAGAGTAACGCCACCTTACCACGTAAAAGTGGTAGTGCACTTATTCTGGTATTATTATTTACAACTTGGTCGGTAGGCTTCAAATTGTTTGAAGTCTTTAAAGTTATTTATCAATGAAACTTTAATAGATCTATTATTTCCGTCTCGAATGACCAGTAGATGTTAAAGAGACGTTAAGCCAAAATAAAACNAAAAAAAAAAAAAAAAATCTTGTGACCAGTGATTTGAGTATATCACATAAATCCACAATAATGTACCACCAAACTCTAATTTAAGGGTTAGTAGTTAGTCCAGAATTTTTTAAAATTACATGTTTCAAAAATCTTGATCCTTCTTTCCAACGGGTCACATTCAAATAGAATCCTCTATGTCTTGCTGTTTCTTCTTTCAGACGACATAGCCTACTATCAACTTGTTCTTTACTGGAGTCCTTGTTAATGTAGGATTTTTTTTTAAATAATCCGTGGAGTTCCGCACTAGAAAAAACTCATGCATTCACATATTTATATAAAACTTACCGGCTTTATTTCTAGGTTGTTCTCCAGCTTTGATATCTGTCAAAACTTTGGTGGCCACCCAACTGACTGCATCTTTCGTAGGTAAAGATTTGAAAATGACGACCAAATCAGCTGACTTTTCACCTTTGATTGCAACACCTTTTTTAAATGATCCAACAGCTCTTGTCTCATCAATCTGTAAAACATATGAAAAACTTAGAAATTTGTGTCCATTTTAGTAGGAAGGTAAGTAATCGCAATATGAGGAAGGAAAAAAATCGAAAGTAGGTACAACTGAAAAAGAGGTACAGCCAAAAATGACGTTTTATCGTATGATTTATTTCAAAGGAAACTAAAGAATATGTCGAAAAATTTCCAGGAATCGAACCATTCAGTACAGTATATCAGGACCCCATAAAAAATATAAAATTAATCCCCGATTATTACCACGGAAAAGGTGAAATTTGACAAAAAGTTGTTCCGCAGTACAAAAAATAATATCCTGCAGTAGAAAAATGATTTTTCTAAATAGGAGTAGATTTAACTCGAGGGTGAGCGACAAAACAAAAATTTCATACAAAAGTTGTTCCGCAGCACAAGAAAACAATATCCTGGAGTAAAAAAAAATATATTTTTCAACAGGATCAGATTTCACCACAGGGTAAAATCCTTTATTGAGAAGTACCACTTCGGGAAGAGCGACAGATCTAAAATTCGATACAACGTAGTTTCACAGCACAAGAAATAATATAACATTTAACATGTTGATTTTTCCAAATATGGGCTGATTCCACAACGGATACGGTACCTACTAGCAAAGATCGAAATTGAAAAACTTCAATATCGAAATTTCGAAGTTGTTCTTAAAATTCGCATTTGTAGCGAAGCATGGCAGACAGTTAGTTATGCTATAAGCTACTTAACAATAACCTCATAGTAGTACAAAGATCATACTATTTTTTACGATACATTCGAACCCTTAATCCAATTCTGGCGAAACTTGGTATGGGCATGTATTATCTTCACCGAATTTTAATATGAGTGTTTGAGCTCAACTGGGTCACCCGGTGATTCAGTAAATGTTAGGTTTATACTTACATCAACGTCTGGATTTCCCGAGGCAACAATGAGTTTATCAAAAACAGCCTGAACTTTTTGAACGAATCCTTGAATAAGTGCCAAATCTTGTTCAGAAGGTGTCAATTCTTCATTCCTCTTTTGTAATATTTGACCATATAATTCTTCATCTGGTCTTGGTGCTACTCTCGGGAAAGTATTCTCACAAAGGATATAATCAAAAGGATGCCGTGTGTGAGGAAAATACTTTGGGAATCTTCTTACAGGCATATCTCTACCTCTCATTGGAGGTCCACCGCCTCTTCTCAAACCTCCACGAATTCCTCCTCTAGCCATGATTGATCAAAATCTGAAAATAGGTATCGTTGAATACACCAGTTCCCAACTTCTCCGTCGTCCTCACGATGGCCGGTTCTATGTAACAGGACGACCTGGAACGCACCATCACGGTTCCACCCAAGGGCAATCAAAATTTCCGGCAACCCCATATCAACCTGATTCGAACATTTTTTTTTAAATCAAGAATCTATAAATGGTCATTACATTTATAGATTTTTGTTTTTATTGACAATTGATTTGGAGAGAAACAGAGCTACTAAACTGGGACAACCTCTCTGGTTTGGGGGGNGGGGGGGGGGGGGGGGGGGGGGGGGGGGTGTTGAGTGATATACAAACTCTATAGCTATAGCAATACCTAGTTCACATTACGATTTATTTTGCCTAGTCTTTTTTTTTTTAGGATAACGTCTCTTTAAGATAATTCGAGACGGGGGTTTACCCTCCATTCATCGGATTACTGTGATCTATTATGTGTTATATAGAGTGATGTAGAGCAGGAGACGGGCAGCACAGTCCTAAGAAAAACACAGATACCAGAGTCAGGAGGCTGCACGATAGCCGGCTTATCTCTTCTGAACATTTGCAATAGCATGAACAAGGAATGATTATTTAGTTATTCTGCAATGCAGATGAAATACTTACATAAAATATTAGAAGAATTAAGCTCTGTTAAACAAAAATCTTGTAAAAAAACACACCGGCGAGGTAATTGTAGAATTGTACTTGAAATTAATTGATTTTTTTAAGGCTTTCACTTACTTGAAATTCACTCTATTCTCTATTATTTTAAAAAAAATTATTGAAAAACCGGTAATCGAAACTGAATTAAAGTATCGAAAATAGATATCGAATATAGTTTTAGCGTATTTTATTTTACCTAATATTTTTTTTATCTAAATTGAATATCTATGTCTTTGGGAAGCTTAATTTATTCAAATACAATTATTATGATTTGAGTACCTAATAACTTTTATAGTGAAAATAAGTGTCATTTGAGATTTTTAAAGGTTACTTTAGGGTGACATCCTCACGTCCGAGTCCATCTGAGAAGATGGTGTAAAATAATGCTGGGGGCAAGTTACAAACTTAAAATGTGGTTTAATATAATTTAAAAAGGCTTTTTAAACGTTTTAGGGGTGGAAAATTAATTCATTCACTTTAATTTTGAAAAAAACCTTTTTCTTCCGTATTTATTGAACTACTAGAATATATTGAACTGAAGCAGGCATAGTTGTACCAATATGAAAAAAGTCCAGTGCAAGTTTGTTTATTTTATTAATATAAGCGTTTAGATGAACGCCCCCCCCCCGAGAGGTTAGGAAACGTTTTGATCGGCCATGCCTCGATTAAACTTGTTCTTCTCATAAAGTCGCTCCCTAAAAACTCTTGCGCTTTCTCCAAAGTTTCGTCGATTTTCAAGCAATAAAATTGTGAATTAAACATTTAAAAGTGAGTTTTCTCGTATTTTCCACCATTTAATCGTGAAAATTAACCTTCTACTTTCAATTAATCATATTTTAAGTTAGATTAGTTGCTCAGAAAAAAATAGTAGTATCTGTCTGGTCCCCGATTAATATTACTGAACAGAAAATAATCATGATCAATTGATCATGTGTTATGAATTTATTATAAATACACTCTTTACCTCTTTAGATATTCTCTGGCAGTGTTGATTTCGATTAAGGTTGAATAATAAATACTCTTTTATACAATATATACGCGTTTCCACGTAATTATTTGGTTTAATTTGAATAACGTACAGATTTAATAAAAAAAAACCTTGTTGAGTCTAAATTGAATTACCATCCATTTGTTTAATTTCCGTGCCACTTTAGATTACATTCCATCCTCAAGGTTTCACAATCGTGACAGAAAACAGAAAGGTTAGAAAATTCATAAATAAAATACGCTTTTGACATAATAATGATCGTCCTTCAAAAATTTGATTTCAAAATTCCATAACTCGATTTTTAAAAATTGTAAACATATTGATAAAAGAAGATAAAAAAAATATATCACAGGAAATTATATATTTTGTTGCAAAAACTAACCTTATTGACTTAAACTTTGCTTTTGTTTTGCCTTCATTCACAATGTACTAAGGTCGAATATTGCTTATAATGATTTTCAAATCATATGTTTGTTTAATTTCTCTTTGGAATCAGTCGTTCTGCTAGCGACAATTTTTCAATATTTTAACTTACAATTTATCATTCTATTTTAGGCAGGTATATAATTATTGTGATTTTTTTTAAAAAACTAAGAAATAACTAGTATTTCTGTGGACTTTAATTAAAGTATCGAAAATAGATATCGAATAACAATCAGCGGAATGGCATCCATGTGGCCCCGTAATAGACCTAAAAAGTAATCAGCAAATTTTATGAGCATAATAATATTGTTTAAAAATAATAGTGGTCGGGTTGTCTGTACCCCTTAGATCTAATTATAATGGACAAGGCGTTCGACAGTATTAAAACTATCGTGAACAAACAAACAAGCAGAAACAGAAGTTTTAAAAGTCGTACGATTAGAACTAGATCTCACTTCGTTCGATTATTTAGGTATTTGTCAGAACTGCGAAAAAAAACATTCACTCGACTATTTTTCTTGTAAGTACCTTTCTACTTCCCACCATAACTGTAGAACGCGTTATCCGATTTTAATTAAATTTGGTTGTGGATTTTAAATAGGGGAACAATGTCCACTTTGTCCTTTCGCATCTACGTGGATAATGCTAGTAAATAGTATCAAAAATATTATTCAATTAGCTGATACTCGTTACTCGGTCGCACCTGATGAGAGAAGACGCCAGTATAGTAATAACATTGTCTTTTAAAACTTTAGATACTCAGTTAGTAATACTGAAAATAAATTGATATTATCGACTTACAATCAGTGCCGTAGAGATAAAATCCGTGCCTGTGGGGGGAAAAATATATGAACCATATGGACCTTCCTATTACACCCTCAGCTAAAATAATTCTGTGTTTTATAATTGAGATAAATTTACACAATTTTCAGGGGCACCTTAAGAAAATCCGACCATGGGGATAGTCCCCCATTTCCCAGCCCTGTCTGCAATAATCGTAAACGTAACGCACATTTTATTGATTTAACCACATCCATTTTATTATTGTACTTGTCACTTCTTTTTCTACTCAACAAGTTTGTATAGTAATATGACGTCATAATAACAAAATGGCTTTTCTTCTTTAAAATTCTTCAAATTCTCCACAGACTTTTTTGTGTGTTATCCGGGGAATTTTTAATTTTTAATTTAATTTAATGAAAAAATCAACTGAATAAAACACATTTCAAATCAATTTTTAGTTTTAATTTCATATAATAAAGGTAAGTATTCATTAAAATAGAAAATTAAATACTAATCAGAAATCAAAGCTTGATACATTTTGATAATTTGATACACCCATCCAATAAATTCTGTCTGGACTTTTCTTAAACAACAAAATGCAATTTTAAAAATTTTAAATTTCAAGTCTTGTTTTCAGATTTACAGGCATATGTTTTTTAAGTATTTGAAAAACACATTGAACATTTGTGTGTTTTCTATGTCCCAATGATCCCTTTAGTTCCTTTTTTTAATTTGAAAATTAAACAAAGACTTTTTACTCTTTGTTTAAATATTATAAGATCGTAAATTTCATTCGGACAAGGTAACAAGGAAATCTTTGTTCGATCTAAGCCTATGTTCTTCCGGTGTCAATTTTTTTTCCTGATTTATTAAATCGTCCCAGTAACGTCCCAGTTTTCCATCGACATATATTCAGTTTAGAAAGTGGGTTAGATCTTGAGTGTACGTATTTATAATGTAGGACACGTTTGGTAACAGTTTCTTGTGGTTTAATTCATTTATGAGATGGTTTATGGCTTCATTATTATTTATAGGTATATTAATTTTAGATAACTACAGTTTTGCGTTCTTATCAATGTATGGTGGTTTTTAATGGTAATAATTTTAATTACAGTATTCACTACATATTGTAGAACTAAAACTAGTGGTTGACTGACGAAGTGGAGTCTGCTGGCATGATTTTTCTTTAAACGTATTCTGAACGTACAGTTTTTTCCACTATATCTCTCGAACGGGGGTTGTCCGATCTTTTTTGAAATTTGGTATTATCATTCATCAAGCGCATAGAATTATCTGATTAGTTTTTGGACCCTCTTGGGCCATCCGGTCTGAAATGGCGGCTCAAATTTTTAGGTGAGGTCTACAGTTTACAGTACTGTTAGACTTAAATTTATTAGCGAGACCTTAACGAGAAATCTCCCCCCACAAACACTGTATCAGTCGTTATCCTGCCCCATGGTAGCCAGGTTATTTATGTATGGGATCTACTTTGAAAATGCTACTAATTCATATGTGCCTTCAGATCCCTCCACTCCGGATGAGAAGAGAGAAAGTTCTACTTCGGGAAGGAAAAGAGAAAGTTCCCTTCGGGAGAGAAGAGAGAAAGTTCGAAATTACCATCTGCGTTAGGTTCTAAATATCCCTTGATAAGTTCATTTTTTTGCGAGACATGGCCTTTTGAAACGAACTTTTTTCCCCCTCTATGCATGGCCTTTATAAACGAACTTTTTTTCCCCTCTAGACAAATTTAACGAAAAATTTAAAGAGCAATCTTGTCTCGAGTTACATCCGAATTTCAAGTTATTAAATCAGATTTGCAGATATTTGAGTCAGTGCGTGACGAGAGCTTCATTAGGTTGAGGCTATTGGTTCAAAACTAATTCCATCCCCACCGCTGGTCATACTAGATCTAATAAAGGTCGCAGTGCAAAAATAAATAATAGTCTGTACATCCTTCTAGTTGTGATCTGACATTGGGTTGGTTACCTTGTTTGTTGTGACTCATCCTTTCTCTTTTGTATTTATATTAGTTTTCTCTCTGATAACCTTTATAATAGTTAATGACCTTCCTAATTGATAATTAAATAGTTAGATAACACGGAACACCTCACAGGCACTTACTATTTGCATCACTTAAGAACTTGTTAATCGACCTACTTATCTATGTAGTTTGAGTAACTTTGTAAGGTGTATATTTATAATATGAATTTGAAATTTCAAAACCAAACTAATTATAATAGATCTGTGAATTTAATTTTTTATCTATTGCCATTTTCTACAATTTGCTGTATTCCACAATGAGCACAGGTTGGTTTAAGTACTATTTACATTAATGTCGGTAGGTTGTAGAAAAAATCTACTCCGATTGGTTGAAAATGAAACAAGTCGGGTTGAAAAAGAATTTGCGCTCTATTGAAGAAACAGGAATGATTCTTTTATTTTTTATTTTTGTAAAAAAAATAATCGTAAATTGAAATATAATTTCTAATTTAAATTTATTTTTTATTTCAGTTTATTTGATTGAAGGAGGAATCTTCAAGCAACAACGGACGCCCCGACAGGACCAGGGGGTGCTTTTCGTGTCTCAGGGGGAAGGGACATCATAAACCCTCTCCCCCCTTCTCAGCGCTGGATCCCTCCTTCTGCTATTAGACGCGATGCACTTACCCATGAAACAATTCAAGATGACATATTCCGCCGTGTGCGTGAACTCCTCAACAAACTCACCCCCGACAAGTTTGACAAGCTGAGCGATGATCTACTCCATCTTGATCTAAACACAAACAATATCATCAAAGGTGTCATACATTTGATCTTTGAAAAGGCACTCAATGAGCCGAAGTACAGTTCTATGTACGCACGGCTGTGCAAACGGCTAAAAGAGGAAGCTCCTAATTTTGAAAAACCTGGAGATCCGTGTACTTTTCAGATAATTTTGCTACATGCATGTAAAAATGAGTTTGAAAATCGATCTCGAGCCACTGAAGCCTTCGGTAACGTGCTTCTCAGTCCCGAAGATGAGGACAGACGGCAGATGGCCAAGAAGAAAATGCTCGGCAACATCAAGTTTATCGGAGAACTCGGGAAATTTGAAATTGTCACCGAAACCATTCTCCATCAGTGTATCCAACAATTACTCCCTAAAAACCGCAAATTTCAATCAAATAAAGACATATCTGAAAATGTGGAGTGCCTCTGTCAGATAATGAAAACTTGTGGCCGGATTCTGGACACAGAAAAAGGCCAATATTTGATGAATCAATACTTCTCGCGTATGAAAACGTTGCAAACCTCATCGCCACAACTCCCACGTCGAATTCGTTTCATGCTGCAAGATGTGGAAGATTTACGTCGTGATCATTGGGTACCCCGCAAGGTAAACAACCCAGAACGACCTGTGCCAATCAATCAAATAACTGAAGAGGACAATGAACCTGTCAACTTTATACTGCCACACAGGAACAATATGTTAAAGGAACATTCGGAAAATGATTTCTTTTCTCGTCCTCTGAAAACTCGTAAAGATCTTATGCTTAGTGGATCTGGATCCAACCCTGTATCCACTCTGAACAATCATCAACCCTTGGATAAATATTCGCCATTTAGTAACAATTTCTCGTTAAATTTGGGCAACTATCGTAACAACCACAACAGAAACCAAAATGGCAATAATTACTATCACAACCGTAACAACTATAACAATCACAACAACAACATGAACAATAATCACTCCAGTAGCAATGGTGGCATCAAGGACATGCAGCCCAGATTTAAGAAAATGGTTCAACAATCAACAAATCTGGAGGAGTTATCGCTTCGTCCACCACCGCATTCCATGCTCTGCAAGCCTCCCAATGTGAACAAACCACGATCGGATCCTATTTTAGCTCCACCACTTCTCAACATAAAACCATCTGCACCCGCACCTGTGAAAGATCCATTCTCTGAAAACATTGTCATTAAACAAGCTCCCCCTGATAAAAAGCAAACTAACAAAAAAGGTCCCGTCAAAGAAGAAGTTGTAAAGAAGGTGAATCAACTTCTTGAAGCATATTTTGCAGACAAAAACTTGGAAGTTGCTATCAATGCTCTCAAAGATTTTAAAGTCCCTGATAAACTCATTATCAATGTACTGCGTACTATGTTCAACACTGGACATGATAAGAAAGAAGAAGAAAAAAATCTTCTCTTTAAATTTCTTGGAGAATTAAAGAACGAGAAAATTGTCACTCCTAATCAATTCTTAGAATATTTCCGCAGTTTGATCAATAACATGTCAGACAAAGAACGAGAATCTAAAAAAGATTTCATATCAAATTTAGCAGCGGAAGGTGTCAAATGGAAACTGCTCTCTTTAAACGAAGTTGCTGATGTTACTGAGAAACATGGCGATCTCTTCTTGACCATATTACAAACTTTGAACAAAGTGATTGGTAAATCTGAACTTTTGAACATCTTTCAAGAAAGTAAAATCAATTTGTTCAACTTGATTCCAGAGAAGTTTGAAAAAACGAAAGAAAAATTGAGCGATATTTTGGAAGAGAAACAATTGATATTCTTGTTTCCTCTTTTGAAGATTCAAAGTGAGCTTTGGAAGCATATTAAATCTGAGAATAATCCGAATAATTTTTACAAATGGCTGAAAGACTATTTGGAACCTCAGTACCAATGCGATGTTGGATTCGTCAATACTTTGGTCACAGTCATTGTTAAGTATATCACAACGGAATGTCTGATTGGTGAAGATGGCCAAATCAGCACTGATCATCAAAATGAAAAATCTATTCATGAAAAAGAGAAAATGCTTTTGGAAAAGTACAAACCAGTTCTATTAGGATTTCTTTGTGAGAACTTGGAATTGCAAGTGACGTGTGTCTATGCCGTGCAAGTCTACTGTCACTCACTTCATTTTCCAAAAGGAATGCTACTTCGTTGGTTTAATAATTTATATAATTTGGAAATTATCGAAGAGGAAGCTTTTTCAAAATGGCGTGAAAATGTAAGTGATGCTTATCCAGGTAAAGGAGATGCTCTCTTTCAAGTGAACGCTTGGTTGAATTGGTTGGCGGAAGCAGAAAGTGAAGAAGAAGAGGAAGAAGAGGATAATTGAGATGGTCAAAACTTACACTCAATATGAAATAGAAACTTTTTGTGGGCGTTGCGACGTAAGCAAGTCTGGTGAGAAAATCACTTAACTTTTTATATATGTTTTTTTTATTCATATTTTTTCTTTCTGTGTCACTAATGTCTATAACTATTGTAAACAGTGCTTTTCAAAAAGAACGCCGATAATCAAGTGGCTATAAAATAATTTCCTACCATCCCTCAAAGCTGTATTTTTATGTATTTGGTCAAATACTCACATTTATAGGGAAATAATTTTTCGTTAGGATTAAAAAAATTCTCCAGGAGAGTTTAAGGTTTGCACGTTGAAATTAATACCGGGCAAATATGACTCACCTTACACTTCCTCATCAAGTTCCTCAATGCAACGTCAAATTTCTTTGAGTTCCAAAAAATGTGTGACTTAATGTACCAACATGAGATAAAAAGGTAATCAAGAGGCAAGATCGCGGCCATTAAAAATAAACGTTCTTTTTGAAGTACTCTTTGTAACAAAGCTTAGGGTTGAGTATTAGAAATTTTAAGTGCATTGCAATAAAACACACTGAAGTAGGCGTTTTTTTTTTTCATAAAAAAAGGAAGAAATCTTCAGCCTTGTTCAAAATAGAGAAATTATATTTAGATGAAATTGAATGATTTCTTGGTTAGATTTTCTTCGTTTATTATTTTTTTTCATAATTTTTTCTTACAGTTCATAATTTTATTGCGTGTATGTGGAATGACAAAACATGATCATAACACAACTTCATAAAATTTCGGAACGTGTAGGAAGACATCAATCACGGTCTAAAATTTTGATGAAAATTAAAATTTTGTAAAATAAAATCATTAAAAAGATTTTTCTAGTTTTCCATCAATAATGAAATTATCATTTTTTTTTTTTTTTTTTTTCAAAAAAATCGCCAAAACTGTCACTTAACTTTTCCTCTGATATTTACCCTTAGATTTTTGTTTTTATAATTCCGACATTCAAAACTTATTTTAAATTCCCCGGATAATTTACAACTTAAGAGGCTTCTCCTCCTCTAGAAACTGAAAACTCCCGATAGTTTAACGAAAAAAGAACGCTCTTTAAACATGACAGTGTTATGAGCCGGAGATTTAACTTTATCGGTTCGCTTAAATTATCGGAGTAGAGTTATGGTCTGTAGATTAAACTGTATCAATTATCGGAGTATGCTAAAAGTCCTATTTAATCACTGAAGATTAATTTGATTAACCAAAGCAAGGTTTTATTTTGATTCTGTAAGTTTCCTAAAGAGCAATTCGATTTTTAAGTTCTGACTACATTTGTCTGAATATACGAAGGTGGTTCCAAAAGTTCGTGGCCCGACCAACAAAGGGTTATGTATTGTCTGACAATATTTTTACATATCTTACACTGTCTAATAAAAATTATACAAATATTTTAATTAGTTTAATTTTGACAGGTCATCGCAACTCCTGCGTGAGTATGACTTCACTGAGATATCTATCTCAGCCCACCTGCAGTCGAGACCTGGACCCTAGGACTATTTGTATTTTCAAAAATAAAATCTGAGCTGCGTCGAAAAAAAAAGTTGGAGTGATGAAGAGATCAAGTCTACTAATTTAGAGTCTTTTGACAGTAAGGATACTAACTACTTATTGACGGGCATAGAGATGTTACCCAAAAGATGTAAATAATGTATTCAAGTCAAGGGAGATATGTTGAAAAATAAAGACACAGTGGGTTTTTATTTTCCTTCTCCATCTAACTTAGGCCACGAACATAGGAACCGCCCTCGTAAACTGCCACGACGATCTTTGTGACGATTCATCATTTGCGTAGTCGACCTGTTGTGTCATATTGAACAAGGACACCGATAATGGAAAACTATTGAATGTTATATTGTAGAATTACAAAATCATGAAAATTCAGTTTGAGTGTGAGGAGAATGCCAAGTTTGTCGTTATGATAGGCGACATTTTTTTTTTCAATTTAATTTTTTATTTAAAAACCTTATTCATGTGTAATATTTCTATTGAACCTAAAGTCACTTATGTGTGACTTCCATTTTATGTGATAGGGAAATACATATAATACACTATAAAACATAAAAACAAAAAGTTTTCAATTATTGTGATGCTAAAACTCATTCAACCTTTCTAAACAATTACCGTTGTCATCCTCTTGTGTTGTATATCACCAGTGGTGGCTCAAGTCATGTTTGGGAATTCCCGCAAATTTTTAATTTAGGACCTCAATATTTTTTCCCCAGAACATTTCTCGTAAACTTTGGGGGGAGTTTTATGTACAATTTTTTAATTGTCCATCTACGTTTACTGGAGAGGTGCTGAAACTGTTATTTTTGGATTTGCATTAACGGTTGGATGGTGGGAAATAACGTGGGCTGAAAAAAAGAAATTTTGGTTATAGCTTGGCTATTCCACGCATTCATGGTTGGATAGTGGGCTGAAAGTGAGGAATTTTGGTTATAGCTTGACTCTTGACGCATTACTGATTGGATGGTGGGAATTAACTTGTGGGCTGAAAGTGAGGAATTTTGGTTATAGCTTGGCTCTTGACGCATTACTGATTAGATGGTGGGAATTAACTTGTTGGCTGAAAGTGAGAAATTTTGGTTATAGCTTGGCTATTCCACGCATTAATGGTTGGATGGTGGGAATTAATTTGTGGGCTGAAGTGAGGAATTTTGGTTATAGCTTGGCTATTGACGCATTAATGGTTGGATGGTGGGAATTAACTTGTGGGCCGAAAGTGAGTAATTTTGGTTATAGCTTGGCTATGGACGCATTAATAGTTGGATGGTGGGAATTAACTTGTGGGCCGAAAGTGAGGAATTTTAGTTATAGCTTGGCTATTGACTCATTAATAGTTGGATGGTGGGAATTAACTTGTGGGCTGAAAGTGAGGAATTTTGGTTATAGCTTGGTATTATTGACGCATTAATGGTTGGATGATGGGAATTAACTTGTGGGCTGAAAGTGAGTAATTTTGGTTATAGCTTGGCTATTGACTCATTAATAGTTGGATGGTGGGAATTAACTTGTGGGCTGAAAGTGAGGAATTTTGGTTATAGCTTGGCATTATTGACGCATTAATGGTTGGATGATGGGAATTAACTTGTGGGCTGAAAGTGAGGAATTTTGGTTATAGCTTGGCTATAGACGCATTAATGGTTGGATGGTGAGTATTAACTGGTGGGCTGAAAGTGAAGAATTTTGGTTATAGCTTGGCTATTGATGTAAACTTTTAATACGAGCAGTATGAAAGGCTCTCTAAACATATTTAATTCGGTCCTATCAGATCACCACATATGTTTCTGAGGGATATTAAAATTAAAAACGGCCTAAAAGTCCACCTGAAGGACTTCACAGTCTTCACACTGGGTCTATCAGGAACTCTGTTTCTGCTCCTTGGGGATCTTGTAGCTTGTAGGTATACAATACAGGTACATTTCCTAAATGACTACTTTGGGTCCATCAGAATTAGATTGGCCTGAGCAATCTTGCTGTACATTGCTTAAATTCTATCAGAGTCCTCTTTTTAGCCAAAGTCTATGGAACTTTGAATACACCATTTCCCGTTAGATCACTGAGGTAAAGCAACGTCCAGCGAGATTTTACCAAGCGTGTGTCCATGGTTTGCGCCACGTTCGGTGAGGTCAATATGGGTAGCAGGTTTGTAAGTTTCAAGCGAATGGAGGGTAAAACCCTGTCTCGAATGACCAATAGATGTTAAAAAGACATTAAAGCAAAAAAAAAAAAAGTAATAAAAAAAAGTAGTCTCCGACTTTTTTCGAGGACCTTCCTCAGGAAAAATCATTTGCTTTTATCGTTTTACGAAGTTTCTGCAGCCTCCCCAGCCACTGGGACTGTGTGGGTATCTATGTCACCTCTGTATGCCACGTTTTTCATGATTTTAGGGCGGTCACTGTATTTGATATTCATTGGAAAAGTACGTGGATCAGATATTTGATTCGTTTTTTCTTCTCATTTTATGTTTTAATTCATAAAACAAATATCCTATTTTCAATTGTGATTTTATTTTTTAAGTATGTTCTAATCTAGGAAATAAATATACCTACTATTGTGTTTAATGTCTGTCAGGCAGGGCCGTAGCAATGTATTCTACTTCCTCCATTTTTTTTCTCGTAAATATAAAATATAATTATTATTATTAAACTAGTTGCAGATCTCTATATTGTGATTGCAATTATCACTGCTACCTTTATTTATATCTATTGTGACCAGTAGGCGGGGATGGAGTTAGATTCGAACCAACAGTCTCCTGGTTACGAATCCACCGCCCCACCCAACTGAGGCTGTTTAAATATAATTATAACAGTATTCAATATTTGAAAAATATTTGTTCACTAATTATGATAACAGGGATTTCTAGAATTTAAGGATGTATTCTTTAAAAACATTCGATTAGCCCCGTTGATAAAACCATAGAGGTTTCGTACCAAGAGATTCTTTAAAAACATTCGATTAGCTCCGTTGATAAAACCATAGAGGTTTCGTACCAAGAGTCGGTGGTTCGGCCAGTGGTAACGACAGATTTTTCATAAATATAAAGTTCATAGTAACACATAGTGATGAAGGGTACCTATTTTGACGTTTGTGCTATACCTCCCCCCCCCCCCCCCCAACTAGAGAGGTTAGGAAACGTCTTTACGGACATGCCTCGCTTTAAAAAACCTTATTAATATGCTCAAACGGTCTTAGTCATACTACAGAATGCTTAGTCAATGTATGAAATTGTGACTTTGTAGACATTCTATAGAATGACTAGGCGTTATATAGAATGATGGATGTCATACATTGACCGTAACATTTATAGCATCTACTAGCAGGATATGCCCGCTTCGCTTGGCGCCTTAGAGGCATGGCCGTTTATAGTTTCAACCCCAAAAGTAGCCTATGTCCTTTCCTAAAGTTTAGTCTATCTCCATACCAAATTTCATCAAAATCGGTTCAGTAGTTTAAGCGCGAAAGCGTAACATACATACAGACAGATAGACAGACAGAGTTACTTTCGCATTTATAATATTAGTATGGATTAGTATGGATTGCGTTGTGATTGCAAACGTATAGGACGTAGTGATATCTATTATTATTGTGAGGCTAAATGGAGTCGTAGTGATATCTATTATTATTGTGAGGCTAAATGGAGACGTAGTGATATCTATTACTATTGTGAGGCTAAATGGAGACGTAGTGATATCTATTATTATTGTGAGGCTAAATGGAGACGTAGTGATATCTATTATTATTGTGAGACTAAATGGAGACGTAGTGANAAATTTCAATCGTTTTTTTTATTGAAAATACTCTAATTTGCACGTGACTTATAATATTAAAATAAAAAAACACCAACAACAAAAACTACAACCACAACAGCAGCAGCACCAACAACAACAGTAACAAGAAACAACAGCCGCAACAACAACAACCACAATAGCAGCAAGAACAACAGCAACAAAATCAACAACAGCAGTAACAACAACATCAACAAAAACAACATCACCTTCCATGATAATCATTTTCAGGTGTTAGTCCTGGCTTGGCTGTCAATCCTACGCCCCTCCCCCCAATAATTCTACCGTATTGCTGGGCGAAACACTTTGAAAAGAGCCAAAAAAACTATGCATACCTAAATGGGCCAACCGAAATGTTTGTCATCAAGAATTGAGGGCCAAATACTTTTAAATAAGGGAGATAAAGGTTAGTATGCTAAAATATCGACCTCCGTGGCCGAATTGTTAAGACCATTGACTCTTGGTCTGGAGGTTGTGGGTTCGAATCTTGTCCGAATCGAAAAAATTCTGATCTAATTTTCTCGTTTCTGGTAAATTGTATTGCTGTAAAAAGGAGTGCCCTCAGTAATGCGAAAGCGGTTCTAGGGTATAAAAAATACGAATCATGATGAATGCTATTTTCAGGGGTGTATTTTTACACCCCTATACAATGGGGTTGATTTTATTTTCGATCTTTATTTCCAAACGGAGGAATCATTTTTTTTTTTTTTCAGGTTTCGTTTTTTTTCTTTTATTGAAACGGTTAATTATTACCCTGTAAATTGTAAATTCACTAAATGGGCTCCGGGTTGCGCTAAAAGTGATGAGCTTATCTCATGAATACTTGGTTCGTGGAATAGAAAGTCTTGTAATGAAAAATAGTGGTTGTAAGCTAGATCTCACTTCGATTAATAAATCTGTAGATAGTAATATAGTGTAGTGACGAATGTACAGGGTGTTACAATAGTTTTCACAAAAACTAATCATTCATTTCTATAAACATAGTAAATTAAGATTTATCAAAATAGGATAACGCGTTCGAGAGTTATGGTGATAGGCAGGGAAGTTACTTGGGCTAGTCAGCACCCGAGTAAATCCTGCTTTTTTTGCGCCCCAAGGCCGGTCGTCCTTTGTAAAAGACATAGTGGAACTACAAGTTCACGCTACTACGAGCTAATTTAACCTCGTCTACTGTAAACGTACTGCGGAGGACGAGGTAAATATCCCGTTCTAAGCTAATCGAAACGACGAAACATGACCGGACAGCATCTATAGCTACAATTCCCTAGAAATCCCCTTTAAAATGTTTCTTATCAGCACAGAAGGGTAGATACTACTCTAGATCCTAACTTCCTTAAGTCAGCGCCGTTAACAACTGGGGCAGGTGCCTCGTTTGTACTCTTCCCCTATTAACGTACCTGGTGGTGGGTGGGGGGGGGTTGGATTTAGACCTCCGCCCAAAAAACAACCTATTTTTAATTAAATGAAATAATTTTTATTATTTTTATTTTACTTTTTATAATAATAATAAATTTTAATTCAAGGATTCTGTTTTCTTATTTCTGATTTTTTTTTTCACTCTCATTGTACAGGGTGTATGAAAAATGAAGATGATCCCCTAATATCTCGCAACATTATCTATGTATTTAAAGGGGTATTTTCAATGGTGGCACCAGAGGTGGAGATAGTCAATTTCGAAATTTTATACGGAATTCCCTGGTTTCAATTTTTGAATTTACTTAAGCTAACCAATTTTAAATTTACTTAAGCTCGTCGACCGGCAATCTAATCTGGCCACCAAATTGCTCGAAAATCGCCCAATGTATGGGGTCGTTTCAATCAGATTGCCAGCAATCTCGAGGTCGCCCAGCAATCTCAACATCCATCGATAATTTCAGGCGATCCAACAAAATTGACGGCAATCTGGTCATCGCTTGTTGAACAGATTGCCAAGTGTGTGGCGTCAAGCGACCGTCATGGGCAATATCCGAGGTCCGCGCATGCGCACTACGGTCTCAGTCCACGGTTGTTCCTGTCATCCCCTGGCTGTTGTTGTCAGGCAGGACGTGTTTTTTATCTATTGCGTTGTGTTCCTGAAACGAGATTGCTTACTTGATTGCTATGACAAAAAGACACCTTTCGACCTGCGATGTGATTGCCGGCAATCAGATTGAGATTGCTGGTTGATGAGCGAACGCGTCGCGTCGCCCGATATATGGGTAGCTTTACTTTCCGTTTCCGTTGCGGAAAGTGATGTTGGTGGAAGTTTTGGGTAGCATACATTGGGCCGGATTAACCATTAGGGAGAATAGGCAGTTGCCTGGGGCCCCCAATTTTGGGGGGCCCCAGAAAAATGAAAAAAAAAAAATTGAAATGAAACAGTTCCAAACTTACGTTAACTCGAGATACACACAAAAAACTCCTAGTCATTTGTATAAGATTCTCATGAAAGATCAATTAGCAGATGTATTTCCTAACACAGAAATAGCTCTTCGGATTTTTTTAACATTGATGATCACAAATTGTTCTGCCGAACGATCCTTCTCGCAATTAAAAAGAATCAAAGCTGCTGAAAGAGGTATAACGCGACAAGAGCGACTAGACATGTTAGGTATACTTCGCATTGAGTCAGATTTATTGAAGAAAATTGATATTGATGATATAATTGATGAATTTGCCGAAAACAAATGTAGAAAACGACATTTTTAAAATGTAGGTGATAATTTTATTGATATTATTACGTTTTGACAGTAAAATTTTTATGGAAGCTATAAGTTTTTATTTTAATTGAAAAAATGGGAACGGACGTGAAAAAAAGGGCCCCCAAATTGATTGTTGCCTAGGGCCCCGTTGAGGGTTAATCCGGCCCTGAGCATACACGAAACTGGTTTTTATCCATTTTATAAACACAACAACATATGTAGGGTCATTTAACATTCCATATCTCGATCCAGACTGTTCCATGTGTCGAGAAGCTAGGTATTAACGAAAAAGTGTGGTTTGGCACTGGCGGCGCCATTTGTGCGTCAGGCCCAGGACTTATTATGTAGTGTAGTACCTATTATGCTATTTCCCAACTCTGTGCGGTCGCTAAGACTTTATGACCACATTGTGGATTATTAGGATAGAATCTGACTGCAAGTAAAGAAAAGTTCAAAAAAGTAGAAACGAAATTTTCAATTAAACTTAATATTTGTTTTTAAAAAGTTTTGAACTTTTGAGAGAGAAAAAAATATATTCGTTATGCAATATACCTAAGACAGAGTGGTTCATTTGAATTAAAGTTGTAACCATGTGGCCCAATTGTGCCCCTAAATCATGTAATTTTATGAAATAAATATTTAGGCACAATTTTTATCAAAAAATCTGGTGTGAACATCACACGACTTTCCTTATCTAGAAAGAAAGAAGAAAGTATTGTAATCGTCTGAAATTTTCACTGTCGAGTTTTCAATGCCAAAATGGGTCTTGAGGTCCCCACAGCCCAAATCTAAAGTTTCAGGATTCTAGACTATCAAAAAGGAGGCAAAAGGGCCAACGGTATATTCGATTTCAATCAAAAGTTTTGAGTGTTGTTCATGGAATAAAACTGACATATATATCTATCTACACTTATAAAACGCAATGCCCAGTTGGTATACTGACTGACTGATAATCAACGTAGATCCACGATGCCTAAGCTTAGAGACTTGAAATTTGGCGCACAGATCCCTTTTAGTATATAGGTACGTGATAAGAAAGGAAAAAATCGAAAGTTCAAGTGGAAGCAAGTTACCGCCAAAAATGACGCTTTTTAGCGGGTCTAAAAATGATCGAGAATGGACCCCACCAAAATAGTATATAAGAACCCCATAAAAAATATAAAATTTGAAATTTTACGGTTTCTCTCCGATTTCGGTTTTACGGTTTGTCTCCGATCGAAGTGTCTCAGTCATGCTAACAGAGTGAATCATTTTGGCTTAAAGGAATTCTGCTATTACGGACAAGAAGCATACAAACTTGCGAGCATCAGCTAGTTTGATATACCAAACCTTTGTGCTTTCAAATCGATTTAGGTCTCAATATATCATCAGCGTATTTTTTGAAGTTATACTTCATGCCAAAAAAGTATAAATTCTCACGCTCGTACATAAGTACACGCACCCATTTTTTTTTTTGCAAATTTCAAAAGCTCATCTATAGTAAAGGACCCCTCTTCAATTGTTTAAACCATCCTGTATGTTTTACCTTACCTTAATTAAAAACCTCTGAACAAAAGGAAATATAAAATTAGGTGACTATTATTTTCGTTTTTTATTTTAATAACCAAAATATATACAGCTTGTGTTCGAGTTTTTTTTAGATACATTCAGAATTGATTTAGGAGGTTAGAATAAGACATTTTTTCTCTCTAAGCATATCACATAGTACCCGTAAATGCGGCCTTGCGGAATATGAAGCAAAAAATGAAAATTAAGTTTTTTTTTTTTTGCCATTTATTGGTCATTTGGTACCGGATTTTTACCCACTATTCGCTGGAAACTAGCATACCAGTTATTGGTATGTAGGTACCTCTATCTCAAAATCTAATAGAAAATATGTAATGATAAAGAGAAAACAATTATTAATTCGTAACTAAATATTTATACATTGATCTCACCCAGTCTGGGTTGGGCCGGAAAATAGCCAGCATCACGAGGGCGCGAACCCACATGATGGTACAACCTGGCTGGACGGTGATTAACTTCATTGATCTAACGGGAACTGGTATATTCAATGTGATGCCATATAGACGCTGAGTGTACTACAGGAATAAATAAACAGAATATGGCTGACAACTCGTCCCAAAGGGACGACATTATTTTTCAATGAAATGAAAATTAAAGCAAAAGTTGTGAATACTCGTAATTAAAAGATAAACTACAAGCTCAAATTAAATATTGCTCTTTTAATTATTGCATGGTTAACCCAAGGCTGTAGTATACTTGATTCTTACTTTATGTTCTTTATCTCCGTAAGGAGACATTTACGGGTATATGCCCAGAGTGGAAAAAAGCTTATTTCTACCTTCTGAATACATTCTGAAATTATCTTTAAAATAATACTCGGACACCCTGTATACCTTACCATAATTTCAGTAAAATCCGATGAATACGTAGCAGACATGGTTGGTATTGAGCAATCAGCTCAATTAATTAAGCAAGGGTGTTTCGTGTCGGGGGTTCGAGCCCACAACAATGGCGTAATTTCCTTGATGGAAATGCGATTATTTGTATCTTGTTATAAGCTGTTAAGGTTTCTTACATTAACACACGTAATTTACGTGGAAAAAAGATTTGATTTCTTAATTTTTGACACAAAAACCACTTTAAACAGGAAGATTGAGCCTCTTATAAACAGGGATCGCTATTTTTTGGGACTCACGAGCCTGTGGTGTGAAGCCTCTGTAAGCAGGATTGTTGTTTCAGCTGGAATTTGTTATCAATTTGTCTCCCAACCTGTGTTCATATAGACAACCTGTGCTTGAAACCTTTCTTAGCAGGTGTTTAATTGTATAGAATAGTTGAATAATATATTTTCTTATTCTTAATTTTTCTTTTACATTTTATGATATTTTTAAAGTGATAATACATTATATTATATTGGTCGACATTTCATTTTTTGATATTAATATATTACTGGTTCACAACATCTCCCCCCTCCCTTCTCATCATTCTGTTTCTTATTCTTTCTGATCTTCTTAGTTGAGGTTCAGAAGGTGGAGCTACGGGTTCTGAACTCTGACTTCTTTCAATTCTTTCTTCTCCATTATTAGCATCCATGTCACTGTTGGTTTCAATGTCATCATACTTAAAATTTGACGAGTGGAAAACTCTGGTCGGTTGAAAATTATTTAATTTCTTCAAATAAATTCCATTCCTTCTAAGTCTTTTTCCATTTGCATAAACAATGTATGAACGTGGAGGAAAGGATAGTTTATTAATGATTTCGCCTTTAGACCAAGTTTTTTTAATGGGGTCTTGAATAAGGACTTGTTTATTTTTGTGATAATCTACTTCTTTTACGGCATTTTTGTCGTAATTTTGTTTCTGAGTTACTTGATTTTCTATCATTTTTTTATTAGCAACTATCATGAGATATAATTCCAGGCTTTAACATATTTATATTGTTAAGGAATTTATCCCTCAGGATTCTATTTTGTAATAATTGTGACGGAGTGTAAGGTAGTCCACTTAGTTTAGAATTTCTGTAATTCAATAAAAACAAGTTTAAATCTTGATTTTCTTCAAAAGCTTTTCTCAACATAATTTTTGAAATTAATAAATTACTGGTTCACAACAGCAGGAACCTTTTTATTCAGGAAACCTCTATAAGCAGCAACATATTGCCGGTCCCTTCAATTCTTGTTTATCCAGGTTCGACTGTATTGCCTCTTAACCCATTATTATTAGATAGAAAGTACCATGATCAGCAAGCGAGGGTTATCGTATCAGGAACAGGTAAAGAAAGTAGGCACAGAACAAAATGTTGTATTGTTTTATGTTGTATCATAATAATCACGGCATGGTAGAATAAAGGAAAACAACGCTAATTCCAAATAACGGGAATTGTAAATTAATGTATGTACGAGTAGTGTGAGTTTCACACTAAATTTATCTTACCAAATAGGGAGAATAGTAAAAGTAAGTAGTGTGAGTTTCACACTAGTTTTATCTTCCCAAATAGGGAGACTAGTAAAAGTAAGTAGTGTGAGTTTCACACTAGTTTTATCTTCTTAAATAGGGAGAATAGTAAATGTAAGTAGTGTGAGTTTCACACTAGTTTTATCTTCCCAAATAGGGAGAATAGTAAAAGTACCTAAGTAGTGTGAGTTTCACACTAGTTTTATCTTTCCAAATAGGAAGAATAGTAAATGTAAGTAGTGTGAGTTTCACACTAGTTTTATCTTACTGCTTCCTCTACTCACATAATATAGAGAAAGATAAGAGGATCCAAATGTAGGTAATCTCCTTCCCTAATTGGATTTCAATTCGAAGAAGACGTGGGGTGAGCCAGGAGGTGGAAAACAGGAACGTGTTTCGAGTGTCCACACAATAAGACTAGATTAGGGGCCGATAACAGCCCGATCATATTTAGGTACACGTTTTTTGGACGGGCACTAAACGTCTCCGTGGCAAGGTATTCATCACACTCGGCAAGGAGGTGGAATAAATGAACGTGTTTCCACAAAATAAGATGTACTAGATAAGGGGGCTCCTAACAGGCCAATTTTTTTTTAGGAAAAAGTTATACCCCGGAACCGCTTTCGTAATACTTCAGGATATGTCCTTTAACAGCCATGTCATTCCGGAAACGAGAAAATTCCATCAGAAAATTTTTGCTCCTGGCGGGATTCGGACCCACAATTTCCGAACCCTATTATCAATATTTTTAACGGTTTAGCCACGGACTCCTAACAGCCCGTTTGCATTTAAGTACGCACGGACATTACGCGTCTCCGTGGCAGAGAGTGAATCGCACTCCGAACGTGTTACGATTTTCTACTTGGCCCAAAAGGGCCCCGAAATCATCATGAACGTAAAGAATTTATTCGTGGATCTGGGAATGGGTCGTCTCATAGGATTGTCCATTTCATCAAAATCATGCAAGCCGTTTGAGAGTTATTATCGTGGTACGAAAAAACAGTGTATTAAAACTAGACCTCACTTAGTTCGGTCACTAAATATCCTCCTCTGGAGTTTGGTGGGGGGGGGGGTCCAAAAGTTCGCAGCTCCATCAACAAATGGTTAATGTTTAATGTATAGTAATTCTGACAATATTTTTAAATTTATTAAAATAGGTATTTTTAAAACGTAAAATTATTCAAATATTTTGATTATTTTAATTTTGACGGGTCGTCTTTGTTTAGGTTCCGAGTACCCATGTTCACATTGCCGGCATTGCAAAAATAGTCCCCTTGCGATTATTTATTTTTAAACCAGAAATCTGAGTTATGCAGTAATGCAGATAAAAATGGGATTGATGAAGAAATCAGGTCGGCCCTTTTAGAGTCTTTTGACTGTGCGGATACTAACTACTTATGGACGGGCATTGAGATTAGAGATGTTGCCCAAAAGATGTAAATAATGTATTAAAGTCAAGGGAGATTATGTTGAAAAATAAGACACAGTGGGGTTTTATTTTCCTTCTCCATCTTGGTTAGGCCACGAACTTTTGGGACCATGTAAGGATACTAACTACTTATTGACGGTCATAGAAATGTTACTCAACGGATGTAAATAATGTATTAAAGTCAAGGGAGATTATGTTGAAAAATAAGACACAGTGGGGTTTTATTTTCCTTCTCCATCTTGGTTAGGCCACGAACTTTTGGGACCATGTAAGGATACTAACTACTTATTGACGGTCATAGAAATGTTACTCAACGGATGTAAATAATGTATTAAAGTCAAGGGAGATTATGTTGAAAAATAAGACACAGTGGGGTTTTATTTTCCTTCTCCATCTTGGTTAGGCCACGAACTTTTGGGACCATGTAAGGATACTAACTACTTATTGACGGTCATAGAAATGTTACTCAACGGATGTAAATAATGTATTAAAGTCAAGGGAGATTATGTTGAAAAATAAGACACAGTGGGGTTTTATTTTCCTTCTCCATCTTGGTTAGGCCACGAACTTTTGGGACCATGTAAGGATACTAACTACTTATTGACGGTCATAGAAATGTTACTCAACGGATGTAAATAATGTATTAAAGTCAAGGGAGATTATGTTGAAAAATAAGACACAGTGGGGTTTTATTTTCCTTCTCCATCTTGGTTAGGCCACGAACTTTTGGGACCATGTAAGGATACTAACTACTTATTGACGGTCATAGAAATGTTACTCAACGGATGTAAATAATGTATTAAAGTCAAGGGAGATTATGTTGAAAAATAAGACACAGTGGGGTTTTATTTTCCTTCTCCATCTTGGTTAGGCCACGAACTTTTGGGACCATGTAAGGATACTAACTACTTATTGACGGTCATAGAAATGTTACTCAACGGATGTAAATAATGTATTAAAGTCAAGGGAGATTATGTTGAAAAATAAGACACAGTGGGGTTTTATTTTCCT
>CM022883.1:9070537-9097878 GCA_012654025.1 Pachypsylla venusta
CCACTTGGCCGACATAATTTTTCATTATTAACCGGAACCTATTTCTAATAAATTAAAATAAAAATATATTTAATAATTTTTTAAAAAAGTCTTTTTTTATTAAAATTAAAATGATACCTCAAATTTGAACACCCTATATAACGTCATAACAACGCCCCGCACCCCCTCATCAATTGTCTATCTTGTTTATATCGGTTGGCCCAAGAACAAGGTTTATTTTACATTTTACAAACTGTCCAGGGACAGTAAAAATGCAGCCGCTAACTACATGCCACATCCGCGCATGCGCCGGCAAGCACGTCGGCCATTTCGTAATGACCGTAAAGCTCATCTCACGTTAACTTGATTTTTTTTTATAATTTTCATTTGGAAATTGCAAGATGTTGTTAAAAAATGAAACAACATTGCAGTTTTAGAGCACAAATTTTCACATTTTGACTCCTAATTATTCAAAACTTTGACTGGGGGTGGCCTCTCCGACCCCACTGTACCTGGGGGGTATTCCATACTCTACGAATGTATCCCCTCTCAAAGTGCTGCACTGCCCCCCCTAAGATATAGCCTTAAATTGGCCCCTGTTTTGGGTTGGCGTTGTTTTCTACCTAGGTACAGAGAAAGAATCAGAACTTACAATTGTGGAAAATCTCATTCAATTAAAATAACTAAAATGAATCCCCGAATGGCCCAATAGGGCCTAAAGTATCAGCAAAATCTCTTAATATTATAAATTATCGTTCGTACTAAATTTCAATAATATCGAAAATTCCATTATTTGGGAGTTACCTATCGCAGTACATATTAAATAAAAATATAAAGGTGAGACTTGAAAAAGAAAGACACCCAAGGCGGTACCCAGGGGAGTCCATGGGGTCCAGACCTTCCCCCCAAAATTTCATTATTATTTTTTATGGATGACTTATGTAATATTGTAAGGTGTAACTCATCACCACCACCACCAGCACCACCAACAACAAAAATAACAGCAAAAACAATAACAAAAGCATCAACAAGAACAACAACAAAAACAATAACATCAACAGCAACCAAAGGACAGCAACAACAACCACATCAACAAGAACAACATCACGTTCTATGATCATCATTTTTAGGTGTTAGTCCTGGCTTGGCTGTCAACCCTTCGGCTCGTCTTCCGAAAAAAAAAATCTTGGGTACGGCCCTGAAGACACCCGCCTTCTTTTGTAAGGGGATTGTCTTCAGTACGGCAAAACTTTGTGAGATCTACAGTTCAGAGAACCCGAACCTACAGAATAGATAATTCGCTGTTTTTGATGTAGAAGAAAGATGTCGGCCTGGCAAGAGCAGGGAGATAATGAGATTACAGTCTTGGTATAAACGTATTACTAGCAGACAAAGGCTGAGGAGAATAAAGTTTCGACTTTATTATAGCTCATCAGTCTGATACAACTATAATCTTTTCATCCAAAAATTTCATAGATAGATACCTACAGTGGGTATACAGAGTGACTCATTTCCAAAAGTTTAATATCTAGGAATATAGATAACTAGCAGGATACGCCCGCTTCGTATGGCCGTTTATAGTTTCAGCGCCTTTTTTTGCGATAAAAGTAGCCTATGTCCTTTCCTAAAGTTTAGTCTATCTCCATACCAAATTTCATCAAAATCGGTTCAGTAGTTTAAGCGTGAAAGCGTAACATACATACATACGGACAGACAGAGTTACTTTCGCATTTATATATTAGTATGGGTATGGATTATGTATATGTGTATATATGTTTGTTTGTGACGCGATACAAGCCACAATTTTCATGCGATTTTGACGAAAGTTGGTGTACATATTTCGGATATGAAGGAAATTTGCTTTATAGTTTTTGGAGGCCCTGAGCCCATGGGGGGCCCAATATTGTGTTTTTTAAAAAATATTTTTATCTTTTCAACGGTTTGTTGTAGAAACGTAAAATTTTGATTTGTTATGGCCGGTTGTTAAAATTTTGGGGGACCAATATTTTATTTTCGAAAATGACTTTTTAAAATTGGATTAAGATATTTTTTTCTATAAATGACTAATGACTAAAACACTAACGTGAATACCTGATCATCTTGTTCCACTTGTGTATGAACAGATAAAGATTTGAGGTGAGAAGAAGTTCCCGCAAATCTTGTTGTGCAATTCAAGCCAAGTCGGGAGAAACATTTATGAAGATTGGTGGAAATATGCTGATTAGATAAGAGCTTAGAATCAAAGAAGAAATCAAGATCGTTCATTGCGAAGGATCTAGAGATTGAAACACCAGCAATGTCATAAACGACAATTAGGCTGACGAGTGAAAGTCATACATCACGTTTTAGAAACATTGATCAAGAGACCGTTACAAGTATACTAATTTATGACATTGTTGACATTTAGGGTCATAGGGTTTTTTCGAATTTTCAACTTGGTTTGGTTGTGTTTGGGGGTAACTCAGCCTCCTGAGTAGCTATGGTAATAGCATTATAAGGTTAAGTATAGTTTGATATATTGTAGTGATTAAAAGAAAAGAATTTTTTTAGGCCATGATGCCTATGAAAGTGGGCTATGATGCCTATGTCAGTGGGATATAAGTTTGAGGAAACAGTTTTAGGAGAGAAAACACAAAACTTCCGCCATCTTGAAAACCAAGCATAAAACGGACTGTACATATGTGTCACCTTGAATAACATTTTTTTTTTTTTTAATTTGGCTTAACGTCTCTTTAACATCTATTGGTCATTCAAGACGGGGGTTTTACCCTCCATTCGCTGGAAACTTGCAAACCAGGTACCCACATTGACCTCACCCAGCCTTGGTTAGGCCGGAAAAAGACAACGATACGTGGTGTTCCCAAGCGGTCACCCATCCAAGTACTGACCACGCCCGGACGTTGCTTAACTTCAGTGATTTTAATAACATTTCAGACTGAAAGTCTCGATAGACAAATGTATACTTCAATATGTTCGGAGAAAAAGCGTGAGGTCTACAGTTCACAAAACTACTAGTAAAATTTAAATGTCAACAGTACAAAAAATCAAGTAATTTAAGGAGATAAGGAGTGAAGTAAGGAGCGCCCCCTCACCATCCGAACCAACCTAACACGAATCTCATTTTAACCTTATTAGAAATTTAAGAGCTAGAAAGAGACATTTTCAAAGATCTGCACTCAAATTTTTAATTTAATTATCTCGAAGTAATTCTTCATTAATTAATTAATTATTTTAAAAAATAGAAAGCTAATTAGGAAGCTTTCTAATTTCTGATTCTAAAGACTGAAATGTGCTAATTATTTTTAAAAGCAGTACAATTGGAGAAGCTTTCGAGGGGTGGTCTCTTTACAAGACTTTAGGTAAAAACAAAGAAGTTCTCATTAATAATGCCAGAGGTCAAGTTTACCGACAACAACCTCTAATAGGTATATCAAACATCCGAAACATCTTAAATAATGAGTAGTATGTAGTTTTTTTTTAATTTTCGTCGGGCCGACTTTTTCAAATTACATAGAAATTATTATCTATTTTTGAAAAAGTCAATCTGACGAAAATTAAAATATTTAAAATTCTTTCCTCAAACAAAAAACTTAAGGCCACCAAAAACATTCATTTATTATAATTATTATTACAATGAGTATATATGCATGAAACAAAACTAATGCTTTTACTCAAGTAAATGCTTAGAGGTTGAGCATTTACTCAACCCGTTGAGTAGATGCTACGTAGTATGATGATTAACTCATACCGACACTATGACGAATTTGCCCAAGTAGAAAGCATTTTCTTTGTTTTTATGGATATTGGCTTCAATTTATGGTAGAAGTTTTTTTTTTGGCGGGGGCAGGGGAAACGAAAAAAAATCATTTTATGAAAAAAATAACCTGAGGCGTGATTAGACGCTAAATTTGCCGTGCGTACCAAATTTCAATTTCAAGTCTCTGGCTCTTACTATTCTCTTTTTAAAGAGGATTAATAAAAACCTCTAAGCGGTAAATTTGTTTGCACCCAAAAGTTTGGAAGCTTACAGTTTGGAGACCCTAAATATGACATGCATATACCAAATTTCAAGACTTGATTAATGAAAACCGATAAAAAGCGGAAAAAATTGCCAAAAAATGAAAAAGTAGAAGGAGATATAGGATGAAAAAAAAATCACTCGATCTGAAAAATTAATTACACCTTTTAAAGGAAAATCTAACCTGGGCGAGAATTGAACTTCAAGCTCGACTTCAAGCTTCAAGGGACATTTGTCCTTACTTGACTAGAAACCAAGACTGTTTCGATTCACTTTGATTAAACAAATTTTCATCAAACGAAAAGCAGAAAATATAATTTCCACTAAAAAATCCATGCATTTAGACGACTCAAACCCACACCCTTTGTATTTCTAGGTAAGTACATCACCGTTATTTTAGGCAACACAGTTTCTGATAATTGAGGAAATTACAATTTCAAAATAGTATGTTTCTACACACATTTTTCCCCCAAATTATGAAAAGTATTAACCATTATCCTAAAAAGGAACCTTAGTCCACAATATCCTTCTAAGTCCAGAATCGTAGGTCCGATTTTCGTGATAATGATTTCATTGAAATCCTCCCTAAAAAATACAACCAAACTCTCTATTATTTCTATTTTGTGACATACTGGGAGGATATGCCAACAATAAGTCGAAATTTCTTTGTAAAATCCTATGGTACAACTATAGAAAGTACAAACCCTGTACGCTTCGAACACGACAAATCCTGGCTGGACTCAGGATTTGGCCACCTCAAAAAGTGTTTTGGCATTAAAAACTCGACATCGAAAATTTCAGGCCATTACAATACTTTCTTCTTTGTTTATAGATAAGGAAAGTCGTGTGATCTGTGATCTTCACACCAAATTTTTATTATTAAAATGTTAAACGTTGATCCCCTGGCCTGGTTGCCACAAATGCCAAATAATTTGGGTACGCTATGTTTGTGGTCCTAAATGTGGCCCTGTTCTGTAAAAGGTTTGGTTATCTGGATAGAACATTTTTCATCTTTTCCGCGTTAATAATTTATCACGCGGCCTTTCATATTCCTGTGAATTTTAACAAGTACCTTTCTACACCTTTGAGTGCATACGAGGTGTCATAGAAAACTAATGACTAATTAGAATGACATCACTGTGAAAAATCTGGAAACGCTGTGTTGTTCTCCTAAGCATTGTTAGTTGATCGATCGAACAGACGTCAGTAGCTCAGTTGGTTGAGGCGGTGGATTCATAATCAGGAGGCTGTTGGTTCGAATCTAGCTTAGGGATGTCAATATTATATCGATAATCGGATTTCGATATAATCGATATTATAATTCGATATTAGGTAACATTTCAATAATATTGATAATATCGAAAAAAATATCGGTATTGAAAAAAAAAAAAAAAAAAAAAAAAGAAAAANAAAAAAAAAAAAAAAAAAAAAAAAAAAAAAAAAAATATTTGGGTACTTACGTCAGAAATTACGCTGCTTTGCTGATAGGGATGTCGATATTTATATCTAATATAATATCGAATATCGATATTGAGGTTTCGATATAACCGATATTTTATAATCGACCATCCGATAATATCGTTTATCGACATTAAGCTTTCGATAAAATCAATATCGGCAATATCGATAATCTTCTTTCGATACGACAACCCTAATCTAGCTCCATCCCCAATATTGAACATGTGAGACTATGGGTCCATTTAACAAAGAACTACAATTTAATTTTACTAGTCTCATACTATTAAATTATTTGTATCTACTAGTAAAATTAAAACTCTTCATCAAATGCAAAAATGATTTACTATTTATTTATTTAAGTCACAATTAACAATAATTGAGGTTTTCTCAATATCTAACAAATTGGACCTGGAGTTCCATATCAGAAAATAAATCATACTTCTGATTGTAACAAGTTACTTGACGGTTACATCCTCACGGGCCGAGTCCACCTGAGCTGATGGTGTAAAATAACACAGAATCATGCATACATTTGGCTACCATCGGAGTCTCATACATTTGGCTACCATCGAAAACGTTGACGTCGCTTTTTATGACTAACTTGTAATTATTACAACGAAGTCAGGACTGTTTTTGGACTAACGTCTCGTCAACATCTATTGGTTATTGGAGACGGGAGTTTTACCCTCCACTCGCTGAAAACTTACAAACCAGCTACCCATATTGAACTCACCCAGCATTAGTTGGTCCGGAAAAATAGCCAGCATCACGAGGGCGCAAATCCTTGTACACACCCACATGGAACAGCCTCGACGGACTCTGCTTAAACTCCAGTGATCGGACGGTAACTAGTATATTCTACGTGCCATAGACGCTAGCAGAAGTGAGGTCTAGATTTGACTACACACTAGCATTCAAAATCCGTGTTCGATTTTGATCTTGACTTTGACCTCAAATGCTCCCTGCGGACTCCCCTGTGCTTCCTATCCATAATAATGTCTCAGCATAAAATATGTACTTAGACAGCCTCTACCAATTTGCATGTCCCTAGTCCCTGCAATGTCACAACAATGTTTTTAAAAACTCTTCAAAATTTTGATGAGGATAAAAATATATGTATACAGTGTGTCTCAAACAGCGCAGCTCAATATAATAACATTGAGAACACTTTCAAGATTAAAAAAAAAAAAAAAACAGACGTCGCTCATTTGTAGAAAGTGTGCGATATATGGCTATATATCGTTTTTGAGTTATGGGTATCACTGAAAGCTCTGATGAAATCTAGTGGTGAAATAAAAAATCAACTATCTCGAACCAAATTTTTTAGAAAAATGAAAAATCGATTTTAATTATTTGAGTCAAATTGTTTTCAATATTTCTATCTAGATCGTTTCAAAATCAGTTAGCTCTATTCTAGCTCTCTCTTGTTTAATTTTTATAGTGATATTTGATAAAAGTGCTCTGTTCTTGGAAAAAGCAGACGAGGTTTCTTTATTATTTTTATAATCAGAACTTGAATGTCATTCATATTCGTTTATCACATTCTTTCCATAAAAGATTCGTCTTAATTTTTTCATTAATTTGGATTTAAAACGTTTCATAATCAATTGTAACATTATTCCCGAAAAACAAAATTGTATAAAATTCGAAATTTCGTAGCAAGAATGTTATATTTAAAACTCTTTTCCGTTTTTGGCAGATTTCAACCAGAAACCCGTCATCAGTAGGAAAAAACCAAAAATAGAGTTAAAGATAAGGAAACGACCTTTTTTCCGATATGAAGTAATACTTTGCAACTCAAGTCATTCCAAAGTTATTCAAAAAATAAAGTTAAAAATAGCACTCCTGAAAAATGACAAAACTCAAATGTTCACTCTTTCTGTAAGTAAACGACGTATTTCTCTATTCAAAAGGTGATTTTTTAGTGATTTTCTAATCAAGGATATTTTCAGGGGAGGTTGATTTTCAAATTTTAAATAGATTTATCTACTCCTTTTGTAATACAATTTATGAAAAATAGAATATATTGAAAGTATTTTGAGATCTGTTCCCAAAACGGGGCCGGAGTTATTCCAAACTCAAGTCGAACCTTTTGCAATCAGTTTTACCTAGAAGTAAAACAGCATGTGTTTCGTTATTTTTCTATTTTTGAAATCAAACTCCGGATTGAAGAAAAGATTGTAAACATATGAAATTTACCGTCGACATCTCTATGATGTTTGCCTCCGAAAGTCAGGACACATCATATGGGTTTTTATGGTTTGTAGAAGGTAGAGGTGATTTTGAATGATTTTATGAGATCCTCTGATGGCAGCTCCTCCCTGGATCGAACCAATGCCTTTTATCCTTCAAATTGATAACCATCTTTGGAGAGACTTTAAATTGAAGTCATTTTTAGCCAAACTTGAGACTCTCTCTCACACAAATAGAGATATGATTGCAAAAGAATTTAAAACATCATGGTGTTCAATGACAGCTAGATATATGAGACAAAATCTCTCTAGTCTGTTGTAGTCTACGGCTAAAGTTTTTAATTGTCATCATACATTTGTTCTTAGAGGCTGATATTTAGCATGGGCACCCAGAACCATGACAATCACTGCAATATAACTACGTCCGTAAGGCGAGACAAACATAATAAGTGAACAGCGTTGCTTTCTGTGTTAATTTACACCATCGGCTCAGGTGGACTCGTGAGGATGTCACCCTCAAGTAACTTCTTACAATCTCAAGTATTATTTTTCCTCATGGAGATCATAAAATGGATTGGAAGGTCATATCACCACGGCATTGTAAAACGATCTCAAAATATTTTCATTGGTTCCTTTTCAAAAATGTATTACAAAAGGTGTTAAGATTTCAAAGTTGACCCCCTTGGGATCTCGCCTGAGAGTGCCCGAAATGTAAAACTATTAGAAAAAGTTTCCCTCTCCCGGCGCAAAGAAAATTTATTTCAGCGTTTTTCAAAATTCGTAGCCGTTCTCAGTATCTTGGGCTTCTCTCCTTGTTCTATAGGTCACTCTGTATAATGTGTATGAAAAGAAAAATGAGGCAGACACCGACATTAATGCGGGGAAGGGGAGGGATGATGACATTGTGGCATGGAAACAAGAAGACGTTCGTGTGAATATCACACTACTTTCACAAAGTTAGTAGCCTGGGAAATGCTAAAGAAAAAAAAAAACAGCCTGTGATTTTTAAGCAAAAAAGAAAACAAACCAAGTAAGCGCGGCTCACTGAGCCCCATCCAGCTCTGACTGGTTTACTTGATCCATTCTGAATCAATCTGGATTGCTCTGTTTGTTGACAATAAAAAATCGCCTCTTGATCTCTGGTAGCTCATTTTATATTGTCATGTGTTTTCTAAGTATAGATTACTAGCTAGCATCCCCCGATTGCGGCTTCGCCCGCGCATATTTTGAATGAAATCACATTTTTATCTTATATACATGTATCATGCTATCTCTCTCGCTCTTATATATTTCTTATGGGGATTGTTTACTTTTTGCGATTTCTAGCCCTTAAAATTAAAATTTTGCAAAATCCTGGTGCACACTTACATGGTGCACCGAAGGTCCCTGCCATTTTTCAAGTCTGTAGCATTAATAGTTTCAACTCTACGTTGATCAGTCACTCAGGACATTGCCTTTTATATATAAAGATTATTTGCACTCTTTTTTTTTTTTTTGCTTAACGTTTCTTTAACATATTTTTATCAATCGAGACGTAGGTTTTACCCTCTATTCGCTGGAAACTTACAAACCGGCTACCCACATTGACCTCAGCTACCCTGGGTTTAGGCGGAAAAATAGCGACCATCATCAGCGCGAACCTTCGCGGACACTTAAAGGGTACAACCTCACTGGAAGTTTCTTAACTGCACTGATCTAGTAGGAACTGCTGTATTCAGACGCTGGCTAATCTAAAGTCTTGTAAAGAGAAGACGAAAAAATCTCCAATTGTTCTACTTTTCAATCTTTCGAAGCCATTTGATAATTGAAATATTTTTTTTTAAAAAGTGGACAGATAAATTGGGTACTGCCAAAAAAAAGTGAGGTCTAATTTTACCTCCATCATTTTTATTTTATTTTACTCTCAAACGCTTCGTCTGATTTTGTAACTCAGTACTTTGGACATTGGACATACATTATGTTCATGGAAATGGCCCAGCGCGTGTTGGCTAGGGCTACCAGTTGATTATTTTCAAAAGCAGAACATTTCGCATGAAAAAGCAGGACGTATCATAAACTACTGCCCATGCTTTTCAGAGCTCTGCCTTCATCTCTGCGCACTTTCTTTTTACACAGCTGATTTGACACTTTCAAAGACACTTTTGTGTGACTCAAAAGCAGGCAGGACAAACATGCAAAAAGCAGGACATGTCCTTCCAAAGCCGGATGTCATTGTAACGCTACTTGTTGCAATGTTCAATTTTAAACGTCTGTTCTTTCCACGATAACTCTCGAACGCCTTGTCCGAATTTGATGGAACTTGGTACGGACATCGCTGTATTCAGGACAGGGTCAACCCCCCCCCCAAATAGATTTTTTGTGTTCTAATAAATCACCCCTGCGCCTTATGGTGGTCCATGAATTGACTGAGATCTACAATTCACACAACTATTAGTTATATCTTTTCCCCATCCATCACTTGCTTCAGATACCAAGTTGGGTTACAAGGACGCAGAGTGGTACATTCACGTATATACCATAATTACCATATCCCTTGCCCACCAGAAGAAGTATTTAGTACTTCCCTTGCTGGTATTAGCGCTGAGGATATAAAATTTTGCAGAAGAGTAAAAAATTTACTGCGGGCATATAATGTAGCCGAGCCCAACTCAAAAGAGTGGCTAAGGGGTATATGGATCACAATGAGGGGGACACAAAGAAGTTGGCGCGCGGGGGGAGGGGCGTTGGATAGAAATGAGATATTTTATGAAACTGGGAAATAATAATGAGGTATTTTGTAAAAGATGTAATGACGTCATTCTCATCATGTAGTCTTTTGAAAGAAGTAATATGAAAACACTTGGGTCAAAAATGTAGATTAGATCCTAAGATCTGCTTCAAAAGTGGTCACCGAGGGACTATCCTTTCATCCTGTCACTAATGTAAAGCCCGGTGCAGATATACAGGGTGGTTCCGGACAACAAGAAATACGTTTCTACAGGGTCTCTCAACAGAAATGGATGGATTTCAAAAAATCATAACTCCGTTCGTTTTCAAGATACAGATTTTTTAATTGTTTCAAATTGTTCACAAGATTGGGCAATGAATTTAGTGTTCAATTTTGGAAGATTTTTTTGAATAGTTTTAACATTTTAACATCACCTTCCATGATAATCATTTTCAGGTGTTGGCTGTCAATGCTTCGGACCCCCCCCCTCCCCCAAAAAAAATCTTGGGTACGGTATGATTATCATGGAAGGTGATGTTATTTTTGTTATTGTTGCTGTTGTTGATGATGTCCTTGTTGTTTTTGTTGATGTTGTTGCTGCTGTTATTGTTGTTGATGCTGTTTTTGTTGATGTTGTTGTTATTGATGTTTTTGTTGTTGTTGTTGTTCTTGTTGTTGCCGTTGTTTTTTTTAAAAAAAACTTGCACTTGCAAAGTAGAGTATTTTCATAAAAAAAGTATTGACATTTCGGGAGGTCTAGACCCACTGCCCCCCCCCCCTGTAAGATCCCGGGGAGGCCAAGGATCATCACACCGGGAAATCTGGCGGGCCATAAATTTTTGACGAAGCAACCCAATAAGAATCGTTTAAATTTCAAAAGATACTTTACGGACTAAGAATCGTTTAAATTTCAAAAGATACTTTAAGCGGCGTTGCAGGGAATTTTTGAATATTCTGGGGAGATATGGATCCATATCTGCATTTTTGAATGCTTAATGTATTTTTCGTGAAATTTTACACTAGATAAGCCATTTTCAATTTATTTTAATTTTTCTTCAACTGACCCACTAGTGAATTAATAAATAAATCTTAATGACCGGAAATAGAAAGGTGCAATCTTTTAAGTGAAAGGAACTTCCCATCTCTGGAAAATTTGATTGAAACTTGTAATAATTGAAAATGTATTTATAATTCCTCTTTGCCTTCGCCTTTCTCCCCTCACTAAAATAGTAATGCGGATTGAAAATTGTTAAATATGTTTTAGTTAGAGGAGAAGGAAGATCAATATATCATATCACCCCCCCCCCTCCAAACACATTTTTTTAAATAACCAAAGCGGCTCAGTGCAGGGCGGGCCGCCGAGAGAAAATCACGGCCCGGAACTAAAAAATTACAGGCCCCTTAAATAAAATGAATAAATTCTTAAGGAACCCTCAACTGGGCCAAAATCTCGGGTTTCAGGGGAATTACCCCCATTGTCCCCTTCTTGGTGGCCTTGGCTCAGGGATAAGTCAATGATTCTCGTCTGTATATCTATATTTTATATAGATATACATCTATATAAAATATAGATTTTATATAGATATACAGAGGGGATATAGTAGCGTAGGAAATGTAATAATGTGATGTAGTAAAGCTTCAACCCCCCCCTCCCTCAAGAAAGTTTTAGGTGGTCGTTTAGTACTTATTTTAAGACATTTTCTGCAAAGGTATGGCCAGCCATTCCAGAGTTACGTGTTCAAAACTGAGTACGGGCAAAATAAAATTTAGAAAATACTAAAAGTTCAAAATGACCGTGCTTCTAAGGCCCCTGACGAAATGGTAAAATCTTGCTTATTTAAAGGTTGCACACAAACAGGGCGGACACAAACCCATACTCCCTCCCTCAAATGCCATTTTCCTTGAAAAACAATAATATAGTATTATACTAGCTGTTTCGTATATCTTTAGCATTTTATAGTACATTTTACCATTTTATCTAGGGTAATACACTAATACCCGAAAAATTCTGGGGGGGGGGCTTAAGCCCCCGAAGCCCCCCTAAACCTCCCATGACTGTAGTTGTCAGTTCAAATGGCCTCCCTTTGGCCCCAAGTTATCCAATAGGGATCAAAAACCAATCAACGAATTTCATGAACATAATGAATGCTCACTACGGAAAAACAAGTCATTTTGCATAATAATTTTTAGTGAAAAATATTGACCTCACTTCTTTTGGTTAACAAGTCATGAGCCGACCCTCACATACACGTGTAGGTAATACATCCCCTTTATGTTTGCTCCATGATGTGTAACAATAATAGATACTGAGGAGGAGCTACAGGAGGACGAAACAGGTAACAGATTAGAAAGGTGTTAGCAGAGCGGAGCTAAGGAGGGGATTTCATAATTATAAATTGATGCGGTCAGTAGTCAGGCGAAATTAATTTAGAAAACGTTTATTTTTAGATATGGTTTGGGTGTACGCTCCCGTCCCGTTAAAACCAGTCAATTTTTTATTTTAATTTGGCGCAACATCTATTTGCCATTTGAGACGGGTATTATTTTACCCTCTCCATTTGCCGGAAACCTGCAAACCAGATACCCATATTGACCTCACCCAGCCTAGTTGGGCCGGAAAAATAGGCAGCATCACGAGGGCGCTAACTCACGTGGACACCCACATGGTACAACCTTGCTAGATTGCTTAACTTCAGTGATCTAACGAGAAATGGTATATTCAACGAGCCATAGACGCATGCGCGGATATAAAGGAGGGAGTGGGGTGCACGTGCCCCCCCCCAGTATTTCACGTAATTTAAAAAAAAAATCAAAATAATGGTGATCCGCTGTGTCTTTTATCCCATTGAGAGGGGGCGGGGGGCACCTAAATAATTCCCAATCCTGGGACTAATTATAGAAATACGTAAATAAAAAATCGTAAAATATTCTGTCATCCGTTATAGCACTTTTTTTTTCGTCATCATAAAATCTTATAAAATCGCTTATCACCCTTATGAAAGATATTTAACAAATTAGGTATCGTACCTCGATAAACATTGCAATAAAAAGTACTGCCCAGGACTCGAACCCCCGGTCTCAAAATTTTCTATTAGGTAAATTGTGCCCCCCAAGAACAAGAGGGCTATATCCGTGCATGCATAGACGCTGGCTAATACAATAAAATACAAGTTTGGAAATAGCTAGTGGTTCAGAGAATGTAGTCCTCGCTCAATTGCCATGTTAGGGAGAGAAAGAGGATAACTTATAAACATCTTCAGTCATCTATGTGAATGTATATAGGTTCTAACTTCTCACTTTTATTTACATTTTATTCACTCGCAACTCTCGTGACCTTATATTACAAATCAATTCTGGGTATTACCTTCCGCTCCACCATTTTGAATTTCATTACGCTGAATCTCCAAAGGCGGTTCTAGCCTAAAATTTCGGGGGGTGGGGACTTGATTTTTTCTGTGCCTGAACAACATACCTGTATATTTTTTCCATTATATCTAGGTTAAGACTCGAAAAATTCTGTGTGTGTGTGGGGGGGCGATTAAGCCCCCAAAGCCTCCTACCTATGCGAATCCACATTCAGCACCCAACGTACGCACACATTTCGCATAAGCTTTCCTATTAATTCAGTAAAATAGTGATCCCGTGCGTCACAATGGCAGACTTGTTTTTTGGAAACCTTTATCATCTTATCGAAGCGTAATTTCTTCCAATACATTTATAACTTGCTAACTTTCCATGAAGAAAAGTAAATTATACTTGAGATTGTAAGAAGTTAATACGAGAGGGTGACATCCTCACGGGCCGAGTCCACCTGAGCTGATGGTGTAAAATAACACAGAAAGTAACTCTGTAATATCATTCTGTTTGCAACTATTGTGTTACTGACGTAATTATATTACGGTTATTGTCATGGTTCTGGGGGTCCATGTCAATTATTATCAGTCTCCAAGAACGGACGTGTGATGACAATTAAAACTTTAGCAGTAGACTACAATCTAAGCCAGCGTTTATGGCACGTTGAATACACCAGTTCCTGTTCGATCACTGAAGTTAATAACGTCCAGCGAGGTTGTTCCATGCGGGTGTCCACGGGGTTTTGCGACCTCGTGATGCTGGCTACTTGGGACCAGACAGATACTATTAATTTTTTTCTGAGAAACTGACCTAATTTAAAATATGATTAATTGAAAGAAGAAGGTTAATTTTCACGATTAAATTGTGGGAAATACGAGAAAACTCACTTTTAAATGTTTAATTCACAATTTTATTGCTTTGGAGAAATCAAAGTTTATTCGGATTTTTTTTTAAATTTGCAGAGACGTAAAATGAAAAAAAAAAAAATCACTATGATTTAATTTATTTTAGTTTTTTCCAAATGGTGCAAGAGTTTTCAGGTAGCGACTTTATGAGAAGAACAAGTTTAATCGAGGCATGGCCGATCAAAACGTTTCCTAACCTCTCGGGGGGGGACGTTCATCTAAACGCTTATATTGCACTGGACTTTTTTCATATTGGTACAACTATGTCTGCTTCAGTTCAATATATTCAAATAGTTCAATAAATACGGAAGAAAAAGTTTTTCTTTCAAAATAAATTAAAATTAAAGTGAATTAATTAATATCCCACCCTCAAAACGTTTAAAAAGACTTTTTAAATTATATTAAACCACATTTTAATTTTGTAATTTGGTCCAAAAAAAAAAAAAAAAAAAAAATTAATAGTGTCTGTCTGGTACCGGCTACTTTTCCGGCCCAAACCAGGCTGGGTGAGGTCATAGTGGGTAGCTGGTTTTCAAGTTTCCAGCCAATGGAGGCTAAAACCCAGTCTCGAATGACCAATAGATGTTAAAGGCCATATTAAAAAAAACTACAACCTCTGCGGAGCTGGCTACTATCGGACACGATGATGCTACTATTGAAGAGAAAAAAATAATAGTAATCTAAAGCACTGATGTTGTTACTGCTATTGAAAGTAAACAAGAGAATACTAAGTCCCCAAAAAGGGCCACTCATTGAATGTGGTCATAAGCCCCCTTTTATAGATTGTTCCCTGTATGATGTACGAGGTGTGGCTAATAAATAACGAGACTGTTTAAGAAAAAGGGTTTTATTATAAAAATTATTCTACATTAAAATGCTCCCCTTCAACATACTCCCCTCCCCTCGCCACACACCTTTCCATACGTTTTTTCCATTGATCGAAGCAGTGCTGGAAGTCTTTTTTGGTGAGGACCTTTACGAGCCCTGCCGTTTTTGGCTTTACCGCTTCCATCGACTCAAATCGGGTCCCTTTTAAAGCAAATTTTATCTTCGGAAACAAAAATAAAAGTCGCACGGTGCCAAATCTGGCGAGTACGGCGCGTGTTCGAGCGTTGGAGTGCGTTTATCAGGCAAAAACGCTTCACAGATAGTGCATTATGGGCAGGTGCATTGTCGTGGTGCAAAATCCACGAGTTGTTCTTCCACAACTCCAGCCGTTTCTTACGAAATCGTTCTCGCAGTGTTGCCAAAAACGGACAAATAGTAAGTCTGGTTGATAGTCTGACCCTCTGGAACCCATTCAGCCATCCTGATACCGTTAATGTCGAAAAAAAAAATCAACATTGCCTTGAATTTTGATTTGAGGCGACCTAAGCGCTGGTCATCTTCAGTGCTCTCTCGGCCCTCTCTGAAGTGCTTACACCACTCAAAAACACGCGTACGAGATAGAAAATTGTCCCCATAGCAATAAATTATAGCACTCAGTCGGAGTTTTTTTCGATTTAACGAGAAATTTGAGATTGATAGGTTGCTCCTGTTTTTCGTCCACATGGTTTTCGGCACAAGAAAAAAACACGTTCATTTCAATCCGCTACTGCACAAATACTATAATAGTGACGAAAACGTGTTTTGGTACGTGAATAGAGAAGATTTCCAGATACCCAACGCACTACTCGTTTTTTTCCCCACCCCTCTAGAGCGCCCTCTAGGCGCTCAGTCTCGTTATTTAATAGCCACACCTCGTACAATGATATGACAGTCACAAGTGAACCAGATAAAAACTTATTTAGAGTTGCAGTCAAAACCATTTATTTAAAAAAAATATATAAAACTAATTGCTTAACAGTACGACATTTCTACCCGAGATTTCGAGATCGGATTAAGTTTTGGCAACATTAAAGTTCCGAGCTTATATCTCAACAAAACTTGAAGCCTCGGGTCAACTCCGAGTCAGATCTTCTTCTAGGAATGAGCTGCCCTTATGATACCACAACCGGTTCCACCTCCGAAAGATGTATTATTTACTTCCTACGTCGTATTGGACAATCTCCGTCAGAAATTTTTCTGAAATCTGAAAAATAAAAATAGAGTTAGGTACCAAATAGTAATAAGGGTACCAAATGGTAATAAGGGTACCATTAAATAGTAATATGGGTACCAAATAGTAATATAAGGGTACTAAGAAAAGTTTTTTTTTTTGGGTCCAAAGGGGCCTCTTCATATTTTTTTGGGGTACAACATTAGAATACCCTTAAGAGCCTCATGTACTGATAATTTCTTCAATCTTCTACCAAAACCAATTTTTTCTTCTTCTGGTAATGCCGCCACCGGTCGCTACTTACATTAAAGTATATATTCAATCGTTCTCACGAGGCCGAGTGCACCCCAGAATTACAAGTACTTTTGTAGTACCTACTGGGCTAGAAGGACTGTCCTCTACTAATAGTTCTGTATACGGTAGACCAAATATTTATCATGTGGATACACCTGAAGTTAAGCAAGGTTGGGTCCGTCCAGGGAAACTTCTAGGCTTTATGGAGGCCCCACAGGGACCACCTTGTACCTGTAGTTTATTACGGCGAAACAGAACGGAAGACAGAACCTTCCTACAGCTGCTCCACACTTGTTTGCTTGAAGGAAAGAATGTATAGTTTTTCAAATGGCACGGCAGCACTGGGCTGAAGTATCATGCTG
This sequence comes from Pachypsylla venusta, assembly GCA_012654025.1. Classification (NCBI taxonomy): domain Eukaryota; kingdom Metazoa; phylum Arthropoda; class Insecta; order Hemiptera; family Aphalaridae; genus Pachypsylla; species Pachypsylla venusta. Next base: position 9,087,845 of record CM022883.1, read on the forward strand.
TCTATTTGGAGCGGGCTGTAGGTTTCTAAACTTATCAAGCACAAGCTAAAAAAGCTACGTTTAAACGCTTGTACAGGCTGTATCTTCAGTTATCTCTTACGAAAGAGATGAACACGAGCGAGTTTTTGCAAAGTAAGCATACTAAAATTTTACTATCGAACCCTATATATATATATTTTATGACGTTTTATAAGTATAGATTTACAGTGAACAAAAGTTTGGGTGCACAATTTGACCCCCAGATGGGACCTACCTGCATACCAAATTTCGATATTGGTCTAAAGAGTCAAAAGTTCAGATCAATATTTGGATTCTACATACTTTGAAACGTAAAACATCAAATTTTATTCGATATTTGGATTCTACATACTTTGAAACGTAAAATATCAAATTTTATTCGATATTTGGATTCTACATACCTACTTTGAAACGTAAAATATCACATTTTATTCGATATTTGGATTCTACATACTTTGAAACGTAAAATATCAAATTTTATTCGACATTTGGATTCTACATACTTTGAAACGTAAAACATCAATTTTTATTCGATATTTGGATTCTGCATACTTTGAAACGTAAAATATCAAATTTTATTCGACATTTGGATTCTACATACTTCGAAAAGTAAAATATCACATTTTATTTGATATTTGGATTCTACATACTTCGAAAAGTAAAATATCACATTTTATTCGATATTTGAATTCTGCATACTTTGAAACGTAAAATATCAAATTTTATTCGACATTTGGATTCTACATACTTCGAAAAGTAAAAGAACGCATTTTATTCGATATTTGGATTCCACATATTTTGATTTTGCTAAATTATTAAATGAAATGAGGGTATTCAGATTCACTTAGAACTTGTTTGAGAGAAACAAAGGTGGGGGGAAAGATGCAGAGAAAGGTGTTTTGAATTGTTTTAAAAGTAAATGGAGAAAATTTGGGAAAATTAATTGTTGTTTTTTGGGAACGTGGAGTTTGACGGAGCAGCTCCCTGTGTTGGTTCCCCTTCATAATCTTTATCTGTTTTTCCTTTCTCTCATTTTTCTCCTCAACTCCTAATTCCTCCTAAAATGTACGGGTTGTAACAGCAAAGTGCATTCTTTGAAACAACAGGTCAAATAACCCCCACCTCGATCGGAGGTCTTTATGGAGACTGATTGCAATAATCACTGCGACCTTTGTGTAGGTCTATTGTGACCAGTACTTAGAGGAGGCGGGGATGGACATAGATTTGAACCAATAGCCACCTGTTCAAGAATCCACAAGTTCAACCAAGTGAACTACAAAGATGGTATATGCCATAAAAAAGTTGAAAGCATGAGTTTCCAATTTACGATTGTCTCACACAAATTTAGGTTTTTTGTGACATTTTGAAACTAAACGATTTAGATTTAAATGAAATTTGTACCACCTAATTTGTACACCAGGGCCGTACCCAAGATTTTTTTTTGGGGGGGGGGGAGAGGGGTCCGAAACATTTACAGCCAAGCCAGGACTAACACCTGAAAATGATATCATGGAAGGTGATGTTGTTTTTGTTGTTGCTGTTGTTGGTGTTGCTGCTGCTGTTGTTGTTGTCGATGTTGTTGTTTTTGTTGTTGTTGATGTTGTTGCTGCTGTTGTTGTTTTTGTTGTTGCTGCTGTTGTTGTTGTTGTTGTTGTCGATTTTGTTATTGTCGATATTGCTGTTGTTGAAGTTGTTGCTGCTGTTGTTGTCGAGGTTGTTGTTCTTGTTGTTGTTGATGTTGTTGCCGCCGTTGTTATTGTCGATATTGTTGTTTTTGTTGTTATTTCAGCTGCTGTTGTTGTTGTTGCTACTGCTGTTTTAATATTATAGGTCACGTGCAAAGTGATGTATTTTCATTTAAATAAATGGTACGGAAAACCGTACTAGACTTTCTCTTCCTTAATCATTCCATCAGACTACCACCGAATGCAGATGTTGTTCTTCTAAAGTTTTAAGTCTTTTAGTTATATATTTTAGTTATTGTTATATTTCTATTTTCTGTTGATGTTGACCATTNGTAGGACTTTATATTCTCGGGGGATATTTTGAATTTTTAACGAACAGTTTAATAAGACATTACCGAAGGTCTGAAGACTTAACTTTGGAGCAGCTTCGGTAAGCGCCCCATTTTTACAATTAGGTAAATTAATTAAAACTAAGGTATACCGGGTGCCGGGTCGCTGCAATCTACAATTATATCCATTATTTATACTGCCCGAGTAGGACTTTATATTCTCGGGGGATATTTTGAATTTTTAACGAACAGTTTAATAAGACATTACCGAAGGTCTGAAGACTTAACTTTGGAGCAGCTTCGGTAAGCGCCCCATTTTTACAATTAGGTAAATTAATTAAAACTAAGGTATACCGGGTGCCGGGTCGCTGCAATCTACAATTATATCCATTATTTATACTGCCCGAGTAGGACTTTATATTCTCGGGGGATATTTTGAATTTTTAACGAACAGTTTAATAAGACATTACCGAAGGTCTGAAGACTTAACTTTGGAGCAGCTTCGGTAAGCGCCCCATTTTTACAATTAGGTAAATTAATTAAAACTAAGGTATACCGGGTGCCGGGTCGCTGCAATCTACAATTATATCCATTATTTATACTGCCCGAGTAGGACTTTATATTCTCGGGGGATATTTTGAATTTTTAACGAACAGTTTAATAAGACATTAGCGAAGGTCTGAAGACTTCATTTTGGAGCAGCTTCGGTAAGCGCCCCATTTTTACAAATAGGTAAATTTGTTAAAACTAAGGTATACCGGGTGCCGGGTCGCTGCAATCTACAATAATATCCATTATTTATACTGCCCGAGTACGACTGAAGAGTCCCTTGACACCGGCAGTTTATATAATAATAATAGTCCTTATTTATGCTCTCGGAATAGGACTGGAGAGTCCTTTGACACAGGCAGTTTTTTGGGTGCTATTATTATGTAGTAAATATATCAAATTCATGAGAATAAAATTCCATGAGTTGGCTGGGTTTGAACCCACGCCCTACTGTTTACCAGTCAGAGCGTCTTATCACTGCACCACCAACCCAATAACTACAAAAGCTACTCAGTTGTACTTCTGAAACTGAATGCACACCGAAAAGACATGTGATGTACCCGAGCGGACTCTCATTCTAGTACTCAACACACACGATGTTGCCTAACTAAATGTTATGCTTGCCAGCTGAAAGTACCACTCCTAGAGTCACCGTCAATGACACGTTGAATACATCATTTCTCGTTAGATTTCTGATAGTAAGAAACGTCCAGCGTGGTTTTAATGAGTGGTTGACCACATTGGTTGGCGCTCGGGATGCCAGCTAATTGCAGACCAACCCAGGCTGGGTGAGGTCAATGTGGGTAGCTTGTTTGTAAGTTTATAGCAAAGGAAGGGTAAAACCCCCGTCTCGAATAACCAATAGAAAGGAGACGTTTTAGCAAATAACAGAACCATTGCTAGATTTTCAGTCAATAACTCTAGCAAGTATCGGAATCAATGACGCTACATAATTGGCCGGGCGAAGTGATGTCTATTGATAAAACCAAGATCTATACTTATAAAACGCAAAGCCCATACTGACTGACTGATAATCAACGTAGCTGCACGATGGCTAAACGTAGAGACTTGAAACTTGGCACACATTTAAAGTTCAAGTGGGAGCTAGTTACCGCCAAAAATCACGCTATTTAGCTGGTCTTTTTGCAATTTTTTTCTGGGCATACTAAAAGAGATAATGAAAAATGACCGAGAATACACCCCCCCCAAAACAGTATATAAGAACCCCATAAAAAATATAAAATTTGAAAATTTCCGGTTTCTTCCCGATTTATGGACGGTTTTCACCACCAAAAAAATCGGAATTGAGAAGTACCATTCGGGATGAGCGAGAAAGCTGAAATTTGATACAAAGGTGTTTCAAAGTAGAAAAAGTAATAAACTTGAGTAAAATATTGATTGAATTTTCTAACTAGGAGCGGTGCTCACTGTAAGGGTCAGTGCCACCAAAAACCCACAGTTAAAAAGTACCACTTCGGGATGAGACAGAGCGCTGAAATTTGATACAAAGGTGTAAAAGTAATATACTTGAGTAAAATATTGAATTTTCTAGATACCTAGGAGCGGTGCTCACTGTGGGGGTCGGTTCCACCAAAACCCATAGTTCAGAAGTATTACTTCGGGATAAGACAGAAAGCTGAAATTTTATACGAAGGTGTTCCGCAGTGAAAAAGTAATATCTTTGAGTAAAATATTGAATTTTTTAAATAGGAGCCGTGTTCACTCTGGGGTCGGTTCCACCAAAAACATAAAATTGAGAAGATTTAATTTCGCGATCTCGAAATTGTTCTTGAATTTTGTAACCGTAGCGAGCACGGGAAAACAGGTAGTTATTCTATAAACGTCTATTTTTTCTGTCCGCTCGTTCAAGAATTACTGTACACCATATTGTTCGATTTCGCGGAATGAGATGATTAGATGATGAAAAATACTTACCCTCATTGTGAGTACAATTGTAACATTGCAAATGACATTCCGATGGAAAAGTTTGGGTGCTGCCATTTTTATCACGAGCACAGATTGGTTTAATCTGTGTACAGGCGCATTTACATTGGGGTGTTGGCGATGGTCTTCTGGTGGTTCGAAATGGTGCCAAAGTTGGTTTATCTGCAATAATACGAGATAATAAATATTACTAGTTATTCTCTATAGGTCTGACCGAGTTAAAATGGATATCATGAAGCCAAAGGCTGTTCTAGCCTAAAATTCTGGGGGGGTGACTTTTATTGTGCCTATAAAAGATACCTGTATATACTGAATAAGCATAGTGTAAGACCCGAAAAAATCTGGGCGGGGGGCTCAAGCCCTCGAAGCCTCCCTAAAACTGGTTATGCATGAGGCCTAAAAACTGGGAAAAGTGGATATAGCTTTAAAAAATATAAAACGTATTTCTGACCGCCTTAAATAAATAATTATTATGCAATCTGTTATACAAGAGAATACATTTTTTTTTATTTGGCATTCAAGACGGGTGGCTTTACCCTCCATTCGCTGGAAATTTGAAAACCAGCTACCTACATTGACATCACCCAGCCCGGGTTGGGCCGAAGAAATGGCAAGCATCACAAAGGAGCGAACTCACGTGGACACCCCTATAGAACAACCTCTATTGGTCATTCAAGACAGGGGTTTGACCCTCAATTCGCTGGAAACATGCAAACCAGCTACCCATATTGGGGTTGGGCCCGAAAAATAGCCATCATCACGAAGGCGCGAACCCACGTGGACACCCATATAGAACAACCTCGCTGGACGTTGCTTAACTTCAGTGACTTCAGTGGTCTAACGGGAAATGCTAGTAAGTGACAAAGAATGTGATATAGGAGGTTAGAGAAGCATTCACACTACACAGTGATAGTATCTGTGACAGTGCTCTGTGACGCCGTACCGTGATCTTCACAGTGATTTGACATGAAAAATGAATGGCTGAGCACGGAGAAAACACTGACGGGTGTTATTAAAATCAATGTGAGATCTCGCTTACCGACACTGTCCCTGTGTAGTGTGGATGCTTCTTAATGCTAATTAGGTCGACGCCGTCGTTGTGAGCAGAAATGTGTTGCCATTATTATTCATACAAAGCCTTATCCAAGTTGGACAACACGTGGCAACTTTATCAACAAGTTTAAATAGTTTACAGGTAGGTATGTAAACGCCCCTCTATTCCCTCCCCTCTCTCCCAAGGGCCCCAGGAAGATAAATCTAATTGTTATTCCATGCACATTAATTTATAGAAGCAAACTATTCACTCGGCATTTTGAAACGTATGTCGGTAGCTCTTGTTCAATGAACAGGAAATATTTTCTGAGGCTGGCTTTTGTATTATCAGAATGTATTAGTATTAGTCTTTGTTAATACTACAAATAGGTTTCCAGAGCAAGTGATATGGATAATATCTGTATCGGTAGCATGGTGGTCAAGTGCTGGACTGATAAACAGGAGGTTGTGGGTTCAATGAACAAGAAATATTTTCATTTATAGTATCAGAAGGGTACTAGTCTTTGTTAATACTGCAAATAGGTTTCCAGAGCAAGTGATATGGATAACTAGTAGGATACGCCCGCTTCGCTTGGCGCCTTAGAGGCATGGCCGTTTATAGTTTCAACCCCAAAAGTAGCCTATGTCCTTTCCTAAAGTTTAGTCTATCTCCATACCAAATTTCATCAAAATCGGTTCAGTAGTTTAAGCGTGAAAGCGTAACATACATACAGACAGACAGAGTTACTTTCGCATTTATAATATTAGTATGGATAGTATGGATATGGATATCTGCATCGGTAGCATGGTGGTCAAGTGCTGGACTGGTAAACAGGAGGTTGTGGGTTCAATGAACTGGCACTGATTTTTTTCTTATTCTGTGGTACCCCAATTCTCAAGAAATTTAAATGGAATAATACAACTATTTTTGTGTTAAAATAAAATTCCAAATATAATAAGGATTAACTTACCTTTTTGTTATTTAATAAAATAATCAGGGGCGAAGATAGTGGGGTCTAAAGTTTGATTTTGTTACACCCTGTATAACGGTCCCCTAATATTTGTGCTTTGAATTTTCCTTATTGTGTTCCTCAAAAGGTTTCCATCAAATTAAATCTTCAAAGGTGTACATTTACATTTGCAACAGTGTTGAAGGATGTCAAAGTCAAATGTCATTTTTCTTATTCATTCATTCAATAGTGGCATCATCGCATCCGATGGTAGCCAGATGTATGAGACAGCAGCTCTAGATAAGTTGTAGTATACTGCTTATGTTTTTAATTGTCATCATACATCCGTTCTTGGAGGCTGATAATTAACATGGGCCCCCAGAACCATGACAATCACTGCAATATAATTACGTCAGTAACATAAAGAGTTATAAACATAATGATATTACAGAGTTGCTTTCTGCGTTATTTTACACCATCAGCTCAGTTGGACTCGGCCCGTGAGGATGTCACCCTCAAGTAACTTCTTACAATCTCAAGTATGATTTACTTTTCCTCATGGAAAGTTAGCAAGTCATATATGGATTGGAAGAAATTACGCCTTCGGTATCGCCTCCATTTTTCTTATGGAGGTAAAAAATTACCCGTTTAGAAAACGGCCATTTTCGGGTAGAAAGTCCCACAGGACAAACTAAATTGGGGGACATGTTGCCAGAGGAATGAGAAAAATGAATTATTCTAAACCCAGTAAAATACTGGGTTTAGAATACAAGATATTTATTGCATTGATTTTTTTTTTTTACAAAAAAAAAAAATAAAAAATAATAATTAATATTTCTTTCAGAAATTGACACTTTTTTTTCAGTAAAAGTCACTTCGGTTTCCAGGGTTGAAGCTGGATGTCATCATAACTATAAAGTCAACTGTCACTTTCCTTGTAGAATGGGCAATATCAATTTAAGAAATGTCGAATTTATTTTTGGAATATTGTATTTTTTTGAGGAGACCTTAAAAAAATACTGAAGAGTTTGCTGAGCCTTGTCAGCAAAAAGATTGCTATTTGCTGATGCAAACACATCGTACAAAATAAATATTGAGTTGTGTTAGCAAACGCAATATTTTTTTTTTTTTTTTTTTTAAAAAAAAAAAAAAAAAAAACACACGTATAGTACGGACAAGAGTAACTATTCAGTCGTGAAAAAAATAGTACCTATAGTTTTATAATTGGTACGTTATCTGTCCGGCTGTCCTTCCGTCACATGCTCTTATCTATTCTTATAAAACGCAAAGCCCAGTTTGTATAGTGACTCATAATCAACGTAGATGGCCAAACCTAGATACTTGAAATTTGGCATACAGATTCCTTTTAGTTTAGTATGTATTAGGTGCTCAATAAGAAAGGAAAAAATCGAAAGTTCAGGTGGAAGCAATTTACCGTCATAAATTACGTTTTTTTAGCGGTTTTCAGTATTGCTGTCTAAAAAGAGATTGGTAAGAGCTAGAGATTTGAAATATGGTATGCATGTCAAATTTGCACACATTTTTTTTTTTTTTTTTTTTTTGGGAGGGGGTAGTATTTTTTTAATTAAATAATAAACCCATGTGTCACATTGGCAGAGTTTTTTTTATCCTAGATACATACTTGAATAAAAATGATGAATGGAAAATGGGCCTATGGCACGGATCACTGTTTTGAGATTTAGGTAGAGCTTTAAAGGTTTTGAAAGGTCTTCCTTCGAATGTTTGGCAGTGACAATAAAACTTGAGTGGTTGAGAAATGTTTTTTTTGTGTTGATTTAAAAAATAAAATTTCAATTTTTGGAATTGTTATACCATATATTGGTTTAAAAAAAAAGACCTCAGGGTCCTTTTTCCATTCCCAAGCATTTTCCCCTTTAATATACAGGTTGATCCTATTTTCAATACAAGTGTCGCACAGATCACTGATCTGAAACATCTGATATGACTCAACATAAACGACTGTTCTGACTACAAGGATGAAGCTACGTTGCCAATAAGTATAACTTTTAAAAAATTTCGGTGTAAATTTTCAAGAATATAGGGAAGCTAAAAATGCAGAACACCAAAAAAAGGGCGTACGGTCCCAGAAGAACTTGTTCCATTCTGCTCCTCAATTTCTTCTTGTCAGATGAAAAACTCATTGCAAAATTTGTACCATAATTTTTCTCCCTCTTTTTCTTCACGTTTCTCAGTCTTGTAGCATTGACACCTTTTTTGCGCCCAAAAATCATCCAATTTTTTTGGTTCAAGTAAAATTGATAGTTGGGACGTTTCCAGAAATAAATATACATATTCTTCATTGACATTTGAATTTTGGACGATCAAGTTCGCACACATTTCCTTTCAAAAGTAAATAAACAAGCCGTTACCTACTGACGTTGTATAAAATTATTTCGCCGTGAAAATGTTTTGTTGTTAAAAAATAAATGATTCTAACTCGAAGGGGTGTGAGATATAAAGATCAGAGTGTGAGATAGAAAGCTCAGGGTGTGAGATTTTATTTCCCAAACACTTATCATTCAGCATTTTGTATTTACCAGGGCTTCTCTCAGACTTCTTCCCCTCCAAAAATAACCTTGAACACCTACTTATAAAAACATCTCGCGAGGCGCATTTTCTTCCAATCCAATTATTGCCTTCCAAAGTGAAAGTAGGTCATACTTGAGATTGCAAAATGTTACTTCAGGGTGACATCCTCACGGATCGAATGCACCTGAGCTGGTGGTAAATGGTAAACGTAAACTAGTGGATCAAAATGATCAGGTGATCACGTTATTGTTGTAGTCATTCATAGAAAAATATATCTTAATCAAATTTTAAAAAAAATCATTTTTAAAAAACAAAATATTGGCCCCCAATTTTCTCAAAATCGAAAAGCCCTTAACACCAGTCATAAGTCATAACATATCAACATTTTGCGTTTCTACAACAAACTGCTAAAACGATAAAAATCATTTAAAAAAAAAAAAAAAAAATATATATTGGGCCCCGGGAAACAGCAAATTTCCTTCATGTTCTAAATATGTACACCAAATTTCGTCAAAATCAGATGAAAGTTGTGGCTTGTATCATGTAACAAACAAACATACACACACATATACAAGTGCATTTCGGGATGTATACCCGGGTCAAAAGTGAAGTTCACTAACGTTAACGTTCACTGAAATAGTACAAAAAGCAACTCTGTAATATTATTATGTGTTGTGTTACTGATATGATTATATTGCATTGATTGAAATTGGTTTCGTAGGCCCATACAAATTATCAACTTTCATGATTAGATGTAAGATGACAATTATTAAAATCTATAGTAACAAACAACAACTTCTTTAGAGCTGACTAACAGAGAAAATGATGGCGTCACAACTGATTGCTTGAGAGACATTTATTAAACTGGCATCAATAACTTCATTGAAATCCGCTGATCAACAAAAAAGCTAAGTTTCATCTTTTTTTTTTTTTTTTTTTTTTTTTTTTTTTTTTTTTTTTTTTTTTTTTTTTTTTTT
>CM022883.1:9103471-9144661 GCA_012654025.1 Pachypsylla venusta
TATGAAATCCAATGATCAATGTATTATTGTCAGTATAACACGCAATGAGAAATGTAATAGGTAGGGCGATGCGAGAGGGGTGGGGTGGCAATGAGCAGGACTGAAGAATGAGGGATATGCATTGTGTATAGGCCTAAAATGTTTTTTTAATATTACTTAAAAAGTTTTTAAGATAGCTTTATGAAACTCAATCTATGCAACCCTAAGGTTGTATAGAATATGTAAAAAAAAAATCGTGTCAATCGACCAAGTAGTTTCGGAGGAGTAGTGTATAATTGAAAGCCCGAAGCTGTGGGTAAGAGGGACTCGCTTCGCTCGCCCCAAAAATAATTGATGCGGTGTCATGCTAAAAGGTTTGGGGGAGCACATTAAATGAAAATCACACAAAGGAAAACGAAATGTTGTGAACATAAGAAAAAAAGAGCGGAAGACAACAGATAAGAAAAGAGTGGGAGTAGGAAACTAAGGAAGAAATACAATGGAAAGAAAATGGGGATAAATTCTGTCCACGGGCAGAAATAAAAATAAATGAAAAATGGGAAAACTTCCCTTGAGTTCGGTAACACAATTTAACATTTACTTGTAAATATACAAGGGTGAGCCATTTTAAAGAACCTTGAGTTCGGTAACACAATTTAACATCTACTTGTAAATATACAAAGTGATCCATTTTAAAGGACTTTGAGTTCGATAACACAATTTAACATCTACTTGTAAATACTCGTATATAGGGTGAGCCATTTTAAAGGACCTTGAGTTTGGTAACACAATTTAACATCTACTTGTAAATATACAGGGTGAGCCATGTTAAAGGACCTTGAGTTCTGTAACACAATTTAACATCTACTTGCATATATACAGGGTGAGCCATTTTAAAGGACTTTGAGTTCGGTTACACAATTTAACATCTACTTGTAAATACTCGTATATAGGGTGAGCCATTTTAAAGGACCTTGAGTTCGGTTACACAATTTTACATCTACTTGTAAATATACAGGGTGAGCAATTTTAAAGGACCTTGAGTTCGATAACACAATTTAACATCTACTTGCAAATATACAGGGTGAGCCATTTTAAAGGACATAGCCAAATATCTCGGAAGCCGTAAGAGATAGAAAGACAACGTTAAATACAAACCCCTTTATTTTTGAGGGAAAATTGATCGATACCTTGAATATTTTCTCCAAGCCATGTTAAAGGACCTTGAGTTCGGTAACACAATTTAACATCTACTTGTAAATATATAGGGTGAGCCATGTTAAAGGACCTTGAGTTCGGTAACACAATTTAACATCTACTTATAAATATATAGGGTGAGCTATGTTAAAGGACCTTGAGTTCGGTAACACAATTTAACATCTACTTGTAAATATATAGGGTGAGCCATGTTAAAGGACCTTGAGTTCGGTAACGAGCGCTTTCGTCCGTTGTATCATCGTCAAAAATAGCGGGCGCTTTCGTCCGTCGTAACACAATTTAACATTTACTTGTAAATATATAGGGTGAGCCATGTTAAAGGACCTTGAGTTCGGTAACACAATTTAACATTTACTTGTAAATATATAGGGTGAGCCATTTTAAAGGACCTTGAGTTCGATAACACAATTTAACATCTACTTGCAAATATATAGGGTGAGCCATTTTAAAGGACATAGCCAAATATATCGGAAGCCGTAAGAGATAGAAAGACAACGTTCAATACAAACCCCTTTATTTTTGAGGGAAAATTGATCGATACCTTGAATATTTTCTCCAAGATCGAGTTCTCCAGGGCTATTTCAAGGTTTAATTTGTTTGTATTATTTGTTTTATGGTTTTGAATTATGTATTAAAAAAGAAGTATTTTTTGAAAAGTAAAATTTTTCGATTTGACTTACATCTTTTGAGATAATTTTGCACTTGACGTCACGCATGCAAATTTTACTAAAATTAACGCATTTATGGCCAAATATTTTAAAATGCGCCCATATTATTTCATATGTTAGATATCTCTTAGTAAGAGCACGCTAAGTGTTTATATCGAACGTTTCCTTCCTATCTCTAACGGTTTCCGAGATATTTGACTATGTCCTTTAAAATGACTCACCCTGTATAAATCAGAAATTTGTTTGTGGTAGGGGTTGTTGTCTTGTACAATGCTAAGGCCCAAACGGTAGCACAAAGGGGAAAAAAAATGATGAGAAATTCCTAAATGGAGAACCCCAGGTTTTTGACTAACCAGCAAATTTCGAATTTGTTGACCGAATTCGGTATGTCGCGGTCCGATATCTTAAATTTTGTGGTAATATCATATTTAGGTAGCTGTTTGGTCCTTTATTGAGGACTCAGTTTTCAAAATTATGAAAATGGTTTCTCCTTGTTTCTCCCCCACAACTACTCCACCTTGTCCTCTCTCGCCTACAGTTACTATATCTTGCCCCATCTCTCCCACAGTTACTAGTTACTATATCTTGCTCTCTCTCTCCCACAGTTACTATATCTTGCCCCCTCTCTCCCACAGGTACTCTATCTTGTTCTCTCTCTCTCCCACAGCTAGTTTTACCTTCTCTCTCCCACAGTTACTCTATCTTGCCCTCTCTCTCCCACAGTTACTCTATCTTGCTCTCTCTCTCCCTCCCACAACTACTTTTGCCCCCTATCTCCCACAGTTACACTACCTTGCCCTCTCTCACCCACAATTACAATATCTTGCCCCTTCCCTCCCACAGTTACTCTATTTTGCCCCATCTCTTCCACAGTTACTCTATCTTGTCCTCTCTCCCACAGATACTCTATCTTGTCTTCTCTCTCCCACAGTTACTATAATTTGACCCTTCTCTCCCACAGTTACTCTATTTTACCCCATCTCTCCCATAGTTACTCTATCTCTCCTAAAGCTACTGATGAGTTTTTATTATTTTTTCATTTAGGATCTATATCTTTGTTTCAAACAAATAGACTTTTCTTATAAAAAGAAATATTAGAAAGCCTTTGAGGCATTTAATATTATTTGTGTTGAAAAAACTAAAAAATGAACAGAACATTCAAAAGATGTATTTTCTGTTTGAGGGAAGGGGGAATCAGATTCTTACAAAGAGGAGGGGGGGGGAATTAATAATATCCATGACTTACTGTACATTATAATATATATAGGAATTTCTTCGGTGACTTTAGGTTTTTTGTTCGTTTAAGGAAAGATTTTAAATATTTTCATTTTCGTCGGATTTTAAATATTTTAATAAAGATATCAGCTAAATATTTTAATTTTCTATCTAAATTTGAAAAAGTCGATCCGACGAAAATTAAAATATTTAAAATCTTTGCTTACTGTACATTATGTACAGTCAGATGATACAGAAAGGGGGGGGGGGAGTTCGCCAGACTTGGACAGCGGAAAAAACATGCTTTTTGATAGAATTAATTGGGCTAGTAAATCTAATTGCAAAGTGCTCGCAGATAGTTCAATTTATATTGTTACGGGTCGTGGAGAGAATATTCGGGCCCCGGGGGGAAATTTCGAATTTGAAAAGATAATTTTTATAGAACAAAATATTGGGCCTCCTGGACCCCCTTGGGGGCCAGGGCCCTCAACCTTTTTAAAATCGGAAAGCCCTTAACACCAGCCATAACCAAATTTTACGTTCCTACAACAAAGTTCTAAAAAGATAAAAATCATTTTCTAAAAACACAATATTGGGCCCCCTGAGCATTCCCGGGGGGCAAGGCCATAACATATGAAAATTTTATGTTTCTAATAATGGAATCTACGGAATAAAATAATTAGGTTGATAATATGGAAACCTTTGGCATGATTATCTAATCGATCATCGTGTGACCCTATGAGTCATGCTTATTTTGACCCTATGAGTCATGCTTATCGTTAGGCATTTTCAAAAGAAATTGAGAAACACTTGCAAGCGATGGAGATGTTATACAGGAAGTTTCAGACCTTTTATTTCAACAAATAAACAATCAAACTCAGATTATTAGAAGATTTTTTTATTCTACTTACCTTGAAACGTACCATTTTGAGTGGGGAGGGGTAATTTTTGTGACTCCTCTATGGAAGCGAGGCGTGGCCACTGAAGCAACATTACAATTGTTTGAAAATAATATCATGTGAAGAATATTACGCTCAATTATAGACAGCGCAAGCCAACTTTGGAGGATCAGGACAAACCGGGTAATCTGGGCTTTTTATAAAGAGCCGCTCACCACACACCAGCTAAAAATACAAAAGATGAGATGGGCGGGGCATGTCTCAAGATTCAATGAGTATAGTTTTAAAAAGCTTTCAGTTTCAGAATGATTGAAGAAGAAGAAGAGGCAGACCTAGAAAAAGATGGGTAGCCAGACCAACCTGACAATTGGACGGTACTAGCCCAAGATCGAGAAAGCTGGAGAGTGAATATTCAAGGAGGTTTTGGACCAATGTGGTTTGCTTCAAACTTGAAAACATAGAAGAAGAAGAAAAAGTGAAAGAAGAAGAAAAAAAAAAGAAAAGAAGAAGAAAAGACAATTCCAAAGGTTCAATGTTGAAAAAAAAAACCAAAAAAATAAACAAATCTAAAAAATAATCTTTCATCGAAAATTATTGACAACTTACCCAAAACCATGACCAGGAAGGTCGAAATAACTCGTCTAAAAATCTTCATACTGTCAGAAAAAATAGCAACACTTAACAACAATTTACAAAAAAATATCAGTCAAAATTCCTGTAGGAAAAACCAAACTATGATTAAAAGGAAACCATCCAAATAATTGTTTATACGGAGTTGGAATTAAATTTATATCTCGGCACTTGTTGAGTAAATTACTGAATCTACTGCTGCTGTTTTGTTTGTCAGTATGTTTGTTGTGATAGATAATAATATTAGTGAGAATTCCCATCGCACTCAACTATATGATGATGACTTACTTAGTGTGGGCATTATCACTATTTGCATACTGATTACCTATGTAATTCACCTTGAACTAGAGAGAGAAAAAAGAGGAGAGGGATAAAAAGAAAGAGAGAAAGAGAGAGAGAGAGTGAGAGAGAGAGAGAGAGAGAGAAATAATAGAGATTAAAGAGAATGAAAATATAGAGAAATAAATAAATACTTAAATATGACTACTGGAAGAAACCCGGAACTCTATGAGGCACAATGTTCCAAAGTTTTTCTCTTTGATGATTTTAATGTGAAAATGTAAATGTATATTTCTTTGTGTTATTATATCATGATTTTAGTGGACATCATAGCATTACAAGGTATATAAGAATTTCTGATTAATTTTGTATCGACTACAATTAAATTGATGAGTCACGAGCGCTTTCGCCTGTTACGACATCTTCTAGTGAACTGAGGCTAGGCTGATTGTGCATGGTTTGGGTTGCCTAGCATAGGTAGTGGGGGTATATATTTTTCTCTTTTTATTTTTGTACGTTATTTTTATTTTAAATATTTATATACATAGCCTATCTAAACATACTTATACCTATTTATTTACTTAGCCTAATTATCTAAACCTATATATATATATTTTTTTTTTAAATACATAAATTATAATTATGTACTATTTATCTATACACAAACCATAACTCTATGTTTACTTAGCCCAATTATCTAAACCTTTTTTTTTATATAATTATATACAAAACTTTATTTATTATCTATACATTTAAACCTTAACTCTATGGTTAGTTAACATAGGTAATTATATAAAACTATTTTTTTTTATATATATACATATATTTTATACTCAACAATCTCTCCAATATCACTTAGCCTAAGCTGCACTTGAACAATTTCCATATAATACTCGTAATACCACTTGTCGCTATTACCATAGTTACTCAATAGTCCTCAGGAGGCTGAGTTACCCCCAATCACAACCAGAGCAAGCAGAAAATTTGAAAAACCTTTTCAAATGTTCACTCTGTCACGGAAACGTCTCTGCCACGTATGATTTTAATGAGAAAACAAAGCCCTTACAAGATAGACTCACAAGCACTTTTCTATCATAAGTCGTTTAAAAGTTAGAAACCACGTGTTTCAATATATTTCGTAGCGATTTTCAGGGTAACCCAATTAACAACTAATACTGTCTCAGTGGACATAAAATCTATCCCTTGTACTTCTTTATTATTTGAACAATCATGTGGCTCCAAGTTCCAAGAAACTCTCCTTATTTACGTTAACAATTCTCTTTAAATCCTTGATTTTTTATTTAAATTGATATAATAGAAATAAAAACCCATTTCAATTAAAAAATATTAATTATTGTTTATTAATAACCTGATCTTATAAGCAACGTGTGTATTCTAAATAGTACAACTCCTTTATCCCTACCGATGCGTTCTTTTGGTTCAAAATTATTGATAAATTCGACAGAATTGGAATTTCTCATACAGAGTGATTCAACAGAATTGGATGACCTCATACAGGGTGATTCAACAGAATTGGATGTCTTCATACAGGGTGATTCAACAGAATTGGATGTCTTCATACAGGGTGATTCAACAGAATTGGATGTCCTCATACAGGGTGATTCAACAGAATTGGATGTCCTCATACAGTGTGATTCACCAGAATTGGATATACTCATACAGGGCGATTCACCAGAATTGGATATCCTCATACAGAGCGATTAATTGGGTGGATTTAAAAAAAATCATAACTCGATTTTTATTCAAGATACAATTTTTTTTTGTCAAATCTTGATTTTTTTTTGTCAAATATTCACAAGAATGGGGATTGTTAATCTATATTCAATTTTTCATTACATCTTTACAAGATTACATCAAGCAGGTGGTGACGATCTGCTGCAATGCAATCAGTTGAATGTCCCTGTATAATAGTAGAATTATGTTATTTCATTGAGTTCATAAATCTTGAAAGATTGTATTTCCAAAAAAAAAAAAAAAAAAAAAAAAAAAANTCCAAAAAAAAAAAAAAAAATAATAATAATAATATAAAAGAAATAGCGAATTTAAAAAATAAATTCACCCCCAAAAATGGTTGACAACTTACCCAAAACCATGACCATGAAGATCAAACCAATTCGACTGAAAGTCTTCATACTGTCAGAAAAAAACGCAACACTTAACAGCGACTTATAATATAGCAACACTTAACAGCAACTTATAAAAAAATGTCTGTCAAAATTGCTGCAAGATTTGTTTTTCCGGAAATACTTTTAAAAGTTAGGTACGAAGTTGAGAGAAATTTTATTATCTCGAGGCAGGCAGTCTGTTTGGTTCGTCAGTAAGTTTGTTGTGATGTATAATATTAGGGAGAAGTTCTTTTTTGGAGATTTAGTGAGGGCATTATCACTATTTAAATACTGATTACCTACGTGGTTCACCTTGAACTATGGAGAGAGATGGAGGAAAAAGAAATGAAAATATGGAGGAAAAAAATAACTACTGAATGTAGATACACATTTTAATCAATAGCTTTTGTATCATCTTCAAAAATAGCAAGCGCTTTCGTCCGTTGTATCATCGTCAAAAATATCGAGCGCTTTCGTCCGTTGTATCATCGTCAAAAGTAGCGGGCGCTTTCGTCCGTTGTATCATCGTCAAAAATAGCGAGCGCTTTCGTCCGTTGTATCATCGTCAAAAATAGCGGGCGCTTTCGTCCGTTGTATCATTGTCAAAAGTAGCGTGCGCTTTCGTCCGTTGTATCATCGTCAAAAGTAGCGAGCGCTTTCGTCCGTCGTATCATCGTCAAAAATCGCTTTCGTCCGTTGTATCATCTTCAAAAATAGCGAGCGCTTTCGTCCGTCGTATCATCGTCAAAAATAGCGGGCGCTTTCGTCCGTCGTATCATCGTGAAAAATAGCGAGCGCTTTCGTCCGTCGTATCATCGTGAAAAATAGCGAGCGCTTTCGTCCGTCGTATCATCGTCAAAAATAGCGGGCGCTTTATGTAATATGTAATATTGTACAGTGTAACTCATCATCACCACCAAAAAAAAAAAAAAAAAAAAAAAAAAAAAAAAAAAAAAAAAAAAAANAACAACATCATCATCATCAAGAACAATAACAACAACATCAACATCACCTTCCATGATCATCATTTTCAGGTGTTAGTCCTGGTTTGGCTGTCAATCCTTCGGACCCTTCCCCCCCGAAAAAAATCTTTAGTACGACTCTGGACTCACCCTCCGATTTATAGTTAATTTAAGTTCTATAAACTACGAAAAGTTGATACCTACATTGGACATCATCAAATACCATTTTCACAAAATTTCATTGCAAAATACCCTCCCCCCTTATTGTACATGTGATTTAAATTTCATGGAACGCATTTATTACTATTACACCCTGTATACGGAAACGTTTCCTCATAGTAACATTACATTTATTTCTGTTACACCCTGTATACGGAAACGTTTCCTCATAGTAACATTACATTTATTTCTGTTACACGCTGTATGCGGAAACGTTTCCTCATAGTAACATTACATTTATTTCTGTTACACCCTGTATACGGAAACGTTTCCTCATAGTAACATTACATTTATTTCTGTTACACCCTGTATACGGAAACGTTTCCTCATAGTAACATTACATTTATTTCTGTTACACCCTGTATACGGAAACGTTTCCTCATAGTAACATTACATTTATTTCTGTTACACCCTGTATACGGAAACGTTTCCTCATAGTAACATTACATTTATTTCTGTTACACCCTGTATACGGAAACGTTTCCTCATAGTAACATTACATTTATTTCTGTTACACCCTGTATACGGAAACGTTTCCTCATAGTAACATTACATTTATTTCTGTTACACCCTGTATACGGAAACGTTTCCTCATAGTAACATTACATTTATTTCTGTTACACCCTGTATACGGAAACGTTTCCTCATAGTAACATTACATTTATTTCTGTTACACCCTGTATACGGAAACGTTTCCTCATAGTAACATTACATTTATTTCTGTTACACCCTGTATACGGAAACGTTTCCTCATAGTAACATTACATTTATTTCTGTTACACCCTGTATACGGAAACGTTTCCTCATAGTAACATTACATTTATTTCTGTTACACCCTGTATACGGAAACGTTTCCTCATAGTAACATTACATTTATTTCTGTTACACCCTGTATACGGAAACGTTTCCTCATAGTAACATTACATTTATTTCTGTTACACCCTGTATACGGAAACGTTTCCTCATAGTAACATTACATTTATTTCTGTTACACCCTGTATACGGAAACGTTTCCTCATAGTAACATTACATTTATTTCTGTTACACCCTGTATACGGAAACGTTTCCTCATAGTAACATTACATTTATTTCTGTTACACCCTGTATACGGAAACGTTTCCTCATAGTAACATTACATTTATTTCTGTTACACCCTGTATACGGAAACGTTTCCTCATAGTAACATTACATTTATTTCTGTTACACCCTGTATACGGAAACGTTTCCTCATAGTAACATTACATTTATTTCTGTTACACCCTGTATACGGAAACGTTTCCTCATAGTAACATTACATTTATTTCTGTTACACCCTGTATACGGAAACGTTTCCTCATAGTAACATTACATTTATTTCTGTTACACCCTGTATACGGAAACGTTTCCTCATAGTAACATTACATTTATTTCTGTTACACCCTGTATACGGAAACGTTTCCTCATAGTAACATTACATTTATTTCTGTTACACCCTGTATACGGAAACGTTTCCTCATAGTAACATTACATTTATTTCTGTTACACCCTGTATACGGAAACGTTNAAAAAAATGCCTCTTTCCACCAAGAAGGTCTCCGAGATCACGTCAAGTGTCAATCCTGAGGCCGTCCATTACCTCGAGGTTGGCAACCTATATAGACGTTTCAAAAGAAGAAAACCTCACGAACTCTCATAGAGCTCAATCTCTTTGTGCTTTTTTTTAAAAAAAAAGGTACTCATGAGTGAGTCGAGTCATGAGTGAGTCGATCATGAGTCGACTCATGACTCGACTCATGATCGACTCACTAAACACCAGTCAGTGTTTTCTCCGTGCTCAGACAATGGAGATATTTCCATGTGAAATCACTGTGAAGATCACGGTACTGCGTCGGAGAGCACCGTCACTGACACTTTCATTGCGTAGTATGAATGCAAGGAGCCCCAGTCCAATCCAGTCGTAAAAGGCGACTATTACCCATGCACAAAGCCAGGAGAAACTACCGCATTATCCTTCCTATGTTCCCTTCGGATAGAGGGACATAAAAAGAATACTTCCGAGGCACCCAAGTCCATGTCAGTCGTAAAAGGTGACCAAGGGCAGGGTCTGAAACGATATTTTTACCCATTCAGAAAGCAAAAGAAGACTCATGGCGAGTTGTTGCAAACATGGCTTTTCAAATACCAGTAATAGTTGATGGCGGGGAAAGCACACAAATATATTATACTGATAGAGGGGTAGACTATGAAATGGTTGGAGTGGGCTCGACAGGAGAGTTTGGGGGGGGGNGGGGGGGGGGAGGGAGGGTGAGAGATTGAAGTGTAGGAACAGCTAGCAGGAGCTGTAGAGGGAAACGAAGGTACAAAGAATGGGAGGAAGCTGGATCAATTTTGTTACCATGGTAACCGTGAATAACGTTTTTCCGTACAAAATAATATTTTCCCACTCTAGACTGTTTGTCTCGTATTTTCCATCCCTTCTTCATTTATTTTTCCCTCTCTAATTTCTCTTCCCTTTGTGGAAATTTTCACCCCAGATGCGTTACGTACTTTCATCCCTAAAAAAAGAATGCAATTTTTACACAGTTGATGTAAAAAACGTGTGAAAAGTAGGTTAGTATATCTTCCTCACCATAACTTCTATACCATTCTTACAACGTTGTATATATCAGGTCCCTACAGCGTGTTGATTACTCGAATGGGAGCTCGGTATACGTATACCCCTTATCTCCGGCTTTATCGGGGTACACTCATCCTCGCGAGAACAACCTGCTTTTCTTGATTACAGCGAATGTTCAAGGTTGTAAGGCTATACTACCTTCCATAGCCTTACAACGTTGACCTTCCACAGCCGTTCCAAACGAAAAAGAAGAAGATTTTCATGAAATTCTACCTACTGCCTCCAGACACTCCGATATCAGTTTCATTGAATGTGAGTTTGAGTCAGCACAAGCCTCCATTGTCTAGTGGGTCCTGGCGGAACCGATTTTTTTTTCTGTGCTTGCTTGTGCGGGGTGCACTCAACCTCGTGAGGACAATTGAGTTTCTACTTTTACGTGAGTAGCGATCAGTGACGAAATTACAAGAGCAAAGAAATATGCAGTGATAGTTTAGTATAGTGGCCCTTGTAATGCTGTGATGCGTCCAAATCTAGGTTGTCACAATGATTCAAATGTGTTTGTATACACCTGTTGGAAATGGTTGATCCAATTAGTCCCAATTTGAATGCAGGTTCAGACTAGTCGTTTAGTCAATCCATATTAACAGGACAGCCGACGACAATGTACCAGACCATGTTCCGAAACTCAATGGGTATCTAATTAGGTCCACCGAGGTGAACTGGTGAGAAAGCTATACTGTACACCGACGCAGCGTTTAGTGCAAAGTCACTATAAAATCCTTACTATTTCCCTTCTGCAGACGAATTTACTTAAAATTATTTAATTACTTATATCTTATTTTTGGTGAGTTCTGTAGCCTTGTTCATTTGAGCTTCTATAAAAAAATAATATGCAAAAAAAAAAATCCGCCCCGTTCAGAAGTTGTACTTTAATTTGGGCGGCATGTGTTTTTCTTTTATGTGACATTTGGTCTGTTAGGTAGATTTTTAGGCTATCATTTAATGTATGTTCCTTGTTACATTAAGGTGCTCTCAGACAGCCGCTTACTTACTTATCATATAGCATATGCACATTGTTTATATAAGGGTGCTCTCAGACAGCCGCTTACTTACTTATCATATAGCATNGTTTTTCTTTTATGTGACATTGTGACATTTGGTCTGTTAGGTAGATTTTTAGGCTATCATTTAATGTATGTTCCTTGTTACATTAAGGTGCTCTCAGACAGCCGCTTACTTACTTATCATATAGCATATGCACATTGTTTATATAAGGGTGCTCTCAGACAGCCGCTTACTTACTTATCATATAGCATATACACATCCATACTAATATTATAAATGCGAATGTAACTCTGTCTGTCTGTATGTATGTATGTATGTATGTTACGCTTTCACGCTTAAACTACTGAACCGATTTTGATGAAATTTGGTATGCAGATAGACTAAACTTTAGGAAAGCACATAGGCTACTTTTGAGGTTGAAACTATAAACGGCCATGCCTCTAAGGCGCCAAGCGAAGCGGGCGTATCCTGCTAGTTGTTTATATAAGCAAGGAAAAAACAAATACACATGTTCTTATGGGAGGCCGCAGATCGAGCAGTTAGCACACTAACATAAGGAAAGGTGTATTTTTTTTTCTTTGCATACATGCGAACATTAATATGTGCTATGCGATAAGATAAGTAAGTATGCGGATGTCTGCGGAAACTGAGGTTCTGTTTATACTTTCAATAAATTATATTAATTTATTGAAAAATTAATATATTTTTTTTTTTTTTTTTAATANTTTTTTTTTTTTTTTTTTTTTTTTTGGCATTTGATAAGCTTATTCTAATTTGATTGGTTGGTAAACAACCAAAGTCCTTATCTTCTGAAAAAATCATCATCCTTCTGCAGCAAATTAAAAAAAAATCTGCTGTGAACACAGGGCCGGATTAACATTCAGCGGGACCCGTAGCACTTTCACAGAGCGGGGCCCCCTCCACCCACCGTTTCCTTTATTTTGTTGTACTAAGTACAACTTTTTGGAGCCAGTATATAAATTGATTATCTTTTGGTTTAGTACCTATCTTTTGGTTTAGTACCTTAGAAAAGTGAAATTATATTTCGAGTGTACCAACATCAATAAAACATAGTTACTGCTCATGCTATGAAAACCAATTTACTTATGTTGCAATACTCGTTTTATTATTAAGTTCTAGGTAGTAGGTACCTACTTGTACTTTCCAAAATTAGATTTTATTACATACTTTGAAGAGTTGGGGGCCCCGTCAAAATGATATGTTTTTTCAATTGTCAACCCAGAGATGTCGAAATATCTAGTGTAAGTTGTAAAAGCGCGGGGCCCGTAGCACGTGCTACAAGTGCTACTATTGTTATTCCGGCCCTGTGTGAACATCACACGACTTTCCTTAATTTATATAAAAAAAAAATCGACACATGTACAATACATAAAATGGACATAGTAAAAAAAATCAAGTCTCTAGCTCTTACCGTTTTCTTTATGTGGTAAACTCGTGAAAACCGCTAAAAAGCAGCAAAAAAGAGAGTTCATTCGAATTTTTGCATTTCATGCATAACATTGATATAAAATGGCACCAAAGTTTAAGCTCTAGCACTTACCGTACTCTTTTTAAGGAAGAACAGCCAAAAAGGGTCCCAAAGCCTAAAAATCTCTTCGATTTCAACCAAAAGCTTCGTGCTTTGTTCCGGGCATAAACTTGCCGTACATATAAAATTTCAAGTCTCTATCACTTGAGATATCTTGTTTACAGATAGACGGACACACAGACACACACACACACACACACACACAAACACACACACACACAGACCAATGGCTCTGCGGACCCAAAACGTGTTTTTCATTGAAAACTCGACATCGAAAATTTGAGACCAATACAATATTTTCCTTTTTATGGGATTTGAAAGGAAAAAGGAAAATGTGTTCGCTGATACGGCAACCCGCTCTAGGGTCAAAAATGTTATCTCTTCATTTGCTTTATCATCAGTGATGTCTTAAAAAACAACTAGTGGATCGAGATGATCACGTTAGTGTTGTAGTCATTTAAAGAAAAAAATATCTTAATCAAATATTAAAAAATAAAATATTGGGCTCCCCTGGCCCATCCCGGGGGGGGGGGGCAAATTTTTCAAAATCGAAAAGCCTTTAACACCAGTCATAGCATATTAAAATTTTACGATTCTACAGTAAACAGCTAAAAAGATAAAAATCACTTTTAAAAAAAAGATAAAAATCACTTTTAAAAAAAAGATAAAAATCACTTTTAAGACAATTGAGACCCCTAAGATCCCGGTGGGGCCAGGGCCCCCAAAAACTATAAAGAAAATTTCCTTCAAGTACTAAATATATATACCATAAAATTGTGGCTTATATCACATAACAAAATACATACATACAAGTGCATTTCGGATGTATACCGGTGTCAAAAGCGGAGTTCAGTAACCTTCACAAAAATATTCTGATAGTTCCATGATAATTCTCAAAAACCTTTTCCGATTTTGATGAACTTGCTTCCGTCCAATCGGCCCAGTTCAGTGGTTGTACTTTCATTTGGTCTCCTGTTTCAAGTAGTAATCACCACTGTGTTGTTCCTTTCTCTCTTTGTCATTTGTATTGTCTTCTTCCAACTGTTCCGTCCAATCGGCCCAGTTCAGTGGTTGTACTTTCATTTGGTCTCCTGTTTCAAGTAGTAATCACCACTGTGTTGTTCCTTTCTCTCTTTGTCATTTGTTTTGTCTTCTTTCACCCGTTTCTGTCGCTTTTGTTTTATGATAACTTTTAGTGAGTCGTCCTTCTGCCAATCATTCCCAGAAATATATTTTCTATTTAATCTCTACCCGGATTATAAACTTTACCATTGTTTAATCTGAACTTTAAATTAAATCTTTATCTCATGTAAACAGATATTTGGATTCAATAGTGAGTGGTGGTCGGTGGTCAAGATAGATTATAAATAGATAAATTAACAGCCTAATCACACGCTGGACCGAATTTTAATTACTTTTTGTGTGGAATTTTAAAATCAATAAAATAAAAAATTCTGCAAATGTGACACATGGGTTTATTATTTTACTGGCCTGATGACACATGGATTTATAATAGCCAGAGTACACTTTTCCGGTTAAAGAATTACCCCCTCCCTAAAAAAATAAAAAGAAATACACCCCTCAAATCTGGGGTACAATTTATTTATTAGACCCTAAATTTCACATACATAACAAATAGCAAGTCTCTGGCTCTTACCATTCTCTTTCTAGATAGGATTAATGAAAACCACTAAAAAGCGGTAAAAACTACCAGCGCTATATTTTGTAACATCCAAAAGTTTTGGGGCACAATTATAGCCCAGATGGGACCTATATTCATTTATTTCAACCAAATCGGTCAACGCTAAGTGATAAAAGTGCCAAACTCAGCGGAAGGCGGACAAACGGATAGTTTTTATTTGATTTTTGGATACTACGTACCTCCGTAAACGTAAAATATCAAATTTTGAGGGGGGGGGTAATTTTTTTTTTCATGACAATTCCAAAGGTTTATTATCTTAAAAAATTATATAAAATCAGAAATTTGTGTTACCTATGTATGAGGGGTTGTCTGTTACAATACCAGAGCCCAAACGGTAGCAGATAGCGAAGAGTTGATGGGAATGGACCCCCTCCAAAAATCATGGTCTACACTACAACCCCAGGAAAATTATCAGAACTTAATTATGTCAAGCCGTTTTCGAGTTACGGCCAAATTTCCAATTTCTTCTCCAAAATCGGACGGTCACGGTCCGATATCTTAAATTATGTCGTGACAACATATTAACTCAAAGCGAGAAAGTTTTAAGTGTCTCTTTAGTCCTTATTTTAGGACATTTTTTGCAAAGTTGTGGTCAGCCATTCCAGAGTTACGATTTCGAAACCGGGAACGGGTAATATAAAATTTAGAAAATACTAAAAAATTCAGTATGGCCGTGCCTCTAAGACGCTTGGCGAAACGTTTAAATCTTAGATTTTTAAGGTTGCAAGATACAGGGTTGACACAAACCAATACTCCCCCCCCCCCCNNCCCCCCCCCCCCCCCAATTTACATTGTCCATGACAAACAAAAATAGCAATATTAGTATCGTGGCGAAGCACGGGCGAAACAGCTAGTTGAAAATAATAAACCAAAATATGTCAATTGACCTTCGCAGTTAAATTTTAGTATCTACCTAGGTATTTCGATATTGTTTTATTTATTTTTTATAAAATATATTATTATTATTTTTTTTAATTTGGCTTAACGTCTCTTTAACATCTATTGGTCATTCAAGACCGGGGGGTTTACCCTTCATTCGCTGGAAACTTGCAAACCAGCTACCCACATTGACCTCACCCAGCCTGGGTTGTGCCGGAAAAATGAGCCAGCGATACGTGGTGTTCCCAAGCGGTCACCCATCCAAGTACTAACCACGCCTGACGTTGCTCAACTTCAGTGATCTGACGGGAACTGGTGTATTGAACGTGGCATATCGGCTATATTTTTTTACATATATTTATTTTTACTCTGCCACTCACGAATTAATCTGAAACTTTGATCAAACCTTATCTATTTTGTACAACAAAATGCGATCAACCGTATAGTTTCGAATGAAGTTTAATTGACTTTGCCAATATATGATCCCTATATGTGTTTTATTAAGCAATATGCAAAAGGAGATCATATAAAATGAAAACCAGCTTTCAGCAGCTTATTGATGTCTACTGTCAGAACATCCCCACATCTTAAATCAAGAGAGGGAGGATGGCCAAAGTAAAATTTAATTAACTTTCACAAACCTTTGATGGAGAAAAACATCTATAAATTGAAAATAAAACTCAATGAGAACTTTTAACATCGTCTATGCTTTAATAATATTAAAACCAAAATGCAAATATGTTTACTCAATAGCTAAAATGTAAACAAAGATTTTAGTTGATGAACATCAAGGGTGAGGAAAAATATGTGGTGTGAACATCACACGACTTTCATTATTCATCAAGCTGGCATGTATGAGTCTGCAGCTCTCATTACGTAATAGAGTATTCCCAGAATGGCCGGTCAAACCTCCTCTCTTAATTTTTGAATCGTCACGAAAAAAATACCCCCACCCTCAATTTTTTTTGAACTGATTTGCATATTTGAATGTTGCAAAGCTCTAGATATAGAACCACCGGAACACTTATTGACAAAAATACATATACAAACATATTTTTTGTTAAAATCTAATCCATACTAATATATAAATGCGAAAGTAACTCTGTCTGTCTGTATGTTACGCTTTCACGCTTAAACTACTGAACCGATTTTGATGAAATTTGGTATGGAGATAGACTAAACTTTAGGAAAGGCTACTTTTTATCGCGAAAAAAAGGGGGTTGGAACTATAAACGGCCATGCCTCTAAGGCGCCAAGCGAAGCGGGCGTATTCTGCTAGTTCTAAATGAAACACGGACTAACTTGGAGGGGTCTAAAGTTTGATATTGTTACACCCTTTAAAACTTTCCGGGTTTGAGCTTTAATGTAAAAGTTGCAAAGGTTTCTCACGTAATTAAATCATGAAAAGTGAGTGCACATTTTCATCATTGTCGTAGGATGTCAATGTTAAATCTTATTTTGCTTCTGAAGGTTGAAAATTGGCCGAAAACATTCATTTTCGCGTAGAAAGTCTGATGCGAGGTGATTAATTTAGGAAAAACAGTAATGAGTGATCTAAATAATAAAAAAAAACAGATAAAAAATTAAACACAAAGTGATTGTCATTTCCTTCACAGCATGGCCAGAGGAATGAGGAAATTTCAATACAATAACAAAATAATTCTTGTATTCTTAAACTTTTTATTGAGCACGATCTGTACGATAATTAGTGAACCAAAACTCAAAACAGAGACCATTCTGTTTAGACCCCTCTATCTCTACCAAATATTTTTATTGGCTAACGTCTCCATTGGTCATTAGAGACGGGTATTTTACCCTCCATTAGCTGGAATCTTGCAAACTAGCTATCCACATTGACCTCACCCAGCTTGTGTTGACCCGGGAAAATAGCCAGCATCACGAGGGCGTGAACTCACGTGGACACCCGCATAACAACCTCGGTGGACGTTGCTTAACTTCAGTGATCGCACGAGAACTGGCGTATTCAACGTGCCATAGACGCTGGCTATTTTCATTCTTTTACTTGTACTTTTATTTTAATAAAAAAATATTTATACCATTCCAAAAAATTTTTTTGAGAAATCGACACTTCTTTTATGAAAAGTCACTTTCGGGGGTCGAACCTGAATGTGACTATAACCATTCGATTGGCCATAGCCATTTTCCTATCCCTAGAATCTTTTTTACCAGGATAGGGGGACTTAAAAAGAATACTTTCAAGGCACCCAAGTCCATGCCAGTCGTAAAAGGCGACTAAAGGAAGGGTCGGAACCGATATCTTTTCCATTACCCATGCTGATTGCAAGGAGAAGCTACTGCATTATCCGCAAGGATTCTCAAGTATCATCAACTCATGGCGAGTTGTTTCCCAACGTCTGTTTAACCTATGATGATAATGAGAGCCTTTTAAAATTCAAAAATTCAAGTCGTTCAAAAGTTGAGGGGTGTGATGTATACTAGTAAAGTTTTTAATTTGTCGTCATACATACATCTAATCTGAGAGGATAACTAATGCTTCTATAAACTGTAGACCTCGCTCACTCAAATAGGCTGAATGTGTCCTATCTCACAATCCTTGATTCGGATCATTATAGGTACATGTTTATGTAATTTCCCAACCGCCAGTTTCAAAATACTCTCCTTTTCATAAGATAAGGAAACTAAAAATAAACCAATTGTAGATACTTATATGATTATCGGTACCAAACAAAATCAAATTATTATGGGATCAGGCCCGTATCCAGGATTTTATTTCAGGTGGGGATTCATGTAAAGGGATTTTTACCATCTGTTTAAAAATTTCGAAGGGGGGGTGAACCCTGTCCTGGATAAGGTCCTGATGGCAAAGGCAACAGCCAAGCGAGTTTTTAATTTAATTAATTAAACTCGATATTGTCAAATTTTATATTTTTGAATATCGGTAGGAAGAGGCTTATAAAAAAATGATTTTTCCCACAAGGAAAGGCTCCGACGTCATGTCAATTCTGAGGGCGTCCATCACCTCGACGTTGAAAATCTATATAGACGTTTAAAAAGAAGAAAACCTTACGAGCTCACATAGAGCTCCATCCCTAGGTGCACTAGATTGCAACCACCTTCATAAGACGAGTCTGTTTATGTTATGTACATAAACTCTTTATTTTTGGTTTATTATTTTCAATAATGAACCTTTGGAATCGTCATGAAAAAAAAAATACCCCCCCTCAAAATTTATTATACGTTTCAAGGTACGTAGAATCCAAAAATCGAATAAAAAAAATCCGTTTGTCCGCCGTATGCCGTACGCCGTAATGGGCACTTTTGCCATTTAGCTTTGACCGATTTGGATGAAAGACCGATTTAGTATATAGGTCCCATCTGGGCTCTAATTGTGCTCCGAAACTTTTGGGTGCAATCGAATACACCCTTGGCGGATTTTGCCGCTTTATAGCGGTTTTCAGTATTGCTGTCTAAAAGGGGAATGATAAGAGCTAGAGATTTGAGATTTTGTATGTATATATGTCATATATTTGGGGTCTCAGTTAGCTCCGAAACTTTTGGGTTCAATCAAATATACCGCTGGCGGTTTTTTAATATTTTAGGTTACAATAATATTGTTCATTAGATTTAAGTGTATAAATTGTTATTATAATCCTTCATCGGCTATTCAATAATGAATTTTGGAATCGTCACGAGAAAAAAATACGCCTCCTCAAAATTTGATATTTTTTTTATTAAAAAAAAAACAAAAAAAAAACCCATTCTTTTAATAATCCTAATAAGAATTAATAATTTTTTTGGCAAAATGAGTTTTGCGATAATCAGCTAGTCCACTGATAAAATTCTCTTTCGTCACCTGAATGCAGGTTGTAATTAGAAACTAGGAGACACCTACCCAGGATAGTAAATATTTATCATTTCCAACTCCCATGCAATAATGCTCTCCAGAACAATGTTAAAATAGACAGGGACAAAGAGCAGCAAACAAAGAATTGCAAAGAATAAAATAAATGGTACGGAACAACGCACTGCCCTTCTCTTGTTTGGCGTTTTTAATTGTTAATGAGAGAAAAAATATTTTTACAAAATTGAAATAGGTGACGGTGCTCTTTAATATAACCACCTAGGGGAGCAAGCCATTAGATGATTAGATGACGGATCTACATGCGCGGATATAGCCCTCTTGTTTGGGGGGGGGCACAATATACTTAGAAAATTTGGAGGGGAAAGAGGTAGTGACTCGTAACCCAGCGACTGGGGGTTCGAGTCCTGGGCAGTATTTTTTAATGCAATGTTTATCGAGGTACGATACCTAATTTGTTAAAAGCTGTAGAGCTTACCACAAATACCTTTCATAAGGGTGATAAGCGATTTTATAAGCGTGATGACGAAAAAAAAGTGCTATGACGGATGACAGAATTTTTGACAATTTTTTATTTACGTACGTATTTCTATTTACGTGATTAGGTATAATGAAATTTGAGAAACACCGACCGCTAAAAAAACTGGGGGGGGGCACGTGCCCCCGTGCCCTCCCCTATATCCGCGCATGCAGATCTAAGCGACCGTGTAAATACAGAAGATTTGGTCATCAAGGTTTTTTCAGATTATATTTATGGTCTGGTTGTGTTCGGCGGTAACTCAGCCTCCTGTGGACTTTAGAGTAGCTATGGTAAGAGCGACAAGTGGTAGCATTATAAGGTAGTTATTGGTAAAGTATAGTTTAATGTATGGGAGTGATTTACAAAATGTACCTTTTAATGCTACGATGCCCACGAAATTGTGATATAATAACGCAAAGAAATATACATTTACATACATCTACACTACACAGTGAAAGCGACAGTATGAGAGATACTGATCTCACAGTGATTTTAATAACACCCGTCAGTGTTTTCTGCGTGCTCAGACAATGAAGATATTTCACTGTGAAGATCACGGTACGGCGTCGGAGAGCACTGACACTTTCAAAGTGTAGTGTGAATTCCCCTTTAAGAGAAACTCGCCACAACAAGAAGAACAACAATATTGACCACTGTTATTGACAGTAACAGTATAATCTACCAATCCTATGTTGAATACAATGACTCTGATTTCCATATTTATTAATTCGATTAACATCTCCTTCTATTTCAATATGTTCTTTATGATCATTCATTAACTTCACTCGTGCTTCTAATTTAGCATCACTTGGTTTTACAATAAACCGAATTAGAAATATGTCATTCATATCAGTAATATTGTCATTTCCATTAAAATTAGAATCAAACAAATCCAAACTCATAATGGAACTTAATTCCAATATCGCACAACTAAATCCATTTAGTATATCTTTCTTTAGTGTATCCAATAGTTTGTTGATTTTTTTAATTACAAATATGGCTATTTGATTTGCTAAATTATTATCATTGGAAGGTTTCATATCTGTGCATGAACAATATATTTCTGGTATCTTCAAATCTGTGCAAGATCTTTCATTTGGTATTTCATTTAATAAAGAATTACATTTCGTACAATATGACTTATTCTTTAAATTTGTAAAATCATTCATTGTTAGATATAAATCATAAGGTGTTATTAATTTATTTCTATTTGAATTCATATTGGAAATTTGTTTTTTGTATTTAGTTTCATATGTTTTTGGTATATAAATATATAGAAATGGTAAATTAACTTCAAACCATCCTAATTTAGTTTCTACTATTGGTCCAAATCTTAATCCATGATCAGATAGAAATATTATAATTGTATTATTAAGTGCATCATAATCTAAGTTTCTAAAGAAATCATATATTGTTTCATCCATTCTGCTAATTGTATTCAGTTCTTGATGACTAAATGTGTTCATCCATACAAAATTAAAATATAAATAATTTTTAAATGTTTCTATAAATTTGTTTGTATGGTGTAACATGAGTTCGGGGACCGATGTACATCCTACACAATAATTTGACCCATCAACTTCTTTTATTCTAAAAGTTGCTTCTCCAGCATATATTAAAGGTCTCAAATAGTAATCGGTTGGTTGTCTCTGAAATCCCTTATCATGGTAAAAAAATGTTGACATACGAACACAATCTTCAGAGTATCCAGTTATGTATCCTTTTCTATCTAAATCTTTCCATATAAATGGACAGGAATCATAAAATCCCCTTAAATCTTTGTTACACATTTCAGAAATTTGTTCTTCGGGTCGACCAGTTAGTAAGACTAGTAGATTTGGTAATGTATTCAATCCAACTTTATTGTATCCTTCAAACTCTCTCCATCCTGTTTTATCTAAGTAGGATTTAGTTTTTGGCATATTTCTTATTAAATTCAAGCGAGATACCGAGTCTACGCCAATTACTAGAATGCTCATATCTTCTTTTGATTCAATATTTGTTTTCATTTCTAAAAAAAGAGAATGGAATCATTTTAAAAGAAACCTGCAATGCGATACGAAACTGAAAGTTTTGGGTAGGTTTTTTTTGGAGGTGCTTGTACATTCCTTTAATTTGTGATGTGGTTTACCGTTTGCGTTTTGTAGATATTTGTAGATAGAAACTTGAGCAGAAAACACATATTTTTTTAAAAAAAATTGCCTTAACGTCTATTTAACATCTATGGGTCATTCAAGACAGTGGTTTCACCCTCCATTCGCTGGAAACTTGCAAATCAGCTACCCATATTGACCTCAACCAGCCCGGGTTGGGTCGGAAAAGTAGCCAGCATCACGAGGGCGCAAACCCACGTGGACACCCACATGGCACAACCTCGCAGCACGTTGCTTAAGTTCAGTGATATATAGGGAACTGGTGTATTCAATGTGACTAGACACTGGCTATAAATCTCGCACCTGATTCATTGAATAATTTTCTTTGGTGTTGCATCTCCATTTTGACTCTCACTTGTTCTGTTACTCGTAGAATAGAAAATAGTCCTTCATAAATGAGTACATCCTGAGTTGAGTCAGTCCATCTGTACCCAAAGTTAATTATTTTATCCCAAAAACTATATTCTTCATTTTGGTAGCAACTAGAACAGTAGGAAGGAAAACAAGTGGGTAGAGATTTACGAACCAATCTCCTCATACAAAAATGCCATCAATTACATATTTTATGGAAATGACTTTTCGATGAAAATTGATTCTCTGGATGTAAATACACATCATTATCACGTTTCTTTCCTAAGGTCCGTTTACACTGCCTGAACTTCCTCGAGCATTTGTGATCGTTGCTCGCCAGTTTTCAACGAGGACGAACACAAACGAGCCCTCTGTTCACACTGCTCGAGCATTTCTAAGTGAGGATTCGCGGCGAACAGGTGCTCCGCATACAGAGAATTTAACAAAAGGCACTTTTCATTTTCCCACTCCATTAGTCAAATACTAAAAAGCAACAATACCACACACAAAATAGGAGACGTGTATCCTTCAACAGATAGGCGAGAACTAGATTCATAGAACACCATTCAAAGAATCTCGGGGTGTATTCCCTAAAAATATATAATATTTTACGAATCGAAGTGCGTAACGTAAAAGTAGAATCCTAAATCGAATAAATCCGTTTATTTGTCCGCCGTTCGCCGTGATGGTCACTTTTATCACTTAGCGTTGACCGATTTTGTTGAAAGTTGGTATGCAGGTATGGGACCAATTTGGGCACAATTAGGGGTTTAATTGTGCACAAAAATTTTCGTCCCCGTCAGTCAGATTAGTCACATATATGTATTAAAGATGAATATTATAATTTTAGTTTCTATTTGAATTCATTTGCTTTTGAATTCAAGGAGGATTCCTTGGCGCCACGTCTTTTTCAGTTCATCTTCTTCAGTAATTTCTTACCTCACTGTTATCATATCAATTTGATGGTCCAACTCAATACC
This sequence comes from Pachypsylla venusta, assembly GCA_012654025.1. NCBI lineage: Eukaryota > Metazoa > Arthropoda > Insecta > Hemiptera > Aphalaridae > Pachypsylla > Pachypsylla venusta. The sequence continues at coordinate 9,127,303 of CM022883.1, forward strand.
ATCATCAAAACATTCTCTCAACTTTTTCCTAATTATTAAACCATCCGAATAATTTGGTCTTATAATTTGATAACCACAACAAAATATTCTCTCATCATCATTCTGGTAATATTGCTTGGCGGTACGATCAATTTTCAAAGAATAAACAATTTTTATTTCTTCACTTGATATCTTTGACTCATTTATGGATAGTGTTGCTGCTGTTCTGGATGTTATGTTTTCCTTTAGAAGTACTAAATGAGGTCTGTCATTTGTACATGAGATGTAAGGTTTTTTATCAATTAATTTATATACTGTCCAATCCCATGGATTCAAATTTGGAATTTTACAATATGTATTATTAACTAAATAAGGTTTTCTTTGATTATAAAATGAATATAAATTGTAGTTAAAATTATCGTTATTGTAGTTTTTAGTTCGCTGACTATAATGATATATAAGAACTCCGGCTGCTAGTAGAAATAATACAAGTAATACTAAATAAATTAAAATGTTTTTTCTTAATAATTTTGATTTGATCCATTGATAAATATTATTTACAGATTGTCCATTATCACCCTCTTTGTCCATTTGGAAATTTCATGAAAATTCCTATCATTAGTCATGGATCTATTTAATATGGTCTATAATCAAAAATTTCTTGTAACAAACTCTGTGACCGATCTGGCTATTTTAGGTGAACATTTTTTTTTTTTTATTTTATTTGGCTTAACGTCTCTTTAACATCTATTGGTATTTCAAGACGGGGGTTTACCCTCCATATACTGGAAACTTGCAAACCATCTACCCACATTGAGCTCACTCAGCCTTGGTTGGGTCGGAAAAAAGCCAGCATCACGAGGACGCGAACCCACGTGGACAACCACATGGTACAACCTCGCTGGACGTTGCTTAACCTCAGTGATCTAACGGGAACTGATGTATTCAACGTGCCATAGACGCTGGCTAGGTGAAAATTAAATGGACGTAATACACCGGTCCCACTTCTCGTTACTTGACGGGCGGCTGTGTTACTACTTAAAGAAAAAAATCGTGTATGATGAATTAATGATTTTTTTCTTCAAGTAGTGAAACTGTTGGGTTTATATTTTGGTATGGGAAGCTGATTTTCCTATGGAAAAGGTTGTTCCCCGTCTATCCGTTTGAGAGTTTAGTATAAACTCCTTTTTAAGATAGACCCCAACCTGAGAGAGAAAACTATAATAGAAATAAGAACAACAAGATGTTAATGTTGAAAATTACCAAATATAAAAAATTACAAAGTTGGTCTTTATTGGAATTCAGGACTTAGAAATAATATATAAAATTACTTAGTTGTTAATCGTCGAATGCCAGAATTATCTCAAGTTCTCCCTTCAGATCGACCGTTAAATTAATTCCCGGCTTCCTATTGGCTGATGGTATTGAGTTCAGCCAATAGCAATTTCATATTAACTCTAAACAATTAATATTGTTTAAGTTCTTTTGGCATGTCGATATAATATTTCGACATCGGATGATGTATAACTTGATTTCTTTGTTCTACTTAATATTGTTTAATTTTGATGCAATATATTAATATCTGATGCAAGAGACGATACCACACAGGATATTTCTGGAACTTATTATTCAAGCAATATACTGGGTGTGTTTTAGGTCCAACAACAGCCGTCCGTCAAGTAACGAAAAAGGTTTTATCGTCATGACAAACAATCGGGAAGAGGGATCGGTGAGTCACGTCCATTAAGTTTTCGCCTAAAATGGCCAGATCGGTCGCAGAGTGTGTTACAAGAAAATTTGAATTATAGACCAGATTAAATAGATCCATGACTAATGATAAGAATTTTAATACAAATTTAAGAATGGATAAAAAGGAAGATAATGGACGATCTGTAAATAACATTTATCCATGGATCAAATCAAAATTATTAAGGAAAAACATTTTAATTTATTTAGTTATACTTGTATTATTTCTACTAATAGTATTAGTTCTTATATACCATTATCCTCAGCGAACAGAAAACTACAATAACGATAATCTTAACTACAATTTATATTCATTTTATAATCAAAGAAAACCTTATTTAGTTAATAATACATATTGTAAAATTCCAAATTTGAATCCATGGGATTGGACAGTATATAAATTAATTGATAAAAAACCTTACATCTCATGTACAAATGACAGACCTCATTTAGTACTTCTAAAGGAAAACATAACATCCAGAACAGCAGCAACACTATCCACAAATGAGTCAAAGATATCAAGTGAAGAAATAAAAATTGTTTATTCTTTGAAAATTGATCGTAGCGCCAAGCAATATTACCAGAATGATGATGAGAGAATATTTTGTTGTGGTTATCAAATTATAAGACCAAATAATTCGGATGCTTTAGTAATTAGGAAAAAGTTGGGAGAATGTTTTGATGATGGTATTGAGTTGGACCATCAAATTGATATGATAACAGTGAGGTAAAAAATTACTGAAGAAGATGAACTGAAAAAATACTCATTGAATTAAAAAAAAAAAGAATCAATTCAAATAGAAACTAAAATTTCAGTATGGCTCCTTATACATATATGAGACTAATGTGACTGACGGTGAGGTGACTAAAAGTTTTGACGCACAATTAGACCCTAAATAGGACTTACATATCAAATTTCAGCAAAATCGGTGAACGCTAAGTGGTAAAAGTGCCCATTTCGGCGTACGACGGACAAACGGATTTATTCGATTTTGGATTCTACATGTACGATACGTACTTCGAATCGTAAAATATTGAATTTTCACGGGGTGGGGGAACTTTTTATTCTTGACGATTCCAAAGGTTCATTGTAATAAAAAAAATAAAAAAATACGTGGTTCTTGCATTTACATTCAGAGAATCAATTTTCATCGAAAAGTCATTTTCATAAAATATGTAATTGATGGCATTTTTGTATGAGGAGATTGGTTCGTAAATCTCTACCCACTTGTTTTCTTTCCTACTGTTCTAGTTGCTACCGAATTGAAGAATATAGTTTTTGGGATAAAGTAATAAACTTTGGGTACAGATGGACTGACTCATCTCAAGATGTACTCATTTATGAAAGATTATTTTCTATTCTACGAATAACAGAACAAGTGAGAGCCAAAATGGAGATGCAACACCAAAGAAAAATAATGAATGAATCAGGTGAGAGATTTTCAGAAAAAATCTTTAGCAAGATCGTATCTTCTATAATTATGTAGGGATTGTATCTTCTATTTGTTATATTTGTCCCTAATAGAATGGTCGATTTGGTCGCGGTGTTGAGGTCGTAACAGAAAAATAAACTTTCCTGGAACCGCAACATGTTTAATGCATTTTATAACTGGGAGTATATTTTTCAAAAAAATCAAGAAGGTTAGGTACGATTATTTCATGATTTTTTGCAACCATTGTTTCAAAAATTTTCTGTATGATGGCAAACTGTTTTTCTTCCAATATAATATCCTCTTACAACTGATTTTTTTACCAAATGCATTGACTTTGACTTTTACTATAAACATTGGGAAATTAATCTCGAAGATTCTTATCAAATCCGATGGTAGCCAGATTTATGAAAATGCATCTTTTAGAGCCCATAGATGTTAATAAAATGACCCATAGATGTTAAAGAGACGTTAAGCCAAATTTTTTCTAAAAAAATGTGTGTTTGTTGCTAAAGTTTTTATCTGCAAAATGCAAACGGTATACCACATCAAAAATTATCAAGAACGTACCAGCACTTCTGAGAAAAAACCTACCCAAAAACTTCTGTTTACGAAACATTTATATTTTTTTAGAAATGAAAACAAATATTGAATCAAAAGAAGATATGAGCATTCTAGTAATTGGCATAGACTCGGTATCTCGCTTGAATTTAATAAGAAATATGCCAAAAACTAAATCCTACTTAGATAAAACAGGATGGAGAGAGTTTGAAGGATACAATAAAGTAGGAAGGAATACATTACCAAATTTATTAGTCTTACTAACTGGTCGACCTGACGAACGAATTTCTGAAATGTGTAACAAAGATCAGAAGGGATTTTATGATCCTTGTCCATTTATATGGAAAGATTTAGATAGAAAAGGATACATAACTGGATACTCTGAAGATTGTGTTCATATGTCAACATTTAATTATTACTATGAAAAAGGATTTCAAGGACAACCAACTGATTACTATTTAAGACCTTTAATATATTATGGAGAATTAAATTTTAGAATAAAAGAAGTTGATGGGTCAAATTATTGTGTAGGATGTACATCGGTCCCCGAACTCATGTTACACCATACAAACAAATTTATAGAAACATTTAAAAATTATTTATATTTTAATTTTGTATGGATGAACACATTTAGTCATCAAGAACTGAATACAATTAGCAGAATGGATGAAACAATATATGATTTCTTTAGAAACTTAGATTATGATGCACTTAATAATACAATTATAATATTTCTATCTGATCATGGATTAAGATTTGGACCAATAGTAGAAACTAAATTAGGATGGTTTGAAATTAACTTACCATTTCTATATATTCATATACCCAAAACATATGAAACTAAATACAAAAAACAAATTTCCAATATGAATTCAAATAGAAATAAATTAATAACACCTTATGATTTATATCTAACAATGAATGATTTTACAAATTTAAAGAATAAGTCATATTGTACGAAATGTAATTCTTTATTAAATGAAATACCAAATGAAAGATCTTGCACAGATTTGAAGATACCAGAAATATATTGTTCATGCACAGATATGAAACCTTCCAATGATAATAATTTAGCAAATCAAATAGCCAAATTTGTAATTAAAAAAATCAACAAACTATTGGATAAACTAAAGAAAGATATACTAAATGGATTTAGTTGTGCGATATTGGAATTAAGTTCCATTATGAGTTTGGATTTGTTTGATTCTAAATTTAATGAAAATGACAATATTACTGATATGAATGACATATTCCTAATTCGGTTTATTGTAAAACCAAGTGATGCTAAATTAGAAGCACGAGTGAAGTTAATGAATGATCATAAAGAACATTTTGAAATAGAAGGAGATGTTAATCGAATTAATAAATATGGAAATCAGAGTCATTGTATTCAACATAGGATTGGTAGATTATACTGTTACTGTCAATAACAGTGGTCAATATTGTTGATGTTGTTGTTCATCTTGTTTTGGCAGAGTTCCTTTTAAATTCAACTTTGTCTGAAGTAAATGCGGACATGGTTCGATCTTTGAGTTTTAATTAAGCTAGAGATTCTGTAGCATTATTTGGGACCCGGAACCCTTTGATATAATATCGTCTCTGTAGACAATATGAACATTCGCTTTAAAGTAGAAATACAGTTAAACTTAAAGAAGTATCATAGAAAGTACAGGACAGAAGATTGCAATGGTTCGGACACTTGCAAAGAAAAGTAAGATCAATGAAAGTAAGAAAAGAAAGATCAATGAAAGTAATAAAGGAAGTTCAATGAAAGTAAGAAAAGGAAGATCAATGAAAGTAAGAGGAGACAGATCAGTGAAAGTAAGAAAAAAACGATAAATGAAAGTAAAAAAGAAGAAAGATCAATGAAAGGAATATCGATGGAAGTTAGAAAAGTATAAGATCAATGAAAGTAAGAGAAAAACAGAATAGAGGAAGAAAAGATGGATAGACAACATAAATAATGATACAATTAAATATATATTATTATATAAGACCCGACATTTCTGGTGTTTTTTTTTTAATTTAATTTAAAAATAGATATTATTTATTAATCATATTTTGATAAGTAATGGTGATGTGAACATATTCATCGCTTTTCCATGAAATCCACTATCAATACAAAAAAGTGCATTCTGAAGAGTAAAATTTCTTTAAATCAACAAATGCGTTCTTTCGATACAATGATATTGATTCATATTTTATGGGGTTTTGTATTCTATGCGAATTGCGCCCTAAGCGAAATCTATTTTTTTTATCTGATTTTGATGAAACCTGGTATGGACATTTATTATGTTCTATTCACAGTGTCCTGAGGATGATAGCATGCGTGCTATTGAAAGCCCTTCTATTGTTGTTTCATAATAATTATTTTTAATCTGCATCGGTACTGTGTTTTTGTATTTATTTTTATTATGTATTATTGTTATTTTTGCTATTCTTTGATAATTTTTTTTATGCAAATCATGTTAATAAAGGGGAAGCATTGCTTCACCTCCAGCAAATTCAGAGCCATCATGATGAAGCCTATTCCTTACCCAACACAAGCTGGGTGAGCTGAATGTAGTGAGCTAATTTGTAAGAGTATACTTGCAAACACCCATTTCCCATTTTGAATGTGTTTAGATGTTAAATATAGAATTTAGAAAAGTTTTTAAAAAAATGGAGAAAAGTCAAAATTTTCTGCACGACTACAATACTTTATTTTCTATAGCCATTAGCATGGAAGAGAAAGTAAAAAGTGCAAAAAAAAAAAAAAAAAAAAAAAAAAAAAAAAAAAAAAAAAAAAAAAAAAAAAAAANCGAATTTATTTTCTCAGTAGGTAGGTAGTTGAACAATATTTTTCGAAAAGAGTTTTTTTAGTTTGTGATTTGAGTTTACCGTGTGCATGTAACGAGTGCTTTCGTGAGTATAATTATTTATTTTTATTATTTTGTAAATATTTAATTATATTTATTGTATTTTGGAAATAATTTTTATTAATGAGAGGGAGAAAAAAAATATTTCCAAAAATTGTATGTATGTTTTAAAAAATAGATTTTGAAAACATGATTTTTGTACTTACTTATTTAATATTTTAAATTTTAAAAATCGTATTTTTGGTTTTTCAAGGTCCGGTTTATCCCCGTGAAGACAATTTAGTAGCTGATATTTGATTACAGAAAAATAGCACAGCAGGTTCTCTACCTTAGTTAACATAGTTGTAAAAAAGCTTCTTTCTTAAGCTGCTCCTAAAATTTAAATTTAAAAATATTTATGAAAATGCATCAGGATTTTCTTGAATTGCTGATTGCTGATCTTTAAATGGTGAAATGAATTGAATCTCGCATAAGAATGAGAATCGAAAATAATATATGATTTTTTTGGTGCTAGTGGCGAGAACCCGACTGGAAAAAATTTAGATACCTGCCTGAAATTTTGATTTAAAACTTCCGACTCTAGTTTCCTCATTTTCGAGGAAGCTGACTGACTGGTGTTGTTATTTTTGGATCGTCACAAATAAGGGTAGTGTTTTTTAAAATTACCAAAAGGATGTCTAATATAAATTTGTTAATAGGTATCCAATGATCTTTCAATTCATAAAATAAAGTAGACTCCTATTGGTAGGTTGACGAATTTCTACTGATTGGGCTACAAATTTAAGTCCAAAAACTCACACATATTGGTACCAAACAACGTCGAAAATACACCAATAAATGGCGATAATTTGAAAATGACTAGACATAATATTGTGATTTCCATAATTTGCCCAGAGGTTCCAAGAAATTTTAATCCTGGTATATTCTTAATAAAAAAAAAACAGTTCTAAAGTTGGTATATGTAGTTTTCATTTTCGGCACCAACCAAGTCCTCTTATTTAAGAGAACTTATTTGGTGAACGTCTACCACGCCACAACCTTTAGTTCGATGCCTACTCTCTCTTTAGCTGTAACCCTTTCATAGCACGGTAATCCTCGCTTGTTTCCCACAGTTTCCATGGATACTGCGTATTAACTCGTATTTCTTTTAAAGCTGGCTTACATCAAACCTTCTGTCTTAGGACCTGTTTGAACGGTCTTAGGACCGTAATGAAGCTGGTTTACTCCCCTCGGTGGCTGGATATTTTTTTTAGACATTCCAACGAAATTTAATTAGACAGGGTTGGTTTTCATTTCTTTCTTTTGTGGAATTGGTGTATGTAAACCAATACTTGTAGAGTCAATATGCACCAGAACATAATAGTTCCCATTGTATAAAGATGTGGAGAAAATTTTCCTCCTTATTTTTTCAATCACGTTAACCTACTAAGGTTGCAATAACCCTTTTCGTCAATTTCGTCAAAAGATCAATTTTTTTCACGAGGCTGAGTGCATACCAAAACGATAACAATGTTTCCATCTGCCATCCAAGTAGTACTCAACGCGTGACGTTGCTTGACTTCAGTGATTTGATTGTTACTGGTATCTTTAAGATGGTAAAGTGGCTTTGGTTATAATTTTTGTGGGGATACCAATTTTATATAGCATTGATTCCACTTTAAAAGCTGTACCAAGAAGATGAGATTATTATTTTTATTGATTCCTTAGAAAGAAACTCCTTGTATTTTGGAGACAGTAACACAAAATCTTTGAGAATCACTTAAAACCTTTGTCACAATATATCCAAATAAAGGTTGCAGCCATAAATGCAAGATATAGACGTGCTATTTGGCGGTAAATATATTTTTGGATTCTACGTACCAGAAATGTACCCTACTAACTTTAATAGAATAAGCCCATTTTAAGCAATGAGTCCTGATAATTTCTTTATGAAACGTTACAGTTCATCATCATCATTAGCAGCCATGGAACTGTTTTGCAACAACTCGTCATGAGTTCTTGATACTGAAGAATCCTTACGGATAATGCAGTAGCTTTTCCTTGCTTTCTGCATGGATAATGGGAAAAATATCATTTCCCATCCTGCCTTTAGTCGCCTTTTACGACCGACATGGACTTCGGTATCTTGGAAATATTCTTTTTATGTCCTCTTATCCACATTTTAATAAAATAATAAAATTAGTTCCCATCACTTGCTCATGTATATAAGTGACAGAAATTGAAAATAAATCTGACATATCTTAACTTCAGTGATCTAACTGAAACTGGAGCATTCAACGTGCCACAGACGCTGGCTATCATTTTCCCTGTGGTTCTATTTACTCTCTTTCTTGTAAATTCCAATCTACTCACTCGTTTAGAAATAAAATTCGAGATGTTAAAATATCGTTTGGTTCGGGTGTGGATGTTTACATCAGCTTTTTGAATTGGAAATTACAAGCTCACAAGAGTGCAGTTATAATGTTTTGAAGTTTGTTGAAATAATCAACAACATTAGGAAAGAAAGATAATATGATGATGTATCTTTCCTAAGACAATGACCAACTATCATTCAAATAAATTTTATATACTCTATATGAGACCCGACAGAAAAGTACCCGAACGATTGCTTCTTTGAACACACTTGCCATTAATGGTGCTATCCTTCGATGTAGTCTCCTTAAGAATCTACACACGCTTGTATATAGATTTTCCATTCCTCCAACCAGTGCTGCATCTGATAGCCTTCTGTAGAGGGATTGTATTTTGTAGTTCTTGCTTTTTTTTTCAATGGACTGAAAAAAAGCTGATCCGACTTTGGGAACAAATAGAAGTCGCATGGATGAGCTTAGTCTACGTATTGTCTTTGGTGTCAAGCTTCTCCAGAAATCTGAGAATACTTGTGACTGTTATGTTTAATTCTATCGTTTTTTCCAATGCACTGAAAAAGGATTCCTTCATTCCTTGCAGCCGATCCGATTTTTGAGAACAAGTCGTATAAGTACATGCTTTTTTCTCTGGTTACAACCTTCTCCAGAAATGTGGTATTACTTCTGACAGTCTGTTATGAGTAGTTCTGTCGTTTTTTTAAATGAACTGATAAAGGGAGGCACCCTTTGAAGCTGATATGGGAACAAGAAATCTGGGATTACTTATGATTGTTTTTTATATGCCCATGCAAATTTCCTATTGTTGTTCTTTCTCCCCTAGAAAAACTTCCAGTGATAGAGAGGTCGTCCGGTAACTTAATTGTCGGACCTCGCATACCCAAACTTATTGGAAACCCTTAAAAAGAAGAAGCTACGTTGATTATAAGTGAGCGAGTTTATCAACTAGGATAGTCGTTTTTAAAGTACAAAATGCAATTTACAATCCAGTGAGAAACTCTGTCGTTAGTAAATCCAAAACTCCAAACCTATCTCCATAAAAAACAATTTGAAAATGATTGAAGCGTCAGTCATGAGAAATACATCAAAATAGATATTAAAAAAAAAAAAAAAAAAAAAAAAAANAAAAAAAAAAAAAAAAATCGATGACAAAACGGCAAGAAAAATGAATCCCTTGGAAAGCTCACAAAATAAATTTCCCGTTTCCATTTAAAAAGATGAAATAGAAAGCTAGCGTTCAAATGCAAAAGTTTCTCCCTTAGACAGCTTGACGCTGGCTGGTGGTGGGAGCGGAAAATATAACTTTCCTTTTTGGTGGGGGATGCTTGTGTGGGTGTAGTTGGGGATTTGCAGGGGGAGAAAAACGAAATAAAATTACTCTGTATCTCTTTTCCAGTTTCTATGTTCGTTGTAAGTAGATATCAGTATATGTAATTTGATCGGAAACCTTCTTGTGTTTTATTGTAAAGGGTAATGTTTCGCTATATTTCCCGCGTTTCATTACTAACTTTTAACCACATGATGTGGGCACAGACATACCTATTGTCATCCGCCATATATAATAGAGCCTGTTAGGACCCTAGTCTCTTAATGTTATATTGAAGCGATTTTTTTGCCTTATGTAAATGGATACCATCTTTGGTTTATTATTTTCAATAATGAAACTTGGAATCGTCACAAAAAAAAAAAAAAAAAAAAAAAAATTACCCCCCACTCAAAATTTGATATTATACGTTTCAAGGTACGTAGAATCCAAAAATCGTATAAAAAAATCCTTTTGTACGCCGTACACCGTGATGGTCACTTTTGCCACTTAGTGTTGACCGATTTAAATGAAATTTGGTATATAGGTCCCATCTGGGCTCTAATTGTGCCCCGAAATCGAAAACACCCTTGGCGATTTTTGCCGCTCTTTAGCGGTTTTCAGTATTGCTGTCTAAAAGGAGAATGGTATATAAGAGCTAGAGATTTGAAATTTTATATGTATGTCATATTTGGGGTCTCAGTTAGTTTTGAAACTTTTGGGTTGAATCAAATATACCGCTGGCGGTTTTTACCGCTTTAAAGCGGGTTTTATTAATCCTGTCTAAAAAGAGAATAGTTTGAGCCAGAGGCTTAAAATTTAGTAGGTAGGTATGTCAAATTTAGGGTCTAATTACGCCCCAGATTTAGAATTTAGACTTAGAGTTTTTTGTTTCTTTGAATAATGCCGTTTTTTGTGTTAGCCTGTCACAATTTGGTGCTCGCTGCAGCGCTGTAGGATTTACGCAATATCAATCATTATACAATCACTTTGATTTTTCAACTTTACATACATTGCTGGCACCGTTAGGACAATGACTAGCTATTTCCAAAGCTACACATTGTCCTCACGAGGCTGAATAGGCCCCGAATTTTTAACGGTTCTTTAATACATAATTTATGATTTCGGACTGCCCAAAAATAACATAGCAGTTTACTCAAAAGTGTATGTCTTTTTCTGGTTTTCATAGACCAGGGTTGTCCAACCCGCCGCCCGCGAGCTCCTTTCTGCGGCACGCAAAGTTAATATTAATGAAGTAAAAATTAGCCCACTTTACCGTATTGCCCCAATCTATTGGTCTCATAAAATGTGGTAAGTTTTATTAATTTTATATGATTTTACACTTACTTAAATCCCTACTCACCTACCTACATAGAATAGGTACCTCCTCGTACATAGCATTTTTACCTTTATTTACCCCTGTGGCCAGCGATCTCTCCAGGTTGTTCCCTTGCGGCCCACAGGTACACGAAGGTTGGACAACCCTGTCACACTTTTTATTATTGTTACGGCCACTCGTGAGTAATTTTGGGGAAAGGAAGGGGTGGAGCTCTTCTTATTATTTTATAAAGTTAATTACCACATTAAAGAATTATTAAACTTTGGTTATTTTTAAGTTTTGGACCATTTATTCCTTCTATACCCATGTGTTCACCAGTGACGTCTCAAATTTAGTCCAAAAAGGATTTCAGGTTTCAGGGGCTTGGTAAAAGGGTGGAACGAATAAAAAGATTCAAACAAAATAATTAAAAAAATGTATGCTCTTTCTAAATCTCATTATTATTTATAATAAAGACAAAACGTGTTTTTTTAACTGAAAGAATAAGAATATATATCAGTACCTATGTCCCAGAAGGCCTAGCGGAGCCCCTGTAACATTTGAACGGCTTGGAATTTTTGAATTCTGATTGATTTTGGGGATAGATAAAGTCATGGTCATTCGTCTGGTAACAGTAAAATTCAAGTTCGATTCCCGGAAATGGCATTTTTTTAAACAAAAGTTTCGGTTTCTCAAGGGAACGGTAACGGTACCAATTTTATTTTTTAACGTTACCAATTTTATTTTTTAATTTAAAAGTTGGAATAAAACTAACTTTCATTCATACTTTTTGAAAAAAATAAAAAATAATCAGGGGCGGAGATAGGGGGGGTCTGAATTTTTATTTTGTTACACCCTGTAAAACAGTCCCGGTTTCGAGCTTCGATGTTAAAGTCCAATTATTGTGTTCCTTACAAGGCTACTCATCTATCGAAATCATCAACAAATCAAATCTCATTTTTTCTTCAGGAGGTTGCATTCAGTCCGTTTTGAAAACGAGCGCTTATGGGTGGAAAGTTTGAATTAAGATTATGATTTAGGACAAGCAGTAGAAAACAAATGAAATATTGCAACATTTCAGCATAAAATAACAAATATTTTCCGTTTCATTTATTTACAGGAATGCCGGAGGAATGAGAAATTTTCAATACAAATACTGTATGTTTAGAATACGAGTTATTTACTATGTAATTGTATTGAAAATTTCTTATTCCTCTGACCCTAATGTGAAAGAAATAAAAAGGTTGATTTTTTTTTTTTGCTCAAATCTTCTTCTACTCTTTTATTAAATCAAAATGATTTCCTTACATCAGACTTTCTATCCGAAAACACCCGTTTTCTAAACGGCCTTAATGCAACCGCCTGAGGAAGAATGAGATTTGACTTTGTCACTGTAGGAAACTGATAAAAATGAAAACGCGTACTTTTGATTTACGGTACAATCACTACAGAGGGGACAGAGACTTTGTTATGAAGGGGCTGAAAACGTCAGGAAAAATGTACTCGGAACCTAAACAAAGATGACGGATAATTGTATTATCATTAGATAGTGTAAAAATATTGTCAGAATTACTATACATTAACCCTTGGTTGGTCGGGCCACGATCTTTTGGTCATGCACGGATATAGCCCTCTTGTTTTGGGGGGCACAATCGCACAATATACCTAATAGAAAAATTGGAGGGGGGGAGGGGAAGAGACTCGTAACCTAGAGACCGGAAGTTTGAGTCCCGGGCAGTACTTTTTAATGCATTGTTTATCGAGGTACGATACCTAATTTGTTAAAAGCTGTAGAGCTTACCACAAATATACCTTTCATAAGGGTGATAAGCGATTTTATAAGTGTGATGACGAAAAAAGTGCCATGACGGATGACAGAATTTTTGACAATTTTTTATTTACGTATTTCTATTTAGTCTCAGGATTGGGAATTATTTAGGGGCCCGTGCCCCCCCCTCAATGGGATAAAAGATACAGCGGATCACCATTGATTTGATTTTTTTTTAAATTTTTTACGTGATTAGGTATAATGAAATTTGAGAAAAAAACCCGCTGGGGGGCACGTGCCCTCCGGACCCTCTTTTATATCCGCGCATGCTTTTGGTACCATCTTCTTACCTTTGTCTATTTTTCGCAGCTGTATAGCGGATCATAGTTGTATGAACAACCCTGTGTATTGTTCATCAACCTCATCGAAATCATCATCACCGTCGTTATTATATATTGGAAAAATATTTTCATACAAGCATCGGGGACACGGGACAAGTGAAGTATCAATTGGAACACAGCAGGGGCAGATATTTTGATTTACCAATCACAGCTCCATTGTTCACATTGTCCGAATTCCTTTTCGACATTTTTCTAATAGGTTATTTTCAATTTATTTTTGTTTGTTTTTTATTTTTATTTTAAATTCCCAATCTCAACGAGAAGTCTCGACGTTACTTTATAAATGTCATTGTACAACACAATGAGTTCATTGAGAACAATTTTATTCGTGTAAATATGCATATACCCAGGGCGTACCCAAGATTATTTTTCGAGGGCGGTTCCGAAGAAGCCAGGAGTAACACCTGAAAATGATGATCATGGAAGGTGATGTTGTTTTTGTTGTTGTTGATGGCAGTGGTGGTGATGATGACAAGTGCCCTAATACGTGGTGTTTCAATTTAGATTTATTTACCTCATTTTTATTAATGACCTCCCACTTTCTACAGATAACGCTAGTTTCACTCTATTTGCGGAAGACACCACTTTACTAATTTCAGACAAAACAAGAGCAGATGTTTTTAATTTGGCGAATCTGGTTTTTGATAACATCATTGGTTGGTTTTCCGCAAATGGACTGAGGTTGAACCAAGAGAAAACTACTTTTCTTTACTTTAATGCCCATGAGCCGGATTCTGTACCGCCCATTAATGCTTGTGGTCTGGCTGTATCCCCGTCCGATGAGATAAAATACTTAGGTTTATACATAGATAGAAAGTTCAAATGGGACTCACATTTAGAGTATCTCAAAAACAAATTATCGTCTGCTATTTTTGCTATCCGTATGATTAATAAAAATGTTGCCTCTCAACCTGCACTGATAGCATATTTTTCATACTTTCATAGTCTGTTAAGCTATGGTCTGGTCTATTGGGGGTTTACTTCTTCATCCTCAGAGGTTTTTCTCCTTCAAAAAAGGGCAGTAAGATCAATATTTGGCCTGCCTAAGAGAGAGTCCTGCAGGCCTCTATTTAAAGAACATAATATTCTTACACTGTATGGACAACTTGTTTTGGACTCCTGTGTCCTGGTACATAAATTTTCCGGGTCACTAACCAGACACAGTGATGTCCACAGTTATAATACTAGAAACAAAGACAAATTCATTCCTTCAGGACAGTCATTCTTCAATAANTTTTTTTTTTTTTTTTTTTTTTTTTTTTTTTTTTTTTTTTTTTTTTTTTTTTTTATCGAAAATGGCTGCTTTTTGATGGTACATTTATTTCTTTCTTATTATAAATTTTATTTACATATCCTTATTATTATTTTTTCAAAATTAGTTTAAGACGTTGTACTACACAATTTGTTTGTAATTTTGTACAATAAAAATATTCATTCATTCCTACCTTTGGAGAAATAAATATTTTGATAAATATATGAGACCACAAACTACTAGATTTATAAAATGTGTGCTAGATAAAAATGTTGACTTGTGTCATCCCCAAATTCAAAGGGTCCTCACCGGGGAGATATGTTTTTAAATATTTTTTTTAAAAAAATGTTGTTAACATGGCTTTAATGTTAATGAATTTAACTTTAAAGCCATGTTTAACTCATATTGAATTATTTAACTTTTTTCCTACACCGTTTGAAACTCATTTTATCTAGTGTATCTTTCCAGGAATTTGGGGGGGGGCGGACCCTACGGTCCCCCAGTGCGTACTCCCATGTTGCGAGTATATTTTTCCGATGTGTTCAACTTCGTGACAACGCCTCTGTCCAAACCGCCGTCAATGCAAAGGCTGCTATGTGTGACTTCATTGAGATATCTATCTCAGGCCACCTGCAGTCCAGACCTGGACCCTTGGACTATTTGTATTTTCAAAACTAAAATCTGAGATGCGTGGAAAAAAAAATGAGGTGATGAAGAGATGAAGTCGACTGTTTTAATGTCTTTTGACTGTAAAGATACTAACTACTTATTGAAGGGCATCTTATGTAACCCGTATCCCAGTTATATTACCCAAAAGATGTAAATAATGTACTGGAGTCAAGGGAGATTATGTTGAAAAATAAAGACACAGTGGGTTTTTATTTTCCTTCTCCATTTTGTTTAGGCCACGAAATTTTGAATCCGCCGTCCTACATTCCTAATATAATTTTGTAATTTAAAAAACCTACACAGAACATATAAAAGAAATGACTTTCATTCTCAATAGTCGAAAAATACAAGTTCGTATCTACCACTTACGGTCTTTTTCTTTATTTTTTTACTGTAAACGACTTTTTCTAAAACGATTTTGGAGGGCTTATTTCTCAAAATTTTGCTGTAATGATGTTTTTAAGATGCGCACATCATCAAGACGGAAAATTCTGGCCGGGGGAAAAAAATTACGGACTCCTCCATCATTCTTATTCTAAAATGACTGTATGGGCAGTAATAATAGTAAAAGTAGGCAATTCGCCTAGTTGATGTGAAAAGGCGTGTACGCTTCTTCTTGGCAACAAACAATTCAATTTTGAGATGTTACTGTTTACGAAATATACCAATATTTAAGATTGCTGTACAAGCTGAAAGGTCGCACTACATTGTATAATCAGTGTCCTGCAATAGCCATTGTCCCATATTAGCCCACTATCGCTAAACTTCTGAATTTTTTGTTTGAATTTTTTTCAAAACTTTATTTATTAACTAGGTATATTAAAAAAAAACTTGAAAAAATTCATTATGATAATTTTCTCACCGAGCCTCTTAGGAAATCCCGGGCCTGGGGGATTCTCCAATTCCCCCCCTCTCGAATTCATTATGATAATTTTCTCACCGGGCCTCTTAGGAAATCCCGGGCCTGGAGGGATTCCTCCCATCCCATCGGGACTGCACATCATCCTTACATACCAAAAATCAGAGAAAAAGTGTAGTTACAACCTTTTTGAGTGAGGCTATCGGATAACCAAGTCTGCCTTGAACACATGAAATACATTCGTGAGTTCTACTTTTCTGGGTTCATTATAAAAACTATTTTTTTTCCTCTCATTTATCTTCCTCCTCATTTATCTTCCTCCTCATTTATATTCCTCCTCATTTATCTTCCTCCATATTTTCTTCTAACTTTTAATTCCTCTTTGCGTCTCTCTATAATTTTCTCTTTCCACCATTTTGTTTTAATTTCTCAAAAAATAGAATATACCTAGATGGTATTTTATATAAATTGCTGTTCGTATTTAATAATTTTATCTTCCAGTATCGGACTTCGAGGGAGATAAAGGAGAAATTTCTAACCGGGTAACCAAGATAGAAAGGATACCGAGGGTTGCCTCTAGCAAAGATATAGGAGAGTATAGGATACCGAGGGTTGCCTCTAGCAAAGATATAGAAGAGTATAGGATACCGAGGGTTGCCTCTAGCAAAGATATAGAAGAGTATAGGATACCGAGGGTTGCCTCTAGCAAAGATATAGAAGAGTATAGGATACCGAGGGTTGCCTCTAGCAAAGATATAGAAGAGTATAGGATACCGAGGGTTGCCTCTAGCAAAGATATAGAAGAGTATAGGATACCGAGGGTTGCCTCTAGCAAAGATATAGAAGAGT
>CM022883.1:9146375-9167601 GCA_012654025.1 Pachypsylla venusta
ATCGACATGATCAACATCGAAAATAACAACTACACAAAGAGGAATTTGTTATTCTAATATCGACATGATCAACATCGAAAATAACAACTACATAAAGAGGAATTTGTTATTCTAATATCGACATGATCAACATCGAAAATAACAACTACACAAAGAGGAATTTGTTATTCTAATATCGACATGATCAACATCGAAAATAACAACTACATAAAGAGGAATTTGTTATTCTAATATCGACATGATCAACATCGAAAATAACAACTACACAAAGAGGAATTTGTTATTCTAATATCGACATAATCAACATCGAAAATAACAACAAGAATGTAAGCATCGCAAAGGCACCATCACTGTATCTTTACACGAAGCAATTCACCTGGTTTTGTACACCATCAAATACCCGGTTCTACAAAGGAGTCACCAATATTTTGAAAAGACATTCCGTTAGTATATTGCTGTACACGGAGACAAGTGCGTAACAAGGGGGGGGGGGGCAAACGGGACGAATGGCGGGAGGTTTTTGGGGGCACCAAAGCGGGCTAGCCCGTTTTTTGTGGGGGCGCCAAAATAGTTGGTTGCCCCGGGTTCTGACTAGCCTAGTTATTCATTCACTCATCATTCAAAGTTTTAGACACTTCTCGTATATCTGCAGCGCTGAAATTTTGCATGCAGCGTTTTGTCAAATGATTGCACCACTGACAACAACTGACCAAGTGTGAAGTCTATATTACTTTTAGAGCAATGAGACAGAAGAAAGTGCAATAACAAAATTAGGTATGGGATGAATAGCAGCAAGAATAAACTTGGCCTCAATAATAGATATCACCATGTTCATGAGCGAAATTTTTTGGAAGTGTGGTTGGAACTTGGCCTTTTTGTGAACACCATAATCAAAAACAAATACATCATATCAATAGTGACATCATCGTGTCCGGTGGTAGGGATGTATGTGATAGTTGCTCTAGATAAATTGTATTCTACTTCATCTTTAACGTAATGCGAAACCGTTTCTTCAGTGAGATGATTGTGAACAGTTCTAAAGATACTTAATGAAATCAGAAGACCTTGGGGTAAAAACCCTCTTGACAAAAGTCCAGAGATCTGAAAAGTATGGCTATGGCCAGTAGTGGTAAGATTATAACTACAAGTTACAAAGCACTGTATTTTTTTTTACATAAATTTCTTTTTTTTTACCATAAATAGACATGTGCTGCTTTTGAAAACTTTATTCTGGTAACCTCTATGGTTTATTATTTTTCTGGCTAAAAAAATACCCCCCTCCAAAAAATGGAGGTCGTAATGGGACCCTAAATTTGGCATACGAACCAAATTTCAAGTCTCCGGCTCTTACCGTTCTCTTTTTAGACAGAATTAATGAAAACCGCTAAAAAACGGTAAAATCTTCATCGTTAAATTTGATTGCACCCAAAAGTTCCGAAGCTTACTGAGACCTCAACTATGACAGACATACCGAATTTCAAGTTTCTAGCGCTTAGTGTTCTCTTTTTAGAGATGATTAATGAAAACCACTAAAAAAGCTAAAAAAAAACGCCGATTCCAAGGGTTCAATTTTGAAAATAATAAACCGAAATCATAACAAATCATACCGGGTGTAACTTATCTGTGATCTTACAAGAATTGCTGGTATTCGAATGATCATTTTGGTTCTGAATAGTAATTATATCCGAGCATCCCTGCTATCTGCATGTACTTTATGTTGAGAAACCGTTCAAGTGCCACTCTACGTCCCCTGTTACATGTCTCTTGTATTGTTTTACCTCATAATATAAAGTTACCTCACAATCTTCCCCCCCCCCCCCCCCCCATTAGACTTTTTACATTCCATCTCTCAGTACAGGGTTTGCTAAGAATCTTTTTCTTCTTCTTTCATTGAATCTTTTCTCAATTTTATTTGGTGTCGGTGTTACCTTCCGCGATTCTTCTTCTTCAAAAGCCCCTATCTTCCTACTTTCTCCATCCCTTTTCTCTAAAGTCCTCTTTAGCCTTATCTTTTCATCTTGGTTTTGGTTTACCCCTTTTTCTTCTATTCCTAAAGTTAAATCTTTGAATAACATGTTAATTATCAGTGTAAAAAATATTAACTTTTAAATAAATTAAATCAAAACTTATACCAAAAACACTATTTATAATTATTTATGGAGAAACTAGTTCTGAATCATTCAATTCATTATCAGTCGAGTCGAAAGATGGAAGTTTAGACTTGACTAGACTGATGATGAATCAAGTGATTCGAAACTAGTTTCTTCATAAATAATTATAAATAGTATTTTGTTTTAATTTATTTAAAAGTTAATATTCTTAAAGTCTCTGATTTCGTTTAAGTTATACATTCAGAGTCTTTGAAAGGAAATTTGTGTCCGCGACTGCAAAGTTGCGACCCTAAAATAGGTATTTAAGGTACATAAAATAAAACATTTGAAGAGTCCATGGGGAAAAGAGATGAGTGTCCATTATTTATTTCTTTTTGAGAAAATCTTGTTCTTCAAACTGTCATCTTGCGATTGATATACGTTTTCTTCGATTTGTCATAGCTCTTTGTCCTTATTATTTTTCACATTTTCGACTTTACCGATATCTTTACACGAAGCAATTCACCATGTTTTTCACACCGTCAGATATCCGGTTCTACAGGGGTAGGTCATTAAAATTTTGAACATACATTCCGTAGTATAGTACAATACTACAGGATAAATTTAAAAAGTGAATGGTAACCCGGGCAGGAGATAGGTAATTTCAAAGTTTGCACTTTTGGATACTCACTGACTGACTGACATATTGACTGATTCACTCATCATGAGTTTCAGGCACTTCCCGTATAGCAATTTACATCCATATAAAGGGAAAAATCCGAAAATTTGAACTTTTTAACTCTAGGTGCTCCAAAACGGTTACGCTTTAGGGAAGACAATACAACGTATTGTAATGTAGTTTTAACTGACAAGACACTGAAATCTTGCATAAAGTTAGATATTTACATGCAGTTAAGTAGGAAATAATTTATATTTGAACTCTTTCACTCCTGGTGCTCCAAAACGGTACTGCTTTACGGAAGGAGATACACGAAAACTAGTTTAAACTGGTAGGACGCTGAAATCTTACATGAAGGAAGATATTTTCATGCAATTAAATGGGAAATAAATATATTCATTCTTTGACTACCAGTGCACCAAAACTGTTCCGCTTCAGGGAAGAAAATGAACGAAATCTAATTTCAACTGCTAAAACGCTGAAAACTTGCACGAAGGTAGAGAGACTTAAATTCAAATGAATCCGCAAATATCAAAATTCAAACTCGTTAACTCTCAGTGTTATAACTTCAGGGAAGAAGATACATTATTACCTATACTTTATTAATACTTTGGTGTTCGATCTTATTGGACATTTGGGTCAGGTTTACACAGAAATATTCTGGTTTCCGATATGTTGTGTAATCGAAAAGAAGAAGAAGAAATAAAGAAAAAACGGTCAAATAATCAGTTACGTATTCTAATCTTTACAAAAAGTATTGATATCTCACAAAAAAATTATCATTGAAAAAAGGCCAAGTTCCACTCACTCAACCAAAAAATTCCGCCCATGAAAGTTGTGATATCTATTATTGGGGGGCCAAGTTTATTATTCCTGCTGTATATCCTGCACTTAAATTTATTATTGCATGTTCTTCTGTCTCAATTCTCTTAAAGTAATACCGACTTTACACTTTGGCAATTTTGTAAAAAGGTAGTATTTTACGAATCCCCTTAGAAAAAACTGACCAAGTGTAAAGTCGGTATTATTTTAAGAGAATTGAGACAGAAGAACGTGTAATAATAAATTTAAGTGCGGGATATACAGCAGCAGCAATAAACTTGACCCCAATAATAGATATCACTGCTTTTATGAGCGGAATTTTTTGGTTGAGTGAGTGGAACTTGGCCTTTTTTCAATGATAATTTTTTTGTGAGATCAATTTTTTTCTCAAAAATGTTATCTCAATATATTCTTCATTTGAAAACATGCAATTACACCTATATGCAATTATATCTTTGACAATTTTCATGATTTCTCAAAAATAACCCAAAATGGCAATTTTTTTTTAAAAAAAAAATTGGATAAATATTTTTGCTGTTTGAAGAGGACGCTGGCGCGGCGTCCAGGATGATACTAATATTAATTGCTGTGTTCACAATATGATTATGTCACAATATTCTTTTCTGTGTTCACAGCTATTGATGATGTCACATAATATTCATTGCTGAACGTCTCCTTGGCAGAGTGTGCATCACACTCGTCTTGCACCACAGAGATTCCGGGTTCGATTCCCGGAGGGGTCGAAAATTTGAAAAAAGGTTTTTTCGAATTTTCTACTTGGTCTGGCTGTGTTTGGGGGTAACTCAGCCTCCTGAGGACAATTGAATAGCTATGGTAATAGCGCCAAGTGGTAGCATTATAAGGAAATTGTTAAAAGTGTAGCTTAGGCTTAGTGATATTGGAGTGAATGTTGAAAATACCTGGTAATGCTATGATGCCCACAAACATTGTGACATAATAACCCAAGGAAATATACATTTACATTTTTTTTTTTACATATTCATTGCTGTGTTCACAGCTATTAATGATGTGACGTCACAATACGTATCGTCTCGTTTTCGCTCACAGTATTCATTTTCTATTTTCTTATTTGAGTTTAATACTTAAATATTTTAACTCTCGAGTCCCATATCTGATTTTGATGGCACAGGGGGGGATACAGGTCTCCAAATGGTGGTGGGAGGGGGGCGAACGAGGCTCCAAATTATAATCGACCTGGAAGTCAGTAGTATAAACACCAAACTTGAAAGTGTTCCGACGTTCAATTTTTTCACATCTAGGGGGGGGGGGGGTCTGTTGTCCCATACCATGTATCCGCTTCTGGTTTGGCATGAACATTCATTATATTCATAGTATTAGCTGATTCGGTCAGATTAACCCACCCGGTGCCAAATGGTGGCCATGAGTGAGGTCCACATTTAACAGAACCACTATTGTACATATTTAGAGTCTCCCCCTTTGCACATACCTCCGACCAATGATGATGCAATAACAATGATTGATATCACTTCACCCCGTATGAAAATTAGGGGCTTCCCTTAATATATTACATTATTGATTTTCAAACCCTTTCGTTTACCTTCCGGAGTATTATTAATACGGGGGGGGGGGGGGGGGGGNGGGGGGGGGGGGGGGGGGAGGTATGGAGGAAGGGAAGGAGGGGACTTTTTTTCTCTCCACAATAATTTATCATCTACGTAATATATGAATTTTAAATAGCCATTTGTACACTCGTTAGATCACTTATCATCATACATATGTATAAGTAGCCATTTGTAGTAATTTGTACACTCGTCAGATCACTTATCATCATACATATGTATAAATAGCCATTTGTAGTAATTTGTACACTCGTTAGATTACTTATCATCAAACATATGTATAAATAGGCATTTGTAGTAATTTGTACACTCGTCAGATCATTTATCATCATACATATGTATAAATAGCCATTTGTAGTAATTTGTACACTCGTCAGATCACTTATCATCAAACATATATGTATAAATAGCCATTTGTAGTAATTTGTACACTCGTCAGATCACTTATCATCATACATATGTATAAATAGCCATTTGTAGTAATTTGTACACTCGTCAGATCACTTATTATCATACATATGTATAAATAGCCATTTGTAGTAATTTGTACACTCGTTAGATCACTTATTATCATACATATGTATAAATAGCCATTTGTACACTCGTCAGATCACTTATCATCATACATATGTATAAATAGCCATTTGTACACTCGTCAGATCACTTATCATCATACATATGTATAAATAGTCATTTGTACACTCGTCAGATCACTTATCATCATACACAATTATGTATATTGGTGTCCTGTCCATATAGGGGTAACAGATGTTTTTTTTTGTTTTTTTCAAAAACAGGACATTTCGCAAAAAAAAAAAAAAAATCGGGACAATTAAACAAAAGGACGGTTTAATTTATGATTTAAAAAGTAGATATTCAGTAGTTTTACAAAAATATGTACAATACAGTGTTTTGTAAATTGTTGTCATAAACTTACAACTACTGTCCATACTGTTCAGAGCTCTGCACTCTTAAAATCACCTCAACCCACACTGCCGTCATCTCTGCTGATGACGTTATTTTTATACAGGTGATTTGACACTTTCAAAAAGTATTTTTGTAAAAGGAGGACATTTTGCATTATTTTCAAAAGTAGGCAGGACAAATATGCAAAAAATAGGATGTCTGGTAATTCAGGGTTTGGCCGAAAACCTCAGTGGTATACATAATTATCAAATATACATCTCTACGGTTTTGGGTATTTTTATTCTTATAGATGGATTTACATGCGCGGATATAGCCCTCTTGTATTGGGGGGCACAATTGCACAATATACTTAATAGAAAATTTGGAGGGGGTAGGGGTAGGGACTCGTAACCCAGGGACTGGGGTTTCGAGTCCTGGGCAGTACTTTTTAATGGAATGTTTATCGAGGTACGATACATAATTTGTTAAAATCTTAATACAAATACCTTTCATAAGGGTGATAAGCGATTTTATAAGCGTGATGACGAAAAAAAAGTGCCTTGACGGATGACAGAATTTTTGACAATTTTTTATTTACCTACGTATTTCTATTTAGTATTAGGATTGGGAATTATTTAGGGGCCCGTGCCCCCCCCCGTCTCAATGGGATAAAAGACACAGCAGATCACCATTCATTTGATTTTTTCTTTAAAAATGTAGGTGATTAGTTATAATGAAATTTGAGAAACACCGCCCGCTTAAAAAAAAATGGGGGGGGCACGTGCCCTCCCCTATATCCGCGCATGTTGATTTAACAAATCTTTCCTTGAATTATATGATTCATGAAAGGTTTGTTAAATCCCGCGCACCCAAATGTGCCACACTAGTACTTCTAGTTCTGTGAACATATTTTGGGGGGCGGGGGCTGTAAAATGTTGGCTTATTCTGTTAAAATGTCACTCATAAAACCGAAAATAATCAAGGAATTCCCTGAGCGTGATTTTTATTTTTGCAACTGTAAGTTAACTAAGGTATAGCGTTCACTGGAGATTCTAGAGTTAAAACTGGGTCGTCAACTGGAACGTTAAATACACCAGTTCCCGTTATATCACTGAAGATAATTAACGTCCAGCAAGGTTTTGCCAATTGGGCGTACAAGTGGCTTCGTGCCTTGCGATGCTGGCTATTTTTCCGTCCCAATACGGGCTGGGTGAGGTCAATGTGGGTAGCTGGTTTGTAAGTTTCCAGCGAATGGAGGATAAAACTCCTGTCTCAAATGTCCAATAGATGCTAAAGTGACGTTAAGCCCCCCCCCCCTTAAACGTCTTCTCAGATATTGATGAAACTTGGTGTAGATCGGCTTAATTTTGGTCCCATTTGGGGCGCCTCCTTTTAAGTGAGAGAGGCTACGGTTCTACCAGTGACTACCATTTTCCACCCAGAAAATGTATTTGAATAATTTATTTATCACTTTTGTACCTAACTTTTTTTATTGGTGATGATAAAAGAGAAAGAAACTTAGTGTTCTTTATATTATATTGTTCTTTTATTCACTCATCTCATCCACTCTTCACTCCCCCTCATCTTATTCACTCCTCTCATCCACTCTTCACGCCTCATCCCATCCAATCTTCACTCCTCCTCATCTCATCCACTCCTCACGCCTCCTCATCTCATCCACTCCTCACGCCTCCTCATTTCATCCACTCTTCACTCCTCCTCATCTCACCCACTCTTCACTCCCCCTCATCTCATCCACTCCTCTCGTCCTCTTCATCATAACCCTTTCTCTTCTTCTTCAAAATTTCACCAAAATACGCGAAGATGGAACAAATTTTAATGACTACAAAAACTTTCTTATTCCCAGCAAAGAAATCGATCAGAAGTAAATTTGTTTCTCTTTACCTTATTATAAAATTTTATAAGTATTATAAAATAAGAAAGAGAAGTATTATGCCGAGCGTACCAAAACACTTTTTAAGTATTATAAAATAAGAAAGAGAAGTATTATACCGAGCGTACCAAAACACATTTTAAGTATTATAAAATATGAAAGAGAACTATTATACCGAGCGTACCAAAACACATTTTAAGTATTATAAAATAAGAAAGAGAAGTATTATACCGAGCGTACCAAAACACATTTTAAGTATTATAAAATAAGAAAGTGAAGTATTATACCGAGCGTACCAAAACACATTTTAAGTATTATAAAATAAGAAAGAGAACTATTATACCGAGCGTACCAAAACACATTTTAAGTATTATAAAATAAGAAAAAGAACTATTATACCGAGCGTACCAAAACACATTTTAAGTATTATAAAATAAGAAAGAGAATTATTATACCGAGCGTACCAAAACATACTTTTGACTGTTTTATTCTCTGAAGATAAAGAGGAACATTGATACAAGAAAAAAATCATTGATATTTGAGTAAATGAGGAATGCTCTTGATATCATGTTCTAATATTTGAAATTGACTGTCTTTTTTTAATTGGCTTAACGTCTCTTTAGCATCTATTGGTCACAAGAGACGGGGGTTTTACACTTCTTTCGCTGGAAACTTGCAAACTAGCTAACCACATTGACCTAACCCAGCCTGGGTTGGGCCGGAAAAATTACCAGCATCCCACGTGGACAACCACATGGTATACAACCTCGCTGGACGTTGCCTAACTTCAGTGATCTAACGGAACTGGTGTATTCAACGTGCCATAGACGTCTCGCTTAACTGTCTTTAAGGATCGCTCTGATAGTTTCAGTCAAACACTATAAATACTTTTGGTCGTCTTATCACCGTCGACACTGAAAGTTTCAATTCCTATTTAGGGATACACAAGAACATTGATACAAGAAAATGGCTAACGTTCCAAACCAGGTCCAACCTTGAAGGGGATGGGGATGATATTTTTTTGTTTTTGGTTTCACGTATTTTATTTATATAACTATTTAACTAGTTGTAAGTTTCTAATGAGACTGAAATTATCAGCATCTTTATTCAGATCTGCTGTCATCAGTATTTCGAAAAGGTGGGGATGAAGAGCCTCAACCAAATGATCTACTAAATTGAATAAGAAATGGGAAAATCAGCAATTTAGAAACATCTTATTTGACTATATATATATATATATATATATTTTTTTTTTTTTTTAAGGGACACACCATTTTGTCTAAAATTCAATTACCTATCTTCTTTTTGAAAATAAAATGAAGTAAAAAAACACTTTTTAAATAAATTTTTCATGCAATATTTTTTCAATCTAAATAGAAAGTCTTCAAAAAAAAAAAGCTCCAAAAAGTAGACTATATCTAATCCAGAACTTTTTCCAACTCGTTTAACGTAACTTTTTTTTTCATTAAAAGTCCCTTTCTTTTGGAAATCTCCAATTGGAAATGAGCTTATAAATTTTAGGGGAAATAAAAATGTCCAAGTCGTATTTTTTCCCCGTATTAAATTCTCTCTGTTCTTTCATTGCAAATATCGGAAATCTGTCGTAGCTTGGAGACGAACTAAAATAGAGTGACTTTTATATTTTCCTAAGTTATATCTCTTACGGTTCGGGCCGTATGATTATAACGATCAAAAGTTTAATTTTCGGCAAGAACTCGTTACAGGATGAACTTTTGATTTTTTTCTTCTTTATTAATTTCATATCTATCATCATCATAGGTTAACAGCCACGGGGCTGGTTTGCAACAACTCGCCATGAGTTGTTGATACTTGAGAGTCCTTACGGATATTGCAGTAGCTTCTCCTTACTTTCTGCATGGGTAGTAGAAAAGATATCGTTTTCGACCCTGCCCATAGTCGTCTTTCACGACTGGCATGGACTTGGTTGCCTTGGAAGTAATTTTTATGTGCAAAAGGAAATTGTGTATCAATTTTCACCTTTAACCATAGTGGAGCTACGTTGATTATCAGCCGGTCAGTCTATACATCAAGTGGGCATTGCGTTTTATAGGTTTCCTATATATTTTCTGGAAACTTACAAACCAACTATTCCCACATTGACCCCACAAATCCTGTCGATTTGGATGAGAATGTCCGCAGGAACGAGATGGCTCGAACCTACGCGGTCAGCCTTCAAACATAATTTCACTGGACGTTGCTCAACTTCAGTGATCTTACTGGAACCGGTTTATTCAACATGCCCTTCACGTCGGCTGTTGACAGCTTTTGTTTTTAAAAAAATATGTCCCCTAAAGTTCCTTTTTTCTTAATGTAAGTGGGTATCAGCCATTTAGAGTTAGAGAGGGTTAGAAAATTTGGGAACAAATGTAAATGTTATCGCCCGCAATGTGGGCCTATACGGGTTCTCCATCACTCTGCTACATTAATGAAATAAACTCTGCCAATGTGACACATGGTTTGATTATTTTAATGGCTAAATATATATATATATCTATTTTTTACATTGCAAAGTATGTAGAATACAAAAAGTTGATTAAAAAACCGCTTGTCCGCCGCGCCGGTCGCCGCCCCCCGTGCGATTTGTAATTTAGGTCTCATTTGGAGTCTAATTGCGTGCCACAACTTTTGGTCACCGTCAGTTACAAATGGATATTTGTTTTATTCAATTTTTGTATTCTGCATATATTTCAACGTATAAAATATCCAATTTTGAGGGGGTATTTTTTTTTTTTTTTTTTTTTTTTTTTTTTTTTTNTTTTTTTTTTCGTGACGATTTTAAAGGTTCATTATTTATCTATACTTATAAAACTTTTTTTTTTTTTTTTTTCAGAAATGTCTTCTTGGACAAAATTAACGCACACATTGATAGTAGTAAACAGTTTTTAAATACGAGTATAATATATCTATCTATCTATACTTATAAAACGCAATGCCCAGGTGGTATACTGACTGACTGATAAAATCAACGTAGCTCCACGATGGCTACACCTGGAGACTTTCGGCACACAGATGCCAAGTTTCGGCACACAGATCCCTTTTAGTATGTAGGTGCGTAATAAGAAAGGAAAAAATTTAAAGTTCAAGTGGGAGGAATTTACCTCCAAAAATGACACTATTTAGGGGGTCTTTTTGCAATTTTTTTCTGGGCAAACTAAAAGAGATATCGAAAAAAATTAAAATATAAAATTTGAAAATTTCCGATTTCTCCCCGATTTATGGACGTTTTTCACCACCAAAAAATTGTAATTGAGAAGTACCACTTCGGGATGAGCGAGAAAGGTGAAATTTGATACAAAGGTATTCCGAAGTGCAAAAAGTAATCTCTTTGAGTAAAATATGGAATTTTCTAAATAGGAGCCGTGTTTACTCGTAATTGAGAAGTACCACTCGTACACCTGGAGACTTTCGGCACACAGTGGGAGGAATTCGCGATCTCGAAATTGTTGTTGAATTTTGTAACTATTTTGTAACAGCTAGTAATTTTATATAAACCATCAATACGTTACGATTTTTATTGAAAGATGAGCGAGAAAGCTGAAATTTGATACAAAGGTATTCCGAAGTGCAAAAAGTAATATCTTTGAGTAAAGTATGGCATTTTCTAAATAGGAGCCGTGTTTACTCTGGGGGTCGGTTAATTTCGCGATCTCGAAATTGTTGTTGAATTTTGTAACTATTTTGTAACAGCTAGTAATTTTATATAAACCATCAATACGTTACGATTTTTATTGAATCAGGCTATATGCGAGGTTCAGTTAATATCCTTGTCGATTCGTCCTTCTTTGGCCATTGAACCATATCATTACTCTCTCTCTCTCTCCTTTTCCTTATAATATATATCTTCATCAGATATATTTGTGTTTAACGATCTTTGTTTTTCTCTGAAACAGTAAAATCCTCGCAATTTATTTTTGAAAACATCCCAATTTAAGGAGTTAAACCATTATTTTTTTTATTTTCGCCCACTTCTCTCCTTGAATCTTATTCTTTCCACGTTATACCTTCTTCTTTGGAAGTCTCATTTTTTTTAATCATTTATATTTATTTCTTCTTTTCAAATGTTTTCTTTTGGTTCATTGAACAAATTAGAAGCAAAAGAAAGAGGAACTCTTAAAAAGAAACGGAAATTAAAATAAAAGAAGAAAAGTCTTATTTTAACGAATAAAAATAGAGAGAGAGAGAGGTTCATTATTTTTGTTCTCTCACTTTATTCTGATTTATTTCTTGTTATAATATTATAATTGTCTATTTGGATGAAGGGAGACGTACCATGTACCGTACCCATACACTTGGAACAGTTCTTAGTCAAAAATTTTCCGGACGATTGACAATCTTTGACGACCGAAAATTCCTTAAAAAAATTATAGTCAGAACGCCGAAAGAAATATTTTACAATGGAAAATTTTGAAACTTAAGATCAAAAAAAGAAAAATAGGTGGTAGATGATGGTTATGAGCCTCATTGAATTCGTATTCGATCAAATATTCTGGTCAAAATTCATGTTTGTTTACATAAACTGATTTCATTGGAGGTATTGTATGAATTCATTTAAATGGTATACATGCTATAACATGTTATGCCCAACGGTATAGTTGTTATAGAATGGAAAATGTACAAACATTTTTTTCATGGGTCGATTTTTAATCTGAGCTTTTGTTACAAAGTTACAGGATGTTTTGTGTTATTTTAGAATCGGTCATATCTCCCTTGGTACTGCTCTGATTTCAAAAAACTAAAATTATTTTGATAGCATAGAATAAGGATTACAAAATCGTTTTCCCATTTGGGATCATCAAAAATCAAACTAACAAAATTATGAAATTTTCAAATTCGATTTTCTCAAACTGAATTTGCCATGAATTTGGATTTGTTTCCCTCTTCAAATGGAACATAAACAATGAAACAACTTTTGTTTCAATGACTGTCTAAAAATGATCATCAAATGATGCATATTAGGTTCATCTCGTAGGAGACAGTCCATCATTGATGTATGGTGACGTCATATCATCAACTGTTGTGAACACTGAAATAAATATCAGGCTCATCTCGTAGGAGACGATATGTATGGTGACGTCACATCATCAAATGCCCATTTCGGAGGCCCAGTTCCAGTTAAACAAGAGCCCGGAATTTGGCCTGCGAGTTCCGGCAATATTCATCCAATTGTAAGAATTTATTTTTTGAGAGAAACCAAATCACGAGGAATGTCAATTGGAACTAAAATTAAGATTTATTGTACTTATAAAAATTAGTTTTTTTTTTTTTTTTAATTTGGTTTAACGTCTCTTTAACATCTATTGGTCATTCAAGACGAGAGTTTTACCCTCCATTCGCTGGAAACTTGCAAACTAGCTACCCACATTGACCTCACCCAGACAGGGTTGGGCCGGAAAAATAGCCAGCATAACGAGGACGCGAACCAACGTGGACACTAAGCACAACCTCGCTGGACGTTGCTCAAAAAGTTACTTACATGTTTAATTTTTTTCTTCTTCTGATTTCAGATTTTTTTTCAAAGATTTCCCCGTTTCCCTGTCCTCAAAACTTTCACCCACCATCACGAATCTGTCAAGACCCACATTCTGTGTTCAGCTTTGAAAGCAATGGATTGTGACAATATTAATAAAGATGACAATGAAACTCATATCACTGTACGACTTATTATGCAAGGAAAGGTAAGTAGAAATAAAAAATACTCTTTACACAGGACAATTTGGAGGATAAGATAAAAGCAATGGATTGCGACAATATTAATAAAGATGATAATGAAACTCATATCACTGTACGACTTATTATGCAAGGAAAGGTAAGTTGAAATTAAAAATACTCTTTACACAGGACAATTTGGAGGATAAGATAAAAGCAATGGATCGTGACAATATTAATAAAGATGATAATGAAACTCATATCACTGTACGACTTATTATGCAAGGAAAGGTAAGTTGAAATAAAAAATACTCTTTACACAGGACAATTTGGAGGATAAGATAAAAGCAATGGATTGTGACAATATTAATAAAGATAATAATGAAACTCATATCACTGTACGACTTATTATGCAAGGAAAGGTAAGTTGAAATAAAAAATACTCTTTACACAGGACAATTCGGAGGATAAGATAAAAGCAATGGATTGTGACAATATTAATAAAGATGATAATGAAACTCATATCACTGTACGACTTATTATTCAAGGAAAGGTAAGTTGAAATAAAAAATACTCTTTACACAGGACTATTTGGAGGATAAGATAAAAGCAATGGATTGTGGCAATATTAATAAAGATGATAATGAAACTCATATCACTGTACGACTTATTATGCAAGGGAAGGTAAGTTGAAATAAAAAATACTCTTTACACAGGACAATTTGGAGGATAAGATAAAAGCAATGGATTATGACAATATTAATAAAGATGATAATTAAACTCATATCACTGTACGACTTATTATGCAAGGAAAGGTAAGTTGAAATAAAAAATACTCTTTACACAGGACAATTTGGAGGATAAGATAAAAGCAATGGATTGTGACAATATTAATAAAGATGATAATGAAACTCATATCACTGTACGACTTATTATGCAAGGAAAAGTAAGTTGAAATAAAAAATACTCTTTACACAGGACAATTTGGAGGATNAAACTCTCTACACAGTAACTACGGCAAATAATAATTGGGTTGAACGAAGTCTATTTTTTGGGGGCTTAACGTCTCTTTAACATCTATTGGTCATTCGACCCTCCATTTGCTGGATACTTTATCCACATTGACCTTATCCAGCCTGGGTTGTGACGAAAAACTATCCACCATCAGGGGGGCGCGAACCCACGTGGACACATAGAACAATCTCGCTGGACATTTCTTAACT
The DNA here is from genome assembly GCA_012654025.1 of Pachypsylla venusta. NCBI lineage: Eukaryota > Metazoa > Arthropoda > Insecta > Hemiptera > Aphalaridae > Pachypsylla > Pachypsylla venusta. The sequence continues at coordinate 9,161,258 of CM022883.1, forward strand.
TCAGTGATCGCACAGGAACTGATGTATACAACGTGCTTACGAGGAAAGGCCGGCTAAATTTAATTTTAATACCACAATTGTTCGAACGCCTGGTCCAATAATGGTGAAAGAATCTTGAAATTGACTTCATGAATCGATGTTGTTCCCAACCAGGGCTTCGTAGTGGGCATTTTAGTTCGGGCAGTTCTCTGAAAGTGCTGCAAAAGCATACTGAACCGATTTTGATAAACCTCATTGAAGAGGGAAATCAGTCCCCTTATTAGTACCAGTACCGTGCGGCAAATATAATAGTTTTAGCTGTGCATCACTGTGGACCTACAGTGTACGATCCAATCAGTGCTGGATTTACCAATAGGCTGAGTAGGCTGGAGCCTAGAGCGGCAGATTTTAGGGGCGGCAAATTTCGGCCCATTTTTTTCTATGTATTACAGAAATTAAAATGATTCATATTTTTATACCCAATCCTATTAGGTTCATACAAATGTATCTCAAGACATGGGCGTAGGAAGCGGGGGCAGCTGGGGGCAGCTGCCCCCCTAGAAATTCCCAAGAGTATGCAGCACGGAAGGGGCAACTTAAATTTACACTAGATAAAATGATTTTTGGAAGCAAAAAAGTTATCAAGCACCGAAATACGATAAATGCCGCATTTTGTCCCTAATCCAACAGCCCTACTGTGAACAATCAAATGTAACTGTGGCAACCTTGTCGTATCGTTTGGACTGTTATCATTTGTGTCGGCATTTTGATTGTTTTCGGGTATCGCGGTCGCAGTCTGCCGCATTCTTCTTGTCTCCCTGCGATCACTACCGGCTCGCGTGCTGTCACTTCTAGCGGTGGCTCCAGAGGTGCCTTAGTGCCCCCAGGAGGTAGCGTTTTTCAGAGGTCTGAATAAAAATCCTTTTTTCTCCATTGGGAGATCGCAGTTGATGTTCATGTGGTATTAAAATGTTACCACACTACTTCCTGGGACGTTACTGATACTTGTAACTATCCAGGGATCATCAACCACTTGCTCGGGCCCTGGAGTCGCCCCCCCCCAATAACTTAATCATCAGTTACCCCTGGGGGTTTATTATTAAATAAGTAACTATTTACTTTATCGACCCCCACCCCCTCCCTCATGACATGAAGATCTCACCTGCCCCCCTCTAGGCCAGATGCTGACTACGCCCTTGTCTCAAGAACGGTAAGTGCTAGAGACTTTAAATTTCATATACATGTCAATCTTATTCCTGGAACGAACCACGAAGGTTGAACGACGTTGCGCACTCCAGTCATAAAATTAATATGAATAGGCACCGAATTTTAATCTCTAGCTCTTACTGTTTTCTTTTTATGTCAGACTCGTGAAAACCGCTAAAAAGCGGCAAAAAACGCCAAGGGAAGAATCGATTTCAACTAAAAGCGTCATTTTGCATTCCGTGAATAAAATTGATACAAATAAGCACCCAAAAAAGGTGGTGTAATTAAGAAATAGGTACACAAATCTAAAAGAACAATTTCATTTACAAAAGTTGTAATTAGGTAATAATTATGATTGTGGACTAGAGTGTCGAATTGTAAAGGTCGGGGGGCGGCAAAATTTGAATAGCCCACAGGCGGCAAATGTGTAAATTCGCACTGGTCTGATTATGATAGTAAACTAGGGTATGGAATTGTAAAGGTCGGGAGGGACGGCAAAATTTGAATAGCCTACAGGCGCCAAATGTGTAAATCCGCCACTGGATCCAATTCTACCTTTATATATTCGTACGATCCAAATCGTTCAGATATCTACCCAGTAATACTCTTTTTTCAGTTTGTCAAGTTCAGCATAATTATTATTTCTCATGATGTATTATATACTCTTCTATATTTATTTTATTTACATTAAATGTTGTGTATACAGTATTATTATAATTTTTGTCTCGACCATGGCACATTTAGCGGCTCAGACTTTCTGCAGAACATTCAGTTAATATTAATTTAGTAGGTATAAGAGCATAGTGAATTTCTCTTTGGGGATGATAGAAAAAACCTGGCGAGGCTCAGCCATGGGGCTGGTTTGCACCAACTCGCCATGAGTTGTTGATACTTCAGAATCCTTACGGATAATGCAGTAGCTTCTCCTCGCTTTCTGCATGGGTAATGGAAAAGATGTCATTTCCGACCCTTCCTTTAGTCGCCTTTTACCATTTTTTTTATAGAAAAGTTTGGTGCCTTGGAAGTATACTTTTTAAGTCCCCCTATCCATAGGGGACTGTGTTGATCAAAAATTTACCAAACATAGCTAAGTTCGGACGATCACGCGGGACCGCGCGCAACCTCGCGGGAGGAGCATTCAGATGACAACTTATGTACGCGCGGCATTTTGACATCAAAATTATATACTCCTTATTACGTCCGTTCGCCTCAAACCGCGCGGATCAACTGAACAAGTCGATGCAAGTTTATAGAACTAGTAACGCGCGGAGTAGCGCGGTACAAGATAAATCTGCAACAATGTTTGGTTATTCAAATTAGACAGGTAATTCTGCACCAACCGAAGGCATAATTTCTCTCCAATCCAATTATATCCTAACTTAAAGTGAAAATAGGTCATACCTACTTGAGATTGTTAACCCTAGGATTGCCAAGCTCTATTCAATTACGTGCATTGCCAAGGAGGGGGGGGGGGAAAGAAAAAGTACCCGCCAATAAAATAAAGGAAAAAATGANTTTATTATAAACTATAAAAATATAAACTGAATCAATTACTATCTTATTATCTTACATAAAAATAAAATAAATCCCAGGAATAAAATAATGTAAATGAAAATGAAAAAAAAATCGCTAGACCCTAGGAAATCTATTCTGAACCAGAACTTTGTCCTTCCTGACATCCCACACAGACAAATGTCTTTTGGAAGCTAATAACTTAAAAAATTATTAGCTTCCAATATTAGATGACCATTCAAACCTATATCAGCAAACAACTTATTTAGAGCTACAGTCTTTGATTGATTTGCTTTTAAGCCAAATTAAAAAAAAAAAAAAAATGTAGATATTTGTTGTGATTTTATTCATTAGTTTTTAGCTAAATTTTAAGTCTCCGGCTCTTATCATTATCTTTTTAGACAGGATTAATGAAAACCGCTTTAAAGCGGTAAAAACCACCAGCGGTATATTTGATTGAACCCAAAAGTTTCGGAGCTATCAGAGACCCCAAGTATGAAATACATACAAAATTCCAAATATCTAGCTCTTACCATTCTCCTTTTAGACAACAATACTGAAAACCGCTAAAAAGCGGCAAATATCGGCAAGGGTGTATTCGATTGCACCCAAAAGTTTCGGGGCACAATTAGAGCCCAGATGGGACGTATATACCAAATTTCATCCAAATCGGTCAACGCCAAGTGGTAAAAGTGCCCATCACGGCGGACGGCGGACAAACGGATTTTTTTTATTCGATTTTTGGATTCCACGTACCCTGAAACGTATAATATAAAATTTTGAGGGGGGGGTAATTTTTTTCCCCCGTGACGATTCCAAAGCTTCATTATTTAAAATAATAAACCAAAAAATCTTTCGTTTCTTACGACCTTCCAGCTTTTTTGTTTTATTTTTTTCAATANTACCCCCCCTCAAAATTTGATATTATACATTTCAAGGTACCTAGAATCTAAAAATCGAATAAAAAAAAATCCGTTTGTCCGCCGTCCGCCGTGATGGGCACTTATGCCATTTAGCGTTGACCGATTTGGATGAAATTTGGTATATAGGTTCCATCTGGGCTCTAACTGGGCCCCGAAACTTTTGTGTGCAATCGAATATACCCTTGGCGATTTTGGCCGCTTTTTAGCGGTTTTCAGTATCGCTGTCTAAAAAGAGAATGTTAAGAGCCAGAGACTTTAAATTTGGTAGGTATGTCAAATTTAGCGTCTAATTACGCCCCAGATTTGGAATCGTCACGAGAACCCCCCTTCAATTTTTTTGGGGGGAGGTACCCCCATTTTTTTTGCCAGAAAAATAATAAACCCAGGTGTCACATTGGCAGAGTTTTTTTTTTCTTTCAAAGTACACCTTTTCTTCTTTCATTCTGAATTCTTGCCAAACACCATGTTACGTTTTACACCATCCTTTATTTGAATATTGTAAACTCACTCCATTATTTGAGTACACCTGAGTAACACGCCGCCCATTTTATACAAATTTTATTTTATCTATACTTATCTTCAATTCAGACAAACAATTCGCTATATTGGTAGACAAAAACTACGTGAATTGCAAACACACTAACATCTATTGTAGTTTCGAACGCCAAAACAGAAGATGTCTTTGTTTAATTCAAGAAATTAAAATTTAATGTAAATATTTTTGAGTGCATTTTGTTGTATTCGTTCTGGGGTGACACGTTAGTGGTTGAGGTGATTTGTCATACATTGATTCTTCATTGAAAATAAGAATCAATGTATGCAAAAGAAATGTTTCTATATTGAAATATTGATAAAAAAATCGAAATTAAAAAAAAAAAAATAGTAGTTTTGAGAATTGAAAACATCACTCAAATAATGCACGGCCTTGCTGCCTCTGCGCCATTCCCGGACATAGAATTGCTATTAGGGGAAGTTGGGGGAATTGTGCGCACCTAAGCGAGAAACGTTGTGTAATCCTTACTGTTAGACTTAGAAAGTTAAAAACTGTAGAAATGAAACTCAAATATTGTTGGCTAACTAATGGACAAGGCCCAAGATTATTATATTGCAAANGCACAGATTTCATTTTTTTTTTTTTTTCAAGAAAAGTCAAATGCGCACAATTCCCCAACCGTCGGGTAATTGTGCGCAGGGGTCAATTTTCAAGGTCTTCTTCCTTAATTTTAAAAATTACAACCACTTTTGAAAACAACACAGCAGCACAATAATTCAACGTTTTTTTTTTTATACAAAAACAATTAAAAAATAACGGAAAAAATCACAGTCACTTACCGTCTTATTTTCTGAACATCAAAAATTATAAGAAATTCTTGCTCACAGATCAAAACAAACTTCTGATAAAGTAGTATCACTAACTCTTACTAGGGGGAGACTGTTACAAGTGGTCGTGTTCCATCTCAGTGTTGACAGATTCGAGATATACAGGTGCGCACCATTACCCACTGCGCACGATTGCCCCACCTGCCTATATAATGAATGCCCATCAACTGATTTTGGGGTTTTATTGGCGTGCTTAATTTTATTTTGTATATTCTTTAATATTGGTTTACTTTTGATTGATTTAATTTGTCAATAATAAAAATAAAAAAATCAACCAATGATTGTTTAATCATTTGATGTGCCCAGTGTACATCACGTAGAGAAACACTGGAGGCGTGAAGGGGAAAATAAAAAAAATGTAAATGTATATTTCTTTGTGCTATTATATCAAAATGTTTTGAGCATCATAGCATTACAAGGTATTTTCAATATTCACTCCAATATCACTAAGCTTAAAGCTACACTTTTACAATTTTGGTTTATTATTTTCAATAATAAACCTTCGGAATCGTCACGGAACCCCTCACCCCATCAAAATTTGATATTATACGTTTCAAGGTACGTGGAATCCAAAAATCGAATAAAAAAAAATCCGTTTGTGCGCCGTACGCCGTGATGGCACTTTTGCCACTTAGCGTTGACCGATTTGGATGAAATTTGGTATTAGGTCCCATCTGGGCTCTAATTGTGCCCCGAAACTTTTGGGTGCAATCGAATACACCCTTGCCAATATTTGCCGCTTTTTAGCGGTTTTCAGTATTGCTGTCTAAAAGGAGAATGGTAAGAGCTAGAGATTTGAAATTTTGTATGTATGTCACATTGAACCCAAAACTTTTGGGTTCAATCAAATATATACCGCTGGCGGTTTTTACCGCTTTAAATCGGTTTTCTTTAATCCTGTGTAAAAAGAGAATAGTAAGTCAAATTTAGGGTCTAATTACGCCCCAGATTAGGAATCGTCACGAGAACCCCCCCTCGATTTTTTTGGGGGTACCCCCCATTTTTTTGCCAGAAAAATAATAAACCCATGTTTACCTTATATTGCTCCTACTTGGCAATATTACCAGAGCTACTCAATTGTCCTCAGGAGGCTGAGTAATTTCCAAACACAACAAGACTAAGTAGAAAATTTGACCTGTCCAGGAATTGAACCCGGAATCTTCTTGGTGCAAGCCGAGTGTGATGCACAGTCAGCCACGGAGACGACGTTAAGCGAAAATAATGATTCTTACACTACAGTGTCTTCTCTCTGGAATCTCCTGAGAATTCAAAGTATTATTAAACAATAATCAGATATGATTATTTTTTTTTTTTTTTTTTTTTTTTTTTTTTTTTTTTTTTTTT
>CM022883.1:9189120-9216191 GCA_012654025.1 Pachypsylla venusta
GAGAGGTTAGGAAACGTTTTGATCGGCCATGCCTCGATTAAACTTGTTTTTCTCCTATAGTCGCTCCCTAAAAACTCTTGCACCATTCGGAAAAAAACTAAAATAAAATAAATCGTAGTGATTTTTTTTTTTCATGTTACTTAACCGGAAACTAAAATTTTAAATAAACAAAAAGAAAAAAAAAAAATTCTCTGCTTATTTAAAAATATTCCGAATAAGCATTTGATTTCTTTAAAGTTTCGTCGATTTTCAAGCAATAAAATTGTGAATTAAACATTTAAAAGTGAGTTTTCTCGTATTTCCCACCATTTAATCGTGAAAATTAATCTTCTGCTTTCAATTAATCCATATTTTAAGTTGGTTAGTTGCTCAGAAAAAAATTAATAGTATCTGTCTGCTCCCATTTTTTATCTCGCTTGGCTCTTGGATTTCATCTCACCGTTCCTTGCGTTTCCCGTTCTTCCGATATTGTTTTTCATTCTGTTGTACATATTTTCAATCAATATTAGGGAACGATTTAATTTTCTATTGAATTCATTTTTGATTTTCTCCCACCATCCATTTGGTTTTCTTGTGAATCTATTGCTAATTTTTCCATATAACTTCAGAACCCACTCAGTCACAACAATTTCATTTGCCAATTCGCTCATATATTATGCTGCGCATATAATGCTTTTGTTATTCTCAATTTGCGATTGATTCTATTCTTGCGAAAGTTTTTCTATTTGTGGTCGAACACTCTCTCACGAATGTTTGTTTAAAAATGCTCATTTAAACTGTCCGAGTATTCGTCGCGAACAGAGGTGACGAACGAGCATTCGTTCGAGGCTCAGGCTGTGTAAACAGTCGCCGCGAGCCGATCATGTTCGAAGCGAATGCTCGTTCGTGCTTGAGCCTGATCTCGAGTAACGGAACGTCAGAAATGCTCGAGCAGTGTGAACAGAATGCTCGTTTGTGTTCGTGCTCGTCCAAAACTGGCCAGCAACGATCACGAATGCTCGATGCTCGTGTATGTTCAGGCAGTGTAAATGGGCCTTAAGATTTCCAAATATTTTATATTCGAGATTCGGAGTTTCCATTTGATTTTGTTAATTCATTGTTTTGCCCAATAGGTTGGGGGAACACAAAAGAAGGGATGTGATCAACTGCAAATGTTGAAGATATTAAATTTGTAAAATAAGATTAAATATTTATTTCTTAAAATTCGTATTTTTGTGGCTATCAGTTTTCAAATTAGCCAGAATTATACCAAATTAGGTATAATAATAATACAATTCTGGAACCATCTTTTTGATAAAAAAAAAAAATATTCACGCCATGATACGCACGCGAAGTGCTGCTCTACACGACCTTAATTCTGCACAAACCCCTTAATTCTGCGCAATCTATAGATCCGAAATTCGGAGGTCATTAGACGTGTTTCTATGTTAATGACACATTCGAGACGGCGGGGGGGGGGGGTTACCCTCCATTTGCTGGAAACTTGCAAACCACATATCCACATTGACCTGTGTAGCAATAGTTTCCCATTGCTATTTGCTTCGGCTAGTTTAAGTAGCCTATGTTAAAGGTAGCCACTTTGACCTCACCCAGTCTGGGTTGGGCCGGAAAAATAGTCAGCATCACTAGGACGCGAACCCATGTTGACGCTGGTTAACCTCAGTGAACTAACCCGTTAGTTCACTGAGGTTGCTTAACCTCAGTGAAATGGTATATTCAACGTGCCATAGACTCTGGCTGACACCTTCCTGGACTATTGAATTTATTCTTTACTAGCAGGATACGTCCGCTTCGCTTGGCGCCTTAGAGGCGTGGCCGTTTATAGTTTCAACCCCAAAAGTAGCCTATGTCCTTTCCTAAAGTTTAGTCTATCTCCATACCAAATTTCATCAAAATCGGTTCAGTAGTTTAANCACTCCCTGACACCTTCCTGGTCTATTGAATTTATTCTTTATAAAAAAAATTTACAAAGAATTCGCTAAAAATAGTTAGTTACTAACAAAAAAAAATAAAAATAGTTACTAACTTTATTTATTCCCTAAAAATTGTTACTAACAAAAAACCAAATAGTCTGCCCCTCGTGTTGTTGGGCTATTTAATAATTGCGATATCATTTCGACTCATGTGCAGCCCTACCTCAGAGTGTAATTTATCACATCGTGTCGATATAACATTAATAATTATTTCTCTTCTCTCTTTTATTTATCTTGGAACGATTTCAATATGAAGTGTTAATGCATCAAATATTGCCATCGTTTTAATGTATACGAAGTACGAAGCAATTGTTTGACCGGTCTGGTGCGGGACAATTGTTTTTTGGGACGAATTACGGTGCGGTGTGACGCGTATTGTGCTAATAGTGTCAATTTATTTATGGTGCAAATCAAATTCAATTAGAAACATAATATCTGGGCACGCTATTTGATGTACTTCTCGGTGGCGTTTAGATACTCTTTAGTTTATATCTGTGTTAAAAACAATTTGATTTGAGACAAATAAGATCAAATTTTACCAATCCGGTATGCAAAAAAATATTTATAAAAAGACAGTGTCGATTCAGATAGGACGAGCTTTCGATAGCACTCAAATTGTCATCCTTAGGCCAGTGATGACTGGTGACTCTATGATTTATGATATTCACAATAGAAAAACCTTTAAAAACTTCTTATTATTATNTTGAAGCCTCGATCACCCCCTTCAACTGGAGGCCTGTATCCGACCCTGCTCAATAAAGCCACAATTCTGTTGTACTGTTAAAGAAGAATGGAACGATACGTGGTGTTCCCAAGCGGTCACCCATCCAAGTACTGACCACGCCCGGACGTTGCTTAACTTCAGTGATCTGACGGGAACTGGTGTATTCAACGTGGTATGATCGTTGGCTGAGGCTTAACTTCTATTGGTCATTCAGGACGGGGGTTCGGTGGAAACTTGCAAACCAGATACCCACATTGATCTTACCCAGCCCGGGTTGGCCGGAAAAATAGCCAGCATCACGAGGGCGCGAACCCACGTGGACACCCACATGGTACAACCTCGCTGGACGTTGCCTAACTTCAGTGATCTAACTTCAGTGATCAGAAGCGATAGGGGCGATGGCTCCCCCCCCCGCCTCAGACCTGATGAAATTGAACGTCGCAATACTTTTCTCAAATTTCGTATTTATTAATACCAATACTGACTTCCATATCGATTATAGTTTGAAGCCTCGATCACCCCCTTCAACTGGAGGCCTGTATCCGACCCTGCTCAATAAAGCCACAAGTCTGTTGTACTGTTAAAGAAGAATGGAAAATCACCACATTCTAGCCTTAGATGAAACGCCTTGGCGCACAAAAGTATCCGCTGGAGATTGTTTGTTGATGCCCTTTATCCACAGGGAGATTTAAGGAAAGAAAAATGTGAAATCAAGTAGTGAAAATGAGGTGGAGTAAATAATGACGGATGGCTGATAAACTAAATAGGTGTGTTATATGTAAGAGGGAAAAGACGGATGGATGGAACAAAGATTCCGGAATTTCAGAGAAAAGATAAAATTCATAAATTATGACAAGTAAGTTAAATTGTTTAACTGAAATATATAATGATCGATGGACAAAGGTTTTGAAAGATTGGAGTCGAAAAGAATAGAAGGACCCTGAGGAATAATTTCAGATGGAAGGGAAAAAAATATTTCAAACGAGATATTAGATTCAACTCGTACAGGATTTTATCGATGCATTTCGCGTGTCATCATCTGGATCTAGAAATACGGACGGGGTGGGCCAAAAGTCACCATGGGGTTTAAAAATTTAGTAACTTTTTCGTGTATATAAAAAAAAATGTAAATCTATATTTCTTTGTGTAATTATGTCACAGTGTTTGTGGGCATCATAACATTACAAGGTATTTTCAACATTCACTCCAATATCAATCACTAATAGCTTACGCTTTAACAATTTTTACCTTATAATGCTACCACTTTGCGCTATTGTCATAGCTTCTCAATTGTCCTCAGGAGGCTGAGTTACCCCCAAACACAACCAGACCAAGTAGAAAATTAGAGAAAACCCCTTTTTCAAATTTTCGACCCGTCCAGGAATCGAATCCGGAATCTCCTTGGTGCAAGCCGAGTGTGATGCGCACTCTGCCAAGGATATGTCTTTTTCGTGTATATATAGGTATATTTTTATTTTTTATTTTTGTTGAGATTATATAAATAACACCAGGAGAATAAATAATGGAGAGATTCACAACTGAACAAAGAACCAGAATAATAGAATACAAGTATTGATCACGCCCGACGTTGCTTAACTTCTGTGAACTGTTGTATTCAACGTGGTATGATCATTGGCAACATGCTCTCTCATGGGTCACTTACTAGCTATCGTGTTGTATGCCTATTTAATTTAAACTTATTTTCCAAGTTGATCCCAGCCGCCCCCCTTAAATATATTTCTGTATCCGCCTCTGGTTCCCCGTCTATCCTTTTCAGAGTTAATATAAAATCCTTTTTAAGTTAGACCCCAACTGGGAAAGAAAACTATAATAGAAATAAGAACAACAAAATGAAAATCACCAACGATTAGAATTTATGAAATTGGTCTTTATTGGAATTCAGGACTTGGAAATAATTTAGAAAATAGTTTAAGATGTGGTATTGTGGTATCGTGGAATATTTGAATAGAAGCTCGATCTGAAACTTTTCAACGACAACTGTGAGGAGTATCTTATGGTTGGTGAACAGTCTGATGGAAAAATTCAAAAATTCTTTTAATATTGCTATTGACAAAATTATCAGTGCATTGAAAAATGATGGACTGATGTTGTTTTAGTAGTGTAATCAAGAAATTTGAAAACAATAAATAAATGTGATCAAACCCTGGATTTATCTGGATCATGCCTGAACTCGCGTTATTATAGGAAAGGAACATGATAATGATGTGTTTTCTTGCATAGAACTATGTGTAGCAATGGCTTAAAAGTAACAAAGTAATTAATAAAGCACTCAGCAAATTAATTTCCCTCAAAAAGTTTCGTAAAATTTGGGATTGATGTTGATTTATTATATCCCACAAATGAAACTTTGCAATCGTCACGAAAAAACAATATCCCCTCTATATTTTCCGTTTCAAGGTACGTAGAATCCAAAAATAAAATAATCCGTTTGTTCGCGGCCGTATGCTGTGATGGGCACTTTTGCCACTTAGAGTTGGCCGATTTTTTTTCCTTGTACCGATTCAAATGGGAGAATTACTCACTTCCATTGAAAAAATAAAATAGCTGCCAACAAGTACTATAGGTATCTCAATAACAGGAGGGCGATGGCTCCCCCCCCCCGCCTCAGACCTGATGAAATTGAACGTCGCAAAACTTGTCTCAAATTTTGTGTTTATTAATACCAATACTGACTTCCATATCGATTATAGTTTGAAGCCTCGATCACCCCCTTCAACTGGAGGCCTGTATCCGACCCTGCTCAATAAAGCCACAATTCTGTTGTACTGTTAAAGAAGAATGGAACGATACGTGGTGTTCCCAAGCGGTCACCCATCCAAGTACTGACCACGCCCGGACGTTGCTTAACTTCAGTGATCTGACGGGAACTGGTGTATTCAACGTGGTATGATCGTTGGCTGAGGCTTAACTTCTATTGGTCATTCAGGACGGGGGTTCGGTGGAAACTTGCAAACCAGATACCCACATTGATCTTACCCAGCCCGGGTTGGCCGGAAAAATAGCCAGCATCACGAGGGCGCGAACCCACGTGGACACCCACATGGTACAACCTCGCTGGACGTTGCCTAACTTCAGTGATCTAACTTCAGTGATCAGAAGCGATAGGGGCGATGGCTCCCCCCCCCGCCTCAGACCTGATGAAATTGAACGTCGCAAAACTTGTCTCAAATTTTGTGTTTATTAATACCAATACTGACTTCCATATCGATTATAGTTTGAAGCCTCGATCACCCCCTTCAACTGGAGGCCTGTATCTGACCCTGCTCAATAAAGCCACAAAGTCTGTTGGACTGTTAAAGAAGAATGGAAAATCACCACATTCTAGCCTTAGATGAAACGCCTTGGCGCACAAAAGTATCCGCTGGAGATTGTTTGTTGATGCCCTGTATCCACAGGGAGATTTAAGGAAAGAAAAATCCACAGGGAGATTTAAGGAAATAAAATAAGAAAGTAAATTAAATTGTTTAACTGAAATATATAATGATCGATGGACAAAGGTTTTGAAAGATTGGAGTCGAAGAGAATAGAAGGACCCTGAGGAATAATTTCAGATGGAAGGGAAAAAAATATTTCAAACGAGATATTAGATTCANAAACTAGATTTCATATCTTTTTTGGGGTGATGACTTGGCGGGGAATATAGCACGCAGTGGTATTTTTGGGGGTTTATAATATTGGAAATAGAAAACTGGCAATCGTTTAAAAGTAGCAAAAGAAACAAAGAAACCGGAAACTGTTATTGTAATAGAAAGTGGCTTGAAAGGTGATATGGAAAAGTGGAAGGAGAAAACAACGAGTGGGTATATGGTGGAAAGAGCATACTCAGCTCGTTAAACATTGGTGGAGAGAAAGAGAGGAGAGAGATGAAAAATCTGGTGTGAGCATCACACGACGTTTCTTATACAATACTATAGGCTGAAATTTTCGATATCGAGTGTTCAATGTTTAAACACGTTTATAGTTCCCCAGAACCCAAATCGGTGTCATTGTGGTAAGCAAAAGAAAGATATCATGGGTATGACCTACAAGATTTAGAGGAATTATTAAATGACGTACGCGAGGTAAATAGGGTATAATACTCTATGACGTCAAAGACTTATCTGGTGTTGAAAAATAACCAAATGACGTCAAAGATTAGAGAAATAATCAAATGACGTCAGTGAGATAGAAAAAAGGTATACTGCATTATGACGTCAAAGACATAATTATCTGGTGTATAGAAATAACCAAATGACGTAAATGAGATAGAAGGGTATACTCTATGACGTTCAAACATATCTGGTGTATAGAAATAACCAAATGACGTAGATGAGATAGAAGGGTATACTCTATGACGTTCAAACATATCTGGTGTATAGAAATAACCAAATAACGTCAAAGATTAGAGAAATAATCAAATGACGTCAGTGAGATAGAAAAAAGGTATACACTATGACGTGGATTAAAATTAGGTATACCTAATGTATGACGTCCTAGATATGAAAAATTATAAATCGACGTCATTGAGATAAGAAAGTTATATTGAATGACATCAATGATTAGAGAAATAATCAAATGATATCAATGATTAGAAAAATAACTAAATGACATCAATGATTAGAAAAATAACTAAATGACATCAATGATTAGAGAAATAATCAAATGATATCAATGATTAGAGAAATAACTAAATGACATCAATGATTAGAAAAATAACTAAATGACATCAATGATTAGAGAAATAATCAAATGACACCAATAATTAGAGAAATAATCAAATGACATCAATGATTAGAGAAATATTCAAATGACATCAATAATTAGAGAAATAATCAAATGACGTCAATGATTCGAGAAATAATCAAATGACGTCAATGATTAGAGCAATAACCAAATGACGTCAATGATTAGAGCAATAACCAAATGACGGTAATGATTAGAGAAATAACCAAATGACGTGAATGATTACAGAAATAATCAAATAACGTCAGTAGCCTAAATACTGGTGGCGGTTGCTTTAGAGAAATAACCAAATGACACGAATCTTGCTTGTTTAACTCACTTCCAGTTTTTTCCTTTTTTTTTGCAGTGTCAGTTCGTCAGTTGTATTCATGAAAATTTCGTTTTTTTTTCTCGTCATTTACCATCGCTTCTATAGTGACCTTTTTATTCACTTCACTCAATGTCCAAATTTAAAAATTGGTATAAGGTCTATATAACAATTATAACATTCGTAAAAAAGCAGGGAGAAAAATGTAATTTGAATATCCCGGATTCTATCAAAAAGGAAGAAGAAGAGAGGGCAATTGCACTGATGATGGAAGGGGACGCTTGTATTATTCTCCCATCCCGTCTATGTCTACCTAAATACTTCTCTCTTTTCATATTGAGAAACTCCTTGACTACTCTTCTCTCTCTCTCATTTTTTTTTCTCTACTTCCCCTAAAATGCAGTCTGCTTTTGAGCTTTTCTCTTTTGGTTTATTAATTTCAATAATGAACCTTTGGAGAAAAATATTCGCCTCACAATTGATATTATACGTTTCAAGGTACGTAGAATCCAAAAATCGAATAAAAAAAACCCGTTTGTCCGCCGTGACGGGCACTTTTGCATTTAGCGTTGACCGATTTGGATGAAATTTGGTATGTAGGCTTAAATCGAACATACCGTTGGCAGTTTTTGCCGCGTTATATCGATTTCATTAATGCTGTCTAAAAAGAGAATGGTAAGAGTCAGAGACTTGAAATTTGGTATGTATTTCAAATTTAGGGTCTAATTATGCCACAGAACTNGGTGGGGGGTATATTTTAGCCAGTAAAATAATGAACCCATGTATCTCATGTTTTTTTTTAAGTAGATATATTTTAAATATTTTAGAAAAAGAACACACACTTTTTTGCGCGTAGTCCTGCCATAAGTTCTGTCCCCGCAATGAAACCCTCAATAAACGAAGAAAACTAAGTTATGTCCCAATGAATGATCTAGTTATTACTACCAGATCCTATCGGCCGCGCCCAAAGTCATGGCTATTCCCCTTCTGCTGCATGAACGCAATCTTTTGAAATGATATTAAGAATCTCTCTAAAATGAATAAATGATAGTTAATTTATTGAATTAATTAACAGAAAAGCGCCAACGATCATACCACGTTGAATACACCAGTTCCCGTCAGATCACTGAAGTTAAGCAACGTCGGGCGTGGTCAGTACTTGNAAAAAAAAACATAAAAAAAAACAACATAAAAACTATCTTATACCCTTCTCCGTTATGCCCAAAGCAGACTTTTAAAATACTAGCTGTTTGCCCGTGCTATGCGCTACGGTTGCGAAAAATCGGTATTAAAACTCAATTTTGACGTTTTGTTGGTACCTAGCCCTAGTTGGTTCCTTATGCATAAAAAAAATAATGAAATTTCGGGTACGACCTTGAATGTCCGTAAGAATCGATACATATATTTTGTTTTATTAAAACCGGAAGAAAGATTTGTGCAGTAATCTATGTTGATGTTTAAAAATTACGTTTTTTTTTTTAGCCTGAGAACATTTTAGTCCCCTTTTTTTGTATGACATCTACTCTTGGCCCTTGTCTTCAGTTTAAAAGGAGTTACACGGAAGTATACAGAAAAATTCAAAGTACTCATTCTGCTATTATACTGTCATGATTAAAGAATTAAATCTCTACATAGCTATACAGGGTCAAAAACGTGATCTCAAAATAATTAAATAAATGTGTGTACTTTGCGCATTCCATGATCCATGAGTAGTGGCATTTGAAAGTTATTGTAGGGGACGGTAAATTGTAGAGGCCGTCAAAAGAAATTCCGGGCCCAGGGTATTATCACAGGCACTATCACACTGTTTTTTATGATTTGTTACCAAACAGTGTGATCGTCAAATATATATTTGATCAAATACGCTATTGTGGATTGTATTTGATCATCAAACTCAAACTCAAAAGTGACCAAAATTTGTTTAAATAGTCTGTTATGGTTTAAACGCATGACAAACACGTTTGTCATTGTTTGATCATTCTTGAAAACTTACAAAAGAAACACTAAATTAACTTTCAATTAGAACATCCTATTGGAAAAAAAAGCCTTTAAAAATATGAAAATTATATTTATTACAGATAAATGTCCAAGATATATGGTATAATACACAAGATATATCGTATAATACACAAAATATATGGTATAATACACAAAAATAGGAATAGGGCCTTCAAGAGGCGGGGGTGTGATGAGGGTTTACCCTCGGGACTACCCTCATCGGGACGAATATATACCACACACATATATTCAACAAATATACATCAAATAAATAGTGTCAACATTTTTGAATCATTACAAATATATCAAATATCCAGGGGCGGATCCAGGGTAAAAAAAAAATTGGGGGGAGGAACTAAGGCAGTGTTCGCATGAGAAAATGATGTCGGTATTGCAGCCTATTGCAAGAACTTTTGGAGGGGAACTCTTCCCCAATTCCCCCCGTGGATCCGCCCTTGCAAATATCACTCGATAAAATGTAAAAAAAAAAAAACTGGACACTTCGATCAATCGTGACAATAATATCGATCATCTAATTAATCGAACTTTATGAAATCGATTATTTTGATACATCTAATCGACATCCATCTCTGCCTATCCCTATATAAAGCCATCCCTATTTTGTTTCTGTTACAGAGTGGTGCCAAAATCAATATATCAGATGGGTCATGTCCAGAACGGATTGTCACAGTTACCGGATCAGCCAATTCTTTACTCAGAGCTTTCTCTCTAATCACAAAAAAATTTGAAGAAGTAAGTAAAATAAGAAGCCACGTGGAGTATGTGGACCCCCTCATGGTTCAACCTCCCTGGTCGTTGCTTAACTTCAGTGATCTAAGGGAAATTGTTGTATTCAACGTGCTATACACGTTGGCATGATTTTCATTTACTATATTTTTTATGATCTTGCCTGAAAACCTCTCTTCCCTTGATCTCAGAATCTTTTTCATCTTGTTTGTTCTGGGGTAGAAAGATATCGAGTAAAATTGTTGTAAAAAAATTCATACCAATCGCCTCAACTTCACAAGGATCCCACCAACTACATACTCTCACCGCCCCGGCAGCTGTAATCCTATGGGGTTGGGATACTTCTAAAACAAGAGTTATTGTTAAGCCATTTTCTGGACTTGTCTCTTTATATAGTTACAGTATTCGAGGGTCCAAATTGACTCCAACTCTCGCCTTAGTATTCAAGGAAAGGTGAAAGAATTAAATAATTTCTTGCAATATTAATAATAATTTGAAATTTTATCAAAAAAAAAAAAAAAAAAAAAAAAAAAAAAAAAAAANAAAAAGTACGAAGGTGTTTCTAATGTTCTCTGGGAGCTATTGATAGGGATTGTAATTTAAAAGATGTAGAAGGATTTACGTGAGGAGATTAAACAATCGTACTCTGAGAGCCGTTCACTTTCAACGCCCCGAGAGTTGATAGCTTGTTAAATCTTGTTTAAAGGAACCCCCTTAAAAAATGTCTTTCTAGGTCCCAACCAAATCTCAATAAAATGATAACTGGTTAATTTGATTTTCAGTTCCATGAGCTCCAAAACAACCACGCTGGAAACACAACTACAGCCCCAACTCCAATCACATTTCGTTTAATAGTACCGGCATCTCAATGTGGATCTCTTATAGGAAAAGGTGGATGTAAAATCAAAGAAATTCGTGAACAAAGTGGAGCCTCTATACAAGTAGCTTCTGATATGTTACCAAATTCCACAGAACGCGCAGTTACCATAACAGGAAGTTCAGATGCAATCACACAAGCTATATATCAAATGTGTTTAGTTATGATAGAGGTAAATTATGAGTTATGAAAAATGTAGCCACGAGGGGAGCAAGCGGACCGTCATGAGGTGACGGTCCGAAGCTTGTGTAAAAACAGAGTTTTTGTGTTAGGAAGGGGATGCAATCTTCCACAGAACGCGCAGTTACCATAACAGGAAGTTCAGATGCAATCCCACAAGCTATACAACAAATGTGTTCTGTTATGATAGAGGTAAGTTTTGAGTTATGAAAAATGTAGCCACCGAGGGAAGCAACCCATGGGGTGACGGTCCGAAGCTCGTGTAAAAACAGAGGTTTGGTGTTAGGAAGGGCATGCAATCTTTAAAAAACTTTGCTTCAAACCAATGATGAGGGATCATCAGCAAAAAGCGAGTTTCTACGCAGTTCCTATGGTTACTGTGAGAAGCAGGCGAGGCACTGAACAAAAGCTTGGAAAAAGGAAAGCAGCACCCCATATGGAATTGGGAAAAGGTCAAGTTAAAGAAGAAGAGGTAAGTTATGACTATTTCAAAATTGGACCTTGAAATGATCCGAAGGGCCTGTATTAGTCAGCAAGTTTCCTCTGAAGCTGGGAGAAGCTTCAGAAACTTGCTCTGGAAGACTCTTCCATTAATTGTCTTTGGCCTTGAAGTTTCCTTCTTGGGTCTTCCTGCTGCAAAGAAGCAACCATCGCATCGTGAGGTCATCCCCAACTAATGCTGACGAGAAGATTGAATTGCCACGTGATAATAAAATACTTAGCTATCTAATAGTGTCTTGATAAGTTTTAGACATTATTCAAAGCCTGGATGTAAAAATGGAGAAAATAGCTGATTTTAAGAGGAACACCGCTACCATAACAACAACAACCCAACTAGGTATTCCCAATGTTTGCAACAAGTGCAGTGGTACAGCACATGACAGGTTGCAGAGTTCATCTTTCATAATGTCTACACAATCTTATTCCATACAAAGTTTTTTTTTTTTTAACGGCATTCAATTCTGTTCTTCTTTTCAATAATTAGGTCAATTTGTTGACTGAAGTGAAATTCCACGATTTTTGTTCAAACGTCTGTTTGTCTGTTCGAAAAATGGGAATTCCTTTCTTTAATGAAATCCCAGATTGGCCATCATCGTCCGAAAGTAACCCATTATTTCTTAATAATTTCTCAGACTCTCATTTCATTTTATTTTTTTCAGTCACCTCCAAAAGGCGCAACCATTCCCTACAGACCAAAACCCCAAGTTTCAGCAACCCCTCTGATATTAGCTGGTGGTCAAGCATTTGCTATCCACGGTAATTACGCTGTCCCAACTCAAGACGTAAGTGTTCCGGTTTCCTTACATGGAGGTCTCATCGATACAATACCCGCATCACTATTTAAACAGGCATCATTGCCACCACACCATCTTTTGTCCGCTACAACACTTCCAGCCGACGTAAGTGACTTAAAAGGAAACTGTTACCTCCCCTTCCTCCCCCCTCCAATAATAAAAGTTGTTGAGTGTTCAGACTAAATGAAAAAAGAAAATTTGTTAAAAAAAAGTTCACAGTTTTGTATAGTCGAAAATTTCGCAATTTATGTATTTTTTCACCTGCCAAAACCTGGTTTGCTATTCCACAATTTTCGTTCAAACATCTGTTTGTTTTTTCAANATGAAATCCCAGATTGGCCATCATTGTCCGAAAGTGACCCATTATTTCTTAATCATTTCTCCGACTCTCATTTCATTTTATTTTTTCCAGTCACCTCCAAAAGGCGCAACCATTCCCTACAGACCAAAACCCCAAGTTTCAGCAACTCCTCTGATATTAGCTGGTGGTCAAGCATTTGCTATCCACGGTAATTACGCTGTCCCAACTCAAGACGTAAGTGTTCCTGTTTCCTTACATGGAGGTCTCATCGATACAATACCCGCATCACTATTTAAACAGGCATCATTGCCACCACACCATCTCTTGTCCGCTACAACACTTCCAGCCGACGTAAGTGACTTAAAAGAAAACTGTTACCTCCCCTTCCTCCCCCCTCCAATAATAAAAGTTGTTGAGTGTTCAGACTAAATGAAAAAAGAAAATTTGTTAAAAAAAAGTGTTCACAGTTTTGTATAGTCGAAAATTTCGCAATTTATGTATTTTTTCACCTGCCAAAACCTGGTTTGCTATTCCACGATTTTCGTTCAAACATCTGTTTGTTTTTTCAAAAATTGGTTTTCCTTTCTTTAATGAAATCCCAGATTGGCCATCAGCGTCTGAACGTGACCCATTATTTCGTAGTGAAATAATGGGTCACGTTCAGTGACCCATTATTAAAACATTGCACAGGACTGTGCAATGTTTTTTCAAGGGTGGTTTGGAGAATGGAAATTCTTAGTGCGGGGGTTGCCAGTCAGTCTCCATTCGACTTTATCTACGTCGGGGCAATGTACGACACATTGCCACGAAGAAGCCCTCAATATATTGAAATTGCATCTAATATGTCATGTTAAATCTCGCGGCTCACGGCCTATAGCTCCTGGTATTTTGAAACGAATGGAAGAATTTTAGTCATAGTTTTCTAATAAATACCTTTCCAATCTCACGTCTAAAGTCCGGTTCGCAATTGCTTTTGTGCTATGCCTAGCCGTTAAAAGGTAGAATAGCAATATTATTTTTTAAAAAACACCTAGCAAAGGTATTTTATTGGTTTGCTAAAGACTTTGTATTTTTTGTTTAAAGAAAAGATTTTTTAGATCCTTCTTTGCCAGTGTGACATACAAGGCTTTTTATTTTACTGGCTAAAAGAAAATACCCTCCAAAATTTAGTATTTTACGTCTCAAGGTATGCAGAATCCCATAATCGAATAAAAAAAAATCGTTCTTTTACCACCCGCCGTATCCTGTAACCCGAACAACGTTCGCCATGATGAGCACTTTAGCCATCGTGGGCACTTTAGCCAGTGTTGACCGATTTTTTTAGTATGAAATAGTTTCGAGGCATAATTAGACCCCAAATGAGACTTACATACCAAATTTCATCAAAATCGGTCAACGGTAAGCGGCAAAAGTGCCCATCACGGCAGAAAACGGATTTTTCTTATCCGATTTTCGGATTCAACATACCTTGGAAAGTAAAATATCAAATTTTAAGAGGGGGTATTTTTTTCCAAAAGTCCATTATTGAAAATAATAAAAGATTAAAATGTAATTTGTAAGAACTATATACAAAACTTTGGACTGATTATTGCAAATAGTTAAGTAATTCAACCCCTTCCTATATCTCCAACTTTTTATATTATTTTGTATAGTAATTTTGTGTATAGCACGATTTCCTTTATTTTATAATTACTAGAATACTATGTAGAAGTTAAAATTTTCTTGTTTTGTATCATTCTATAATTTTTAAACACAAAGCCCAATTGGTACACTGACTGACTGACTGATTGATTGAACGCAAGTCGACGACGCGACGTCTAAACGATGTTGCTGTATGTAGGTACATAATAAGGAAGGAAGCGAGTAATCGGCAAAACGACGCTTTTAATGAAGAGTGAATTTTATACATATACTGGCTGAGAACCCGAACTTCGTTTCGAGAAGATGAAAGAACATGGGGAGTAGTAACGGGTTGTTAAGCTGTATAGAACTTGTTGAGAGTAGTATTGGGTTAGGTTAAAAAAAAAAAAAAAAAAAAAAAAAAAAAAAAAATGCTTTGACCCAGCCTATCCTTGCGCAGACTTCAACACGCATTTTTTTTTTTGAAACTTACACTATACTACTCCCAACATGTCCTACCCAACACACTTGGTGTTCAATTCTATTAAATTATAGATAAAAACCTATTCGCGGACCTACCGAATGTACATACAAAATTTCATTAAAATCGGTTAAGCCGTTTTGGAGGAGTATGGTAAAAAACACCGTGACACGAGAATTTGTATGTATGTAGTCACAATTTTAGTTGGCATCATAGCATTACAAGTTTTTTCTCAACAATCACTCCAATATCACTAAGCCTAATCTATGCTTTAACAATTTCCTTATAATGCTACCACTTGTCGCTATTACCATAGCTACTCAATTGTCCTCAGGAGGCTGAGTTACCCCCAATAACAACCTGACCAAGTAGAAAATTTGAAAAAACCTTTATCAAATTTTCGACCCGTACAGGAATCGAACCCGGAACCTCCTTGGTGCAATTTTATATATTTGAGATATATAAAATTCACTCCATTACTGCGTGCCCCAGTACTCAGTAATGGGATACGAACCGAGATATTTCCGACATTTGAAAAAGAAAAAGCAAATTGAATTATCTAAATAAATAAATCAGAAATTTGTGTGTACCTATGTACCACTGTACCAGGGGTTGTCTGTTCCAATACTATGACCCAAAACGGTAGCAGATAGCGAAACATTGATGGAATACCTAGACCACTTCAAAATCATGGTGCACAATCCCAGGAAAATTATCAGAACTAAAATATGTAAAGCCGTTTTCGAGTTATGGCCAAATTTTTAATTTATTCACTGAAATCGGACAGTCACGGTCCGATATCTTGAGTTTTGTCGGGACAACATATTCAACTCAAAGCGAGAAAGTTTTAGTTGGCTGTTTAGTCCTTATTTATATCCTGCAAAGTTATGGCCAGCCATTCCAGAGTTACGAGTTCGAAACTGGGAACGGACAAAATAAAATTGAGAAAACACTAAAAAATCAGAATGGTCGTGCCTCTAAGGCCCCTGGCGAAAGGTTTAAATACCCCCCTCAAATTCCATTGTCTTTAAAAACAAAAATAGCAATATAAGAATCGTAGCGAAGCATGGGCGAAACAGCTAGTTGTATCTAAAATGCTAAGGTATGAGTAGTTTAAAATATATATATTGTCGCAATTCTTTAAGCTACGAGTATTATTATTTTTTCAAGTGATTACTCTTATAATATTGCTTTCAAGTGTAAATTATTTTGCTAGTTTTTTATTATTTCTAATTAGATTATGCTAATTGTTTTTAGTTCATCCTAGCCTAATATTTAGTTCTAATGGAGAATTGGAAGGGTTTCGGCTTATCAAACATAGTTATGTACCTACTTATACTTTTTTAGATCGATTATCATCAAAAGTATTAATTTTAAGATAGATTGGTTCGAGGAAGAGGAAGGAAACAGTGTGTCACTGAGTATCTGGTCGTCTTCATAGAGTCCTAATCCACTCTCTAAATGTGAAATAACGCATAAATGTGGAAAACTTTAGCAAAATATAATTTCTTTTCACATTTGAGATTAAGGCTCTAAAGTTTAATTTTCCTGTGGTAGGTTAAAACATTTCAAACGACATAACTGGGGCGGTCAAAATAATCCCCCGTAAAATACAACGGACCGAGGCAAAAATCTAGGATTACTCCGTGGGACCGTCCATTTTTTTTCCAAAATTGTTATCTTTAATACTGAGTTCTTTATATCAAAAATCCATGACCCAAGATATTTATATAATGTAATATATATTTCTTTTTAAGTAGTATGAAATCATTTCAACCAATCAAGAAATGTGAATTTATCGAATTAAACCATATTCTCAATGAGGATGTGTGAACATCGATCGGTCCCACGGAGTAAATCTGTTATGTTCACGCATGATTCATTATGTTTGTGTTAAAAAATGAAGAAATAAATTGCGTTGTTTCACATTTTGTGCAATTGAACGCGGATTATTATTGCTTATACACTGAGTTATATATATGGCCAACTATTTTTTTTCATTTCATTTCAGCTTGGCAGTAAATTGTCTGCAAATCCTCTAGCTGGATTGGCTTCTTTAGGTTTGGGAGGCCTTGGCGCAGCAACAACAGGCGGACTTACCCCTGCGGGTAAGATCATAGTATAGATAGATGGGTGCCAAGGACGTAACTAGGCTAGTCAGCACCCGGTGCAACTACCCATTTTAGCGCCCTAAAAACACCCGGTGCAACTACCCATTTTAGCGCCCCAAAAACTTCGCACCCGGGGCAACCGTCCCTTTTGCCCTCACCCTAGTTACGTCCCTGATGGGTGCAAATACAGAATACATTTGCACGTGAAATGATTATCTTTATATATAAAAGGCAATGTCCTGAGTGACTGATCAACATAGAGCCGAAACTAAAATGTATGTATGTATATTTCCTTGTGTTATTATGTCACAATGTTTGTGGGCATCATAGCATTACAAGACACTAAGAAAGGATTTTGCAAAATTTTAAATTTTAAGGGGTAGAAATCGCGAAAAGTAAACAATCCCCATAAGAAATACATTGGAGCGAGAGAGATAGCATACATGATACATGTATATACATACATACAACAGCGTAGAACGGCCATGTCTCTAAAGCGCCAAGCTATAGGCCGTAGCGAAGCACGGACGAAACAGCTAGTTCATCATAAAAACTATAATTTCCCGTGAATAAAATTTCTATTTTAATTCTTATGCGAGTGAATTATTGTAATGTCGATGTCGTAACAAAGTTTAGCGACCTTTGAACAAGTGACATTCCCTTTCCCCAGTGACCGTGCCACAAAGAACTAATCGCTCGAGGAGACCAAATTTTCTCCCACCTTGGCAGATTCCCCCTGATGTCATAGAATTTCTAATTAGCAATGATTGGGTACAATTTATCTCTGCTAATACTATTTTCTTTTTGCAGCTTTAGCAGCGCTGGCTGGAAGTCAATTAAGAGCAAATCCAACTCGGAATCAACAACAATCCACAAACCAATCCCAAAGTCAAACTCAAGAAATGACTGTACCTAATGATCTCATTGGCTGTATAATTGGAAAAGGGGGAACTAAAATATATGAAATAAGGTCAGTCATGAATAAACTTTGATTTTCCTCCTAAAGCAGCCTTTGTTTCAGAGAAGATAGTCCTTATCGAGATAAAATATTCAGAGATATTATTAGATGGTAGGTATAGGAAAACCGACATCTGTTGCTTTTTACACTTCTACACCTAGGTGGTTCTAGCCTAAAATTCTTGAACAATAAACCTGTATAACCATAGTATAATTATATTATCTAGTCACTAGATTCTAATTTAAGACCCAAAAAATTCGTGGGAGGCTTCCCCCCCCTGGAACCGCCTATGGTACTATATCTCTTAAGAATATACGTACACGGTAACTGCCCCCATAGGAATACTTTTATTTAATAAATGAATGTCCTTGAGAGCACTTCTAGACAGTTTCATACTCTTAGAACTAGTGCTAGCCAGCGTCTATGGCACGTTGAATACACCAGTTCCCGTTAGATCACTGAAGTTAAGCAACGTCCAGAGAGATTGTACTATGTGGGCGTTCACAAGGGTTCGCTCCCTCGTGATGCTGGCTATTTTTCTGGCCCAACCCAGGCTGGGTGAGGTCAATGTGCGTAGTTGGTTTGCAAGTTTCCAGCAAATGAAGGGTGAAACCTCCGTCTTGAATGACCAATAGATTTTAAAGAGACATTAAGCCAAATTAAAAAAGAAAGAAAAAAAAACTTCTACTGGCTTTGAAATCTCATAGATTCTAAATCTTTTCTAAAATTTGACTCTGTTGCCTTCTGAAACATTGGATTGTCTTCGTTGTACCTAACTGAAATATCATTTTAATTGCAGACAAATTAGTGGAGCAATGATTCGAATCTCAAATGCAGAAGAAAGAGAGTCGAACTCAACTGACCGGACCATTACAATAAGTGAATTTATCAACTCACAAAGCGAGAAAGTTAAATATGGTTGAAAAATAGCTATTTAAGATAAATAATTAGCCTGACGATACAGATGGAAAATGCAGTCTTATTATTGAGTCTCAGTAAGCTCCGAAACTTTTGGGTGCAATCAAATTTAATGCTGGCAATTTTTACCTTTTTTAAGCGGTTTTCATGAATGCCATCTAAAAAGAGAAATATTTAGTAAGAGCCAAAGACTTGAAATTTGGTATGTACCTATGTCAAATTTAGGGTCAAATTACGCCTCAGATTTTTTTGGGGGGGACAGTATTTTTTTAGCCAGTAAAATAATAAACCCAGTATTACATTGGCAGAGTTTTGAAATTATATTAGGTAGTACTTAATTGATTCTTTTTTCTCTTATTCATTCATAGGATATCAATGGAAACAGCAGGCATGCCCATGGGCGGTTATCACTACATAACACCAAATCATATTGTAAAGGCATCCATCCATTAGAAATGTTAGAATATCTCGAAACTAATTCAGAATCCTCAGAATCTGGAATCATCTGGTAAAATGACAATTATAAAATACTAGTCAATAAAGCTAGTCGAATTTTTAGTTTTTTTTTTTTTTTTTTTTTAAAAAAAAAAAAAAAATCATGTTTTTAAATTTTTATTTCATAATGTTATTGCTAAGATGAATATTAATTATAATCTTGAATTGGATATATGACGTTAGCTGTAGGCTGTTTCATCATGTCGGTTGTATAAAGGAGTTACTCCAAGAAATATTTCACTTCTTTATCATCGAGACAGGATTAATAGTTAACCGTTTTTTCATCTTCCATTAGCCAACTAAGTCTATTGAAATAAGTATATATCCCTACCAACTTAGTCCATTGAAATATTAGTATTTGTTATTACTGATTTTTGGTATTATAAAATTTCAAATATATTCTTGAAATTAAATTTGAATACATTTTTTAGATAGTAAATATTTTTTGTTTGAAATTAAATTTCTGTACAAAATATGTATCTTCAAAATTAGTCTTCCCTATCATATTGTTTCTAGGTAAATTTTAAAATAAATAATATTTTCTTCTTTTAGGAATTCATTTACTCTTGGTAGTTTTCTTCTGATCTTTTGTCAAAGTCCGTAGAGGAGCCAATACGAGGGTTCCAAAAGTTTGTGACCCGACCAATAAGGGGTTAATGTATTTTAGTTCATGTCTTGCACTGTCTGATTGTAATACGAGGTAAAATTATCCAAACATTTTGATTATTTCAATTTTGATAGGTCATCTTTGTTACGACCTGTTCAGCCCTCCCATGTGTTTGGCTTCTGGAATGTGGCTGCTCCGAGATATCTCAGCCCCCCCAAAAGTACAGACCTGGCCCCTAGCAACTATTATTTATTTTCAATTCTGAAACCTGAGCTGAATAAAAAAAAAAATAGTGTTTGTAATGCAGCGATGAGATCGGCTATTTTAGAGTCTTTTGAATATAACTACTTATTGACGACATAGAAATGTTACTCAAAAGATGTAAAAAATGTTTTGAGGTCAAGAGGGATTATGTTAAAAAATAAGACTCAGTCGATTTTAATTTTCCTTCTCCACCTGAGTTAGGCCACGAACTTTTGGAGCGTCCTCGTAAATAATTGTCTGATGTTGCTTTCATAATTTCATAGAAAAACATATTAATTCCTTTACCCATATCCCAATAGAAATAGCTTTCATTTCCCCACATTTACAATTTTTTTCTGAATTGCATTCTTCATTTTTAAAAAAAATATTCCCTACTATCCTTAAAATATTTTATCTGCAAAATAATTTGCTCCTATATTTCTGGATCATTTTTAATTATGAAATTAGTATAAAATTCATAAAAAATTGTGCCAAATATATTTGCTCATTTTATAAATGTTTGCTACTGTGCCAAAATCTTGCTTGATAAAAAATAATATCAATAAAAATAAGGTGTAAAAAAAATATATTTAATAGAAAAAAATGAATTGGTTTAAAGAGAAAGAAATGTTCATAAATATGGATGTCCATAGTCCAAAAATATTTTTCAAACAAGAATTATGTAATATGGATGTCCATAGTCCAAAAATACTTTTCAAAAAAGAATTATGTAATATGGATGTCCATTGTCCAAAAATACTTAATAGGTATAGATTTGGATAAAATAGAAAATAGATTTGAAAAATACTCCCCTTTTAACAGAAAAAGTACGGATTGCAATTTTCTCGCAAACTATTGTTCCATTTTATTTTTTTTAAATAAGGTTCATACTTGAGTTCTTTTCTCTTTTTACCCTTTCATATCTAGTGTTGTGTTAATTATTACCCATCTGTTATGTTAGTTACTATACCTTCAGTATTATGAAACGCAGTTCTATCTTATATATTGTTTAGTGTTTATGTTTTCGTCCTTTGATATATTTAAGTAAATGGGCTCAATAAAAATCCCGAAATCATTTTCGAGCCACTACTGTTGACCTCATATCTTCACTCAAATATATAAAAATAAACTTGGAAACCTATTAGTTTATTGACTAAAGGCGAAATTCATAGTCGTCCCTTGAGAGAAATAAATACCTACTCAATGGTCCCTCTGAGGAACATTTTTTCACTCAGTCAATTCATAGTCACCTCACTTGAGTTTTGACTTGAAAAAATTCCAAGTCAAGTTTTATATTGAGAAAATACTTGGTGCAATTGAAACTTAGTAAAATCTCGAGTGGCCGAATGCTCTATTTTTTTCAATAGAGCGCTATATACCTTACTAATGGGTGCCGCAATATTAATTATTTCGATTAACAGAATTTTCAAAAATTCTGTTTTCAAGATAAGAACTAATAAATCTGTTCCCATTATTATACTGTTACACCAGTTTCATTTAGAACACTGAAGTCCAGCAAAGTTTTACTAAAGGTGTTCACGTAGGTTCGCTCGTGATGCTGGCTATTTTTTCGTCCCAACCCAGGCTCTGTTGTGAGTAGCTGGTTTGTAAGTTTCCAGCGAATGGTGGGTAAAACCCCCGTCTCGACGAGCCAATAGATTTTATGAAGTTAAGCAAAAGAAAAAAAAAAAGTGCTAATCTTATATCACTGCCAAGATCTAATTTTTGTGGTCCCGAAACAAAAAATGCGTCAATTTTTTTTTCTTTCTGTTTTCTCTCCTGTTCAGGGCCGGCTCTACCATATAGGCGAACTAGGTAACCGCCTAGGGCGGCAAAATTTAGGGTGCGGCAAAATCAAAATGGAATTTTATTTTCAGGGGGATATGAAAAAAAAATTATACACATATAGACGTGCATTTTTGTGTATAGGTATGATTGATAATTCATAACAAGAATTATCAATCATAAATACCAATAGTAAAACCAGGGGTATGACACTCCGGCTAAATCTGTCGTTGCTTAAAGGCTACAACCCACACATATAAACTTGAAAAATTCTAATTAAAATTGTGTGGATTTAACAAATGTTTAGTGTCCATTATTTCTGTTGTAAATATATTTGACTCTGAATTGTGCAATATTAACCAGAGGAAAATTCATGGCCAGATTTTGATTGAAATTTGTGCAAAAATCATGAATTTCACTACTAGGAGGGATAACTATTCAGTACTATCATTAAAAATATGAATATGAGTACTTTTACTATTTATATTAATTAACGAACAAATTAAATATTATATTCAGGGGGCGGCAAATTCTCTTGAGCCGGCCCTGCTCCTGTTTTACCATTTGATGATTCTGTCCTTTAAAATTTTATATTTTGAATGAAGTTATAGTTATGAATAAAACAGTTAGGTATAGTCTCATATGATATATTTAGAATTTTAAGTTTCTTTTTATTACATATCTTTACTTCCCTTGTCCTCCTAACTTTATAAAAACTTCCTCTTCTTCCCATGTACCCTTCCATATCCTTTTAACCATATCAACATTTTTTTAGATGTACCCACAAATTGTTTCGAATAGAAAACCATTCAATTGAACTTTTGCCTCTTCATCAAAAATCAAATTGTGTAAGCAGGGTGGTAGAGATTTTAAAATTAAAATTAGGATTATCATCTTTCTTAGAAAGCCTTTTTTATTAAAAATTGAAAAGTAAACCTATTCGTGCACTCGTGCCATTTATTATGTTTGTTTTTTAAAATTTAGAATTCAAAGTTTATTAATAATTCTACTTTTGATTATTGGTTCGCTATACAAAATTTTGAACATAAAAATGTCTTTTCCTTTTTATTAAAATTAATCAACTTCCCGAGTTAGAATCGGAATATGTTTTTGAGAGATTCACAGATTTGGTAAGGCATTCAATTTTGTGTGACCAAAACTCGACCTCCCTGTAGGAATGTTAACAAATTAAATAAATAAAAACTTTTTCATATATTCAAATTTTATTCTTTGACATAATAATAATATTGATAAAATTGTTTATAATTTTTTTTTGTTTTTACATTTGACATCTTAAAAATTGTATGACAGAAAGATCTTGTATATTTTAGGAAGATGTACCTAAATTAAAATAGTAATTATTTTTTTATTTTAATTATATACAGCTATATATAATTATTTGGTTCATTTTTAAAAGAGAACACAATACATTATTATACTGAATGAATTTACATTAACAATACTCAAAGTTTAAAGTCACAATAAATCTGCCTGAATTTATTTTAGATCAGACGCTTAAATCAAATATTTTTTTTTTATATAAAAGACGATGTTCGTTACTATCTGTTAAATAGTTCTCCAGTATCTCTACCATAATTATTTTGTACTTTAATTTCACTAGATACTTATACATTTTTGAAATGGAATTATCTTTTCTGAAATAAATTCATCTTTTCTGAAATGAAATCTTCTTTTAAAAATATAAAATAATCTTTTCTGAAATGAAATGATCTTTTCTGAATTAAATTCATCTTTTCTGAAATGAAATCTTCTTTTCTGGAATAAAATCATTTTTTATCTGAAATAAAATAATCTTTTCTGAAATTAAATGATCTTTTCTGAAATAAATTATTCTTTTTTGAAATAAAATCATTTTTTTCTGAAATGAAATGTTCTTTTCTGAAATTAGATGATCTTTTTTGAAATGAAATGATCTTTTCTGAAATGAAATAATCTTTTCTGAAATGAAATAATCTTTTCTGAAATGAAATAATCTTTTCTGAAATGAAATAATCTTTTCTGAAATAAAATAATCTTTTCTGAAATAAATTCATCTTTTCTGAAATGAAATCTTCTTTTTTGAAATAAAATCATTTTTTCTGAAATGAAATGATTTTTTCTGAAATGTAGGTAATGATCTTTTCTGTCATACCTACTCAATATTACTTGTATTCAAAATCATAGAATTATATTTTACAAAAACAAATCGAGAATACACACATATCCATGAGTGGAATCTGGATACATATCTTTCGATTTAAGTTTTATTCAATTTTAATTGTTACTATTGACGTTTTTTTTTTTTTAATTTGAATAAATAGAATGTATAAATACATACCTAATCATAAATGAATGCGATAGACACAAGTTGTTGAACGTAAAATACTCCCAGTGATTATAACAGCTAGAAAATCCTAGAATATTCGGTGTGGTATCGATTGCTGCATCATATTTATTAAACAATCAAGCAGAACAAAAACTCTAATTAATTATCATCTGATTGTTCAATAACTAAAACTTTAATTCGGCATTTAATACATAATTGAAATTAACTAAACTCAACATCATTAATCATTAGCCAAAAGAAAATCTTAAAAATAAAGAGAATAATGAAAAACAAATAGGTAATATAATGTCGAATAGATCATTTGAAAAAAAAAAATTTATACATATAATAAACATTTCTTTTGATTTATTATATTTAATTTTACGGCCATGTCTCTAAGACGCCAAGCCTTAGAAGCTGTAGAGAAGCATGGACAAACAGCTAGTTGTTATATAAGATTACTTTTAACCATGATTAATTCATTGTAATTGAAAGATTTTCAAAATATAACAATACATGCTTTTAATTACATATTTTACAAATCAAAAGATAGATTAGAGAAAATTGCTTGAAAAATTGCAATTTGTGTATGAATCATAGATACTTACTTATAAAGAAATGTTTGAATATATTTGAGTTATACATTTTATCCGAATTAGGAATATATAGAATATAGGTTTTGTAATATCACTAGATTAGCTTTATTAGTGTAGAGCCATACTTGTTTTTGTAAATACTCATATTACTATATTATTATTTTGAAAAGACATTCTCTAAATTAGAAAGTTAAATAAAATTTATAATAGAACCAATTTTCTTTTTAATATATTCATAAAAATTATTGTTTAAGCTTTGAAAATATTCCAATAAAAGAGTAACAGTTTGAAAAAAATCTCTCATTTACCAACTGTGCTGAATTTACATAAACTGATACCTTGTTTTACCATTATTTAGTCTCAAAGAGTTTTGAATCTTCAATATATAAATAATATCATTGTAAATAACAATGATATTTCGTAATTTTCTGAGTTTACAAACATACCTAGTAATTATAAGGAGATATATTCAGATGTTTGGAATTTCAAAAAGGAAAATATAAATAAAAGTCAGATGTTTTAATACAATATATACTTGCATATCAGCATTATAAATCGTATGAATAAATTGTACCATCTGGAAAACTATTCAGAATATAACCTCATCCATGGCACCTCCTTGAGGCAGTGTTCTTCAGCTTTTTTGCCTTTACTGTGGATAAAACTTCCTTTAGACAGTCGACTAATCATTGAGAAGTATAAGATCCAAATTCTTTCCATGTACCTATTGTGAAATTATTTGATTAAAGGTCAGACTCGGATATTAATTCGTCATCTTATGTTTGTGTAATCGCAGCAATCGAATTATTGGACTTGAACTAAGAACATATGTATCAGAGATAGTGAAAATGAATGAACTTTCGATTTACCCTTAATGATTATACAGCACGCCAATGCTATTATAATTCAAAGGAATAACCAAATGATTTCTGGTAGAAATTTTAGATATTATAGTTAGATACTTTCTGGGTCAAATCGTGTTTTCAATATCTTGTCTTAGTAACTAGTGAGTGGAGGTTTGGTAACCCAGGGTGCATCGAAAGTACATTCATCTTCGATAAAAATATATTTCTATTTTATTGGAAAATATATATTATTTATTTTGCAATTTTTTTTCTCTCTTTATTTTGCATAAATTAGCAATTTGGTTTGCACATTTTAAATTATTTACAGGGTAAAATAACAAAAAAAACCTTTGTAAAAACAATATTATGTTTTGAAAATTACACAAAAAAAGTACCAAATTTTGTATTATTTTTTAGGCATTGTAAGCAAATTATAAAGGAAATAAATTTTATTTTTGCAGTGTTTTTTAAGTTATATTTATTGAATATTTGAAGGAGATAGATTGAAATTTGTTTTGGTTACTGTTCATTGAACTTTCATTAAAGGACAATTTGTTAAGCGTGAAGTACCTACATAAATTCCTAATTCTTTATTAACACATTTAGAGCTAAATATTCTTTTGAGTTAAAAATGTACAGTATTTAGAACATACTGTATTATTTCAAAAGATAAAGTATTTGAACTATCTTCTTATCAATTTTTTTATATAATTTATTCTAGCAAATATAATAATATATTTATTTATATTATTTTTCAAAACGAAGACTTTAGAGACAATCAAAAAATTTTAGATTTTTTTTCTTCGCATCGAAAATATCAGACGAAAAGAAAATCAAATCAGCATAAAAATTTAAAAATATTTTATTTTTCTTTGTTTCTCATCTTTTTTTTTTTTTTTTTTTTTTTTTTTTTTTTTTTTTTTTTTTTTTTTTTTTTTTTT
>CM022883.1:9233979-9253372 GCA_012654025.1 Pachypsylla venusta
CTACCTCATTATGGTTTTACTTGACATAGTATCCCAATTTAACAAAATTAATTATAGTCAAGTGAAGATATAGTATTATATATTACCTACCTCATTATGGTTTTACTTGACATAGTATCCCAATTTAACAAAATTATTCTTTAAATAATTTTAATTTATTTTACGATTTAATATCTTACGATTCTTTAAATTTATTTTACGATTTAATATATCTTACGATTCTCTAAATAATTTAAATTTATTTTTCGATTTAAAATCTTACGATTCTATAAATAATTTTAATTTATTTTAATTTTGCTGATATTGACTCTCGCTACTTTAAAAACATTCCCTAAAATTTCATATTTTACGCTTCAATGGAATCAAAATATTCCTGTGGTCCTCGTAAATGACAAGTTTTCCATATAGCGTTGACCGATTTGAATTGAGCTCGCTATTTCCCAGAATGACCAGAGACCCCCACTTAACTTTTGAACGGATTAGATTTTTTTTTTAAATTTTGAAAAGCTCTAGGGATAGAACAGAAGCCAAGGCCAATTGAATGGTTATGGTGAGTGGTGAGATACAGGTTCGAGAATCAGAAATGAATTTTATTGACAAAAAGTGTGGATTACTAGAGAAATTTAGATGGAATGGTTGTTAAAATAAAAGTTCAAATAAATTAAAGGCTAACATAGCTTTTCTTTAAAAAAAATCATCAGGGGTGGAGCTAGAGGGGTCTAAAATTTATGTCACTGTGAGTGTGAGTCACATATGATATGGTTCCATATTGAAATTTTAGCATGGAACCCTAATAAATATATATGTGATAAAAAGTTTTGGCACACAATTCAAGATCTCAAATAGCGTCTATGGCACGTTGAATACACCAGTTCGATCACTGAAGTTAAACAACGTCTAGCGAGGATGTTCACGTGGGTTCGCGTCCTCGTGATGCTGACTAATTTTCCGGCCCAACCCAGGCTGGGTGAGGTCAATGTGGGTATCTGGTTTGCAAGTTTCCAGCGAATGGCGGTTAAAACCCCCGTCTCGAATGACCACTAAATGCAGACAAACGCATTTTTTTTATTCGACTACGACTACTGTTTTACGCACTTTGAATTGAGGGAGGGAGGGAGGGGTATTTTTTTAGCCAGTAAAATAATAAACCCATGTGTCACATTAACAGAGCTTTTTTTGTGACCATTCAAAAGGTTTGTTATAGAAAATAATGAACCAAATATAATATAAATATTGTTTTTTGTGTCAAACGCATAATATTGCATTGTCCTAGATTTGTGGGTATTACAGTATTACAAGGGCCACACTAGACTAAACCATCACTGCACTATATATTTATTTGCTCTTGTTAAGACGCCACTAGTCGCTATCCACTACCCATTCAATTGTCCTCACGAGGCTGAGTGTACACCAGACAACCAATCACAATTTCGAAAAAAATCCTGTTCTGCTAGGATTCGAACCCATCCCGCGTGCAAAGTCAGTGTGATACCCATTAGGCCAGCGAGGCTGAAATAAACCAAAATAGGATAATGAAAATAAATTACCCTCAAAATAGTTAATATTTATATATTTTTTAATTTCATTTGAATTCAATATGTCAGAAAGTATAGTGTAAGATTGGTCTGTTATATCA
This sequence comes from Pachypsylla venusta, assembly GCA_012654025.1. NCBI lineage: Eukaryota > Metazoa > Arthropoda > Insecta > Hemiptera > Aphalaridae > Pachypsylla > Pachypsylla venusta. Next base: position 9,235,616 of record CM022883.1, read on the forward strand.
TCTGACCGGTTTCTGCTTTTGATAATGACCCCAATTTCAGCAGAAACACATCAGTGAGAGGAAGTTTCTCATGCGTGGTGTACGTGTATTATAGCACTATAAAGTCTGTTAAACTTATTCTTTTTCTGGTCAATAAGATTGGTATTATGTTGATCCAGACCGACGATTTAAGACGTTGGATGCACTAGATACCGTAAGATCACTGAAGTTAAGTAACGTCCATCGAGATTTTACTTGGTTCCCTATCCAACCAAGGCTGGGTGGACATAATGTGTGTAGCTGGTTTGTCTTCAGCAAATGAACGTGATGACCATTATTATTAATGAGACGCTAAGCAAAATAAGAATTGGTCGACTCTGATTGATAATTTCGAACGTTAGTCATTTGTATCAATGTTTTGTGTTACATATGAGAAACAATTCAGTGTTTAACCGGCGGCAGTGACAAGACGGTGAAAAATGTATAGGTATGGTGTGTGACTGAAACTGTTTTTTTTTTTTTTGCTTAACATGTATTGATTATTCAAGACGGAATTCTTACTCTCCATTCGCTTGAAACTTACAAAACAGCATTGACCTCACAGACCCCTGTGTGGTTTTCAATTTTTTTGATAGCTCAACTCTAAAACACACAAAATAATTAAATTAAAATATTTTATTCATGTCAGATTTTGGCATATTTGCACAAGGAAAAGCAAACACTTTAGGGAAAGAAAAAAATAAAAAAGAAGAAGGAGAGAAAGAAAGAATATAGAAGAATAAGGAGAGAAAGAAAAAAGTAAAAAAGAAGAAAGAGAGAAAGAAATAATTAAGAAGAATAAGGAGGAAAATAAAGAATTAAGAAGAAGAAGAAGGAGGGAAATAAAGAATTAAGGAGAGAGATAGTTTAGCTAGTTTAATAAAGTTCATTCAAAGGGCGGGGTTAATTCCTGAGGAATTCTCTTCCAGCAACCCTTAAATTACTATGGCCAAGAGAATTTCTACAGCCACGGAAAACCGCATGTATATTTGTCGTGGATTTTGGGGTACGAAATCCTATATAAATATATGAACACAACTGACAAGTTTCTGACTAACTTAAGTGTAATTATTAATTTTATCACTTTGTGGTTGCTGTCAGTTGGAAATCCCCAAAGTCCTTGTCATGGCCAAGAGGATGATTTCGACATCGTACTGGCCATTGTCCAGGAAGCTATTATACCAAATGGTAAACAATAATATCTACCTAATCTTCAAACTACTACAACTCACTGTAAAGTACTTGAACAAATAAAATGGGTAATAGGATTTTGGTAATAAGGTTGTAAGGATTTAATATTAAAACCTATAAGAATTATTATAAGTAAGTATCTATTTTTATGAGCTGTTGATAAACTTTGACACTGTTCCTTTCGAAATCAGCTATAAGTTAGTAGTACCTAAGTATAAGAATTACTATAAGCACTAATAATAACAATTTGCTTAGGAACTTGGAAGATAGAAGAGAGCGCAACTTATAAAGAGCTTAAAGTGCCTATCATGCCCCATAAAAAATTTTTGGAGGACTTTAGCTTAAACTTGATAAGCCATTTATGATTAGTCGTCACGCCAATGGCTAGACCCTAGGGAGTCTAAGTGAAAAACACAACTTTTTAGAAGAGCAAATATAGGCATTATGAACATCCTCACTATGGCCAGTTCTACGCAGCAGAGCGTCCAGAAACGCTTATCATTACAATTCCTGCCAAAAGCCATCAAAACCTTTTTGATAGCCTCAATATGAACCTATTTCCACAACTGAACATAGATATAAAATATGATGAACAGTTGATTTTAAGAGAAACGCTGCCACAACAAAAATACAAAAGAGCTATGGGCTTCTTTACCTAAGCCATTTGTTTCAATTTATGTGAACCAAGCGAGCTTATAGACATTTTGGACTCACAATCTTGAACTCATGCATTTTGGACTCACAATCTTGAATTTATACATTTTGGACTCAATTGTGAAGATTTTTGTGTAGAGCGTACTGCCATACGGATATGAGGTAAGAACTTTGGGAGATGATCAAAGAGAAAGATTGGAAGCAGCGGAAATGGGATGTGGAGGAAGATGACGCAAGATAAGCTGGATGAGAAGAAAAACGTATAAAGGATTTAAATGATAAAGATATTGAAATAATTTGTAAAATCAAAATATTTGAATATAAAATCATTAAACATATTCCCTGAAAACACCAGTTCCCGTTCGATTACTGTTAACCAACGTGAGATTGTTTTATGAGGGAGGGTGTCACGTGGGTTCGCCCCCTCGTGGTGCTGGCTCTTTTAATGCCCAACCCAGCCTGGGTGAGGTCAATGTGGGTAGCTGGTTTGCAAGTTTCCAACGAATGGAGAGTAAAACCCCCGTCTCAAATGACCAATAGATGTTAAAGAGACGTTAAGCCAAAAATATAAATGAAACTTATTTGCTGGCAAAATTTTGGGTAAGAGAGTATGTGTCCAAGACGTTATTTAAAGGACATAATAATCAAATTCGAGCTCCCACAGGGTACAGTCAACTCTTCTTTATTATACTCTATTTACACTAATAAAATTAGTTTGGTAAGTTCAGCAAAGATTTTTACATTTGCTGATGATACCTTACTATTTTTAGTCTCCGACGACTAGGAAGATTTCCACAGGATCGCCTTTCATGATGTCAATACGATAAATAATTGGTTTCAAGATATGTCGTTAAATATCAATATTAACAAAACAAACTATATGACAATATCTGCCTCAGAACATGGAAACCCCAGACATTCTTATTTAGTCATCTGCAAAAATCAAACAATACACCACACTCATACAATACACAAACACCCTCTACATGCACTAAAATCAATCATGTTAATAATATCAAATACTTAGGCATAGAGATCAATCAACACTTAAATTAGTCAAAATATATTAACAAAATAAATAGCAAATTTAGAACACTGACCAATGTCTTCACAAAATAAAAGACTCAAAGATCCCAAAATTTTAAAAATGGTGTACTTTGCATTCGCTCAGTCGATACTACAATATGGAATAATAGCCTGGGGTGGTGCATACAATTCCACTCTAAATAAACTCTGTAGAGCTCAGAATATATTAACAAACCACCCGACTATCCTTCTGATCTGCTCTACAGAGAGTATGATGTATTAGACATCCGAAGTATGTATAATTCACCGAATCCTATCCCTCATCAACAAATACAATATATATGATACAATCCCCAGAATATCCTCCACCACAAGACAAAATGTCACCGCTCAATTATGACATGTCAAACTTAACCTGGTTAAAAGAAGTACACTTAATTTCTATACTAAATTTATTAATTTAATACCACCAACATTGACTATTATTAAAACGTTTAATAAACTAATATTAAAAATTAGATATTTTAATTACATACGTTCACCAGAATTCAATGAAATATTAAATTTAATAAACACTGCCTAACCTACTCTTCTTCCAAAGTGTGATATCTGTCTTACGTATAGGGTGTAGGATCTCCAGAAAGGCAGTTTGGACTAAGTATTTTATATACTTGGTCGTTTGGATTCATTCACCACTTATATGTGTAACTATTGTTCTTCTGTATCCCATCCCTAAACTCTTCTTCCAAAGTGTGATATCTGTCTTACGTATAGGGCGTAGAACCTCCGGAGAGCCATTTTGGACTCAGTACATACTCCGCCGTTTGGGTTCATTCACCACTTCTATTGTGTAACTATTGTTCTTCTGTATCCCATCTCTAAACTCTTCTTATAAAGTGTGATATGTGTCTTACATACAAACGTAGGACATCTGAAGAGGCATTTTGGACTCAGTACATATTCGGTCGTTTGGGTTCATTCACCACTTCTATAGTGTAACTATTGTTCTTCTGTGTCCGATCCCTAAACTCTTCTTCCAAAGTGTGTTATCTGTCTTACGTATAGGGTGTAGGACCTCTGGAGAGGCATTTTGGACTCTGTACATACTCCGCCGTTTGGGTTCATTCACCACTTCTATTGTGTAACTATTGTTCTTCTGTATCCGATCCCTAAACTCTTCTTCCAAAGTGTGTTATCTGTCTTACGTATAGGGTATAGGACCTCTGGAGAGGCATTTTGGACTCTGTACATACTCCGTCGTTTGGGTTCATTCACCACTTCTATTGTGTAACTATTGTTCTTCTGTATCCGATCCCTAAACTCTTCTTCCAAAGTGTGTTATCTGTCTTACGTATAGGGTGTAGGACCTCTTGAGAGGCATTTTGGACTCTGTACATACTCTGTCCTTTGGGTTCATTCACCACTTCTATTGTGTAATTCATTATTGTTCTTCCGCGTCTCATCCAATGTTGTACATCAATTTGTTATATTCTTCTCAGTCTGCTCATCTGATTTGATTAAATAACTCTTTTACTAAGTCAAGGTCTCCATTCCATATATTTGTTTATGATTCTACTCTTAAATGATTCCATCTGTTGTATAACAACGGGAGCATGTTATCATGGTCTATTACAGACTCAATGAGAACGGTCAATGGTGTCACACAGTGACATCCACATCAGGTGCAGATCTAGCTCAGGATGCAGAGGATCATTGCTGTGATTCCATCTGTCGTACAACAACGGGAGCATGTTATCATGGTCTATTACAGACTCAATGAGGACGGTCAATGGTGTCACACAGTGACATTCACATCAGGTACAGATCTAGCTCAGGATGCACAGGATCATTTCTGTGATTCCATCTGTTGTACAACAACGGGAGCATGTTATCATGGTCTATTACAGACTCAATGAGGACGGTCAATGGTGTCACACAGTGACATCCACATCAGGTGCAGATCTAGCTCAGGATGCAGAGGATCATTGCTGTGATTCCATCTGTCGTACAACAATGGGAGCATGTTATCATGGTCTATTACAGACTCAATGAGGACGGTCAATGGTGTCACACAGTGACATTCACATCAGGTGCAGATCTTGCCCAGGATGCACAGATTGCACAAGATCATTCAGAGGTTTCGTTTTGAATGTTGCTCGATGAAAGTTTTGTTAAAGATCCATCGATATTAAAAGATATGTCATTCGGGGAAATTCGTTTGCCCTTTCATCTCCTAAATAGAACTTTCAACACCCGATCATCAAATAAGGATGTAGTTGGCGAGATGGAAGATCTCGCAGAAGATGAGTTTTGGCACTGTTAGATGTGTTTACCAGGTAAAGTTCAGTGTTCTATGCCCTATGCTGATTCGATGAAAGGCTTGAAGTTTTTTAAACAGCTTCTTTGTAGATCGAAAGATTATTGGTCACAAAAAGATTTTGTGTCAACGTTTCATAGGGTGCTCTCAGACAGCCGCTTACTTACTTATCTTATAGCATATCACGCATTGTTTATACAAAGCAAGGAAAACACCAATACACAAACATGTTCGTATGGGAGTCCGCAGATCGAGCAATTAGAATTAGACCACAAGATCAGAGTGGGTCGGTCAGTGTGGTTTGTAAATTTTCAACGAATATAGAGAGTCTCGAAAGACATTTAGATATTCAACTTATCTAAATGTTTTTGTGCCTAACTGATGAGTTTTAATAAGAACGAAACACGTGTCTTAGGCTGCTTTGTGGATAGGTATGTATACATAGCGCTATCTGTGTAGTGATATATGGGCTAAATGTTAAAAATATATATTCATTACATTTAGTTATTTGAAAGAATGCCTGGTTATTGAGTTGAAGTATAAATATGTTCATGGATATGTAAACAATGCTTTTGTTTTTGCTGATTTCAGTAATATGTTGACAATTTTATGATTGTTTGTTCTGTGAAATCTGTCATGCTGTCATCAATGTTCGTCAATATTTGCTGTCTTCGAAACCATAGTTGTACTTTCTAACGGGAGGACTCTATAATGTTTATTATGGTGTGTCACCACAGAGCTGATTTGGAACGACTGCCATTCTCTTGTATCAATATTTTGTTTACATTTGAGTTCCAACTAATTGTTGAACTGACTGTGGTAATGGTGGTTAGGTGGTATCACACTATTTGTCATGATTCCAAAATTTTGGAATAATTATTTCGTTCAAAATTTTGTATATGTCTTGAAACACTAATATAATATTTTGGTGCCCCTATCACACTATTTGATGATACTTCCAAACAATATTATCTCCTTTCAAATTTTGTTGTGTTTTATACCATAGCAACCAGATATTTATCTACTTCAACACGCATTTTTTTTTTTTTTTTTTTTTTTTTTTTTTTTTTTTTTTTTTTTTTNTTTTTTTTTGAACCTAACCCAAATCTACTCCCACACGTTCTGCACAGCTTATTAACAATCCGTTACTGATCCCCATGTTCTCTCATCTTCTCGAAACGAAGTTCGGGTACTCAACTAGTTATTTTATTTATTTAGGTGTATTTTTCAATAATGAAATAGCATTAATTAAAATCACAAACGAAAAATACACCTCGATCTCCCATTCTAATATTCAGAAATAAGAACAGATCATATATTATTTTATTTATTTAGGTGTATTTTTCAATAATGAAATAGTATTAATTAAAATCAGAAGCGAAAAATACACCTCGATCTCCCATTCTAACATTCAGCAATAAGAACAGATCATATATTATTTTTTTTATTTAGGTGTATTTTTCAATAATGAAATAGCATTAATTAAAATCACAAACGAAAAATACACCTCGATCTCCGATTTTAAATTCAGCAATAAGAACAGATCATATACTATTTTATTTATTTAGGTGTATTTTTCATTAATTAAATAGCATTAATTAAAATCACAAACGAAAAATATACCTTGATCTCCCATTCTAACATTCAGCAATATTAAGAACAGATCATATATTTTTTTTTTATTTATTTAGGTGTATTTTTCATTAATGAAATAGTATTAATTAAAATCAGAAACGAAAAATACACCTTGATCTCCCATTCTAACATTCAGCAATAAGAACAGATCATACCAGCTTAAAGATAATATTCCAAGTTTCAGTTTATCTTGGTGTGTTCATAATATATCTTAACCATTCCATTAACAATTTCTTTCTATTCAATCGTCCATCAACTCTGAAATCAAATCAACTACCACACAAACATCTAGTAGTTTATTATAGTTCTAATTCTAAATTGTTTATTTTTCCATTTAACTAGAACATCACTATTAATTGTTTATATTATAAATATTAAAATAATATTCTATAACCTACATTTTTATTTTGAAAACACAAAGTGCAACAAGACGTATTTGAAAATATAATACAAATTTGTGCATCGTTAAAATGACCGTTAACATAATCAAAAGTGTTTTCAGCGAGTGAAAATTGTCTTCTTTCTTAAAAGACTGTTAGGTATATTTTTAAATTTTAACGTCGTTTTCTGTGTACCTATTTTTCCAGTAGGTATTTTTTTTTTTTTCAATATAATTTATATCTCCAAATAATATAATTTATTTTACAAGTGAAACCAAACATATTTATTTTAAAATATAAATCATATTATTTATTTAATACCTATTAATTTAAATATTTCAATTGGTTACCATTTATTAACAAACATGTTACCAAATTATTAAAATGTTACCTAATCTAGTTAATTTAATTAATTGTTTATTTTTATTATTTTAATTAATTTTTTTTTTTTTTTTAGTTTTCTTTTTATCTGCTTTTGAATGCCGAAACCTTCAGGTGATGACGATTGGACAGTGCAAAATTTAAAATTGTATGCTTTAACTAAATTATAACTAATATGATTATCCTATATAATTATTTATCGTGCCTTTGATTAATTAATTATTTATTTTTGTCAACATTAATTGATTTTACATTTAAGATTATAATTGTAATCATAATTGTATTCTATTTGTTGTTACATTATTATCGTTTGATGACGTTTCGTGGACTTTATCTTCTTCAGGACGTAGTGTTGAGAGACTATAGGTTCAGTTTTGTTTGTTTTGAGAATTACAATTTTATTGGACAATGGAACTGGTAAGAGATTTATTTTCTAGGTATTTTGGTATTTTTTGATTTGTTGAGCGAACAAGTGGCAAGTGGCAGGTCTAGAACAAACTGCAGACATTGCAAAATGCAAATATGTTTTAAATTAATGCCCAGCTCCTATGACTCAGTCGTCCTGCACTAGTCTTGCACTCGGGAGATCCAGGTTCGAATCCTGTCGTAGGTAAAAAATTGTCACTGTGGTTTGGATGTTTTCGGGGACCACTCAGCCTCGTGAGGCTGTACATATAATTGTATATGTATCTGTCAGAAGAGTAGTGCACCCAATCATTTTAATTCGCGAGGAAGGGTCCCATATCCACATTTCATCTTTAGTAGTAAGATGTGCGCTAACTGTCAGGGATATAGCCAGGATTGACTTCCGTGGGAGGTGTATTTTTAGGCTGCCCAATTTTTGAGGTGGAATTTTGTGCCTTTCTATAATATAATTATACCTATCCCTAAAATCGCCATTTAAATGCGGGAGTGTAGAAATTTCCGGTATATGGAGGGTATGTTTGTTAATGGCGAACGTGTCTTTTTTTGGGTCAGTTATATATATCTCTAAAATCGACAGTCTGGTCCGGTCGAATATGAGCGGAGGGTGAAGTAAGGTGATACGGTGAGGAGCTATTTCGACGTATATTACATATAATCGTGTATATACAAGGCAATATTGGGTTCGATCACTGTATGTGCATACGGTTTTTCTTATTCGGGTGTGGGGGTCCGGACCCGGAGCCCCCCTAGTGTGCGTCACACTGTGTCAGAAAATCAGATGCATTTGTCGATAGAAATTTGACATCAATGTATCTAAAAACCGAAGCTCGTGCCATCATAAAATTTTATTAGTTTCATTATCACTCGTTTCCTCAACATTAGTCAAACCATTGTCGTCACCTCTATATCTTGATACATCATTTTCCTCATTTCATCAGTTTCAATATCACTCCTTTCCTCACCATTAGTTAAATCATTGTCGTCACCCTTATATCTTGATACATCATTTTCCTCATTTCATCAGTTTCATTATCACTCGTTTCCTCAACATTAGTTAAACCTGATAAAGCATTGTCGTCACCCCTATATCTTGATACATCATTTTCCTCATTTCATCAGTTTCAATATCACTCCTTTTCTCACCATTAGTCAAACCATTGTCGTCACCCTATATCTTGATACATCATTTTCCTCATTTCATCAGTTTCAATATCACTCCTTTCCTCACCATTAGTTAAATCATTGTCGTCACCCTTATATCTTGATACATCATTTTCCTCATTTCATCAATTTCATTATCACTCGTTTCCTCACCGTTAGTTAAACCATTGTCGTCACCCTATATCTTGATTTATCATTTTCCTCATTTTATCAGTTTCATTATCACTCGGTTCCTCACCTTTAGTCAAAGCATTTAGTTTTCTGTTATCGCTGCTGGACTCTGGACTATGGAATCAACATTTCAATGTTCACAGAAGACATTTTTGATTTTTATTATAGAAAAGAACTGGTTGCAAGTCTCTATTGTGACTGCAATTATATCACTGCGACCTTTGATTGGATCTAGTGTGACAAGTTATTACTCTTAGTCTAGATTTTTATTATTTTTACTTCCTCTTAATATAGAAGTTAAAGTATTGTAATCGTGCAGAAAATTTGGACATTTTTTGACCTAAAAAATAGTCTGACGGGAACCCAGAACCAAAAATAAAGATCAAATATGTTATTTCCTATTGCTAGGCATATTCTCACTATTTAGGGTCATTTTTGAAGTTAGGAAATATTTGGAGCTATTAGGTTCAAAAAACTGATATTTCCGACGTATGACGTACAACGGAAAAACATAAAATTTGTCTGATTTTGATAAAATTTAGTATGCACAGTCACGCAAGTATTTAATTGACAATTTTTGGTATTTTGTAGAAATTTTGGCTCCTGAAATTTGAAATTTGTCGGCCCTGAAATCTGCCACTCTAGGTCAGCCACTGCCTTGCATAATTCTAAAAATAAAAAACTGTGCTAAAGTGACACATGGGATTATTTTTTAAAATAATACTATCACGAAAGAGTAACGTCAGCAACCATATAGGCGGGCAAATCCTTTTAAAATAATAACATCACTTAAGAGAAAAGTTCACAGTCGGAGGCTGCAAAATCTTTTTAAAATAATACCATCACTAAAGACCAAAGTTCACAGCCGAAGGCTGCAAAATCTTTTTAAAATAATACCATCACTAAAGACCAAAGTTCACAGCCGGAGGCTGCAAAATCTTTTTAAAATAATACCATCACTGAAGACCAAAGTTCACAGCCGAAGGCTGCAAAATCTTTTTAAAATAATACCATCACTAAAGACCAAAGTTCACAGCCGAAGGCTGCAAAATCTTTTTAAAATAATACGATCACTAAAGATCAAAGTTCACAGCCGAAGGCTGCAAAATCTTTTTAAAATAATACCATCACTAAAGAGCAAAGTCCAGAGATGAAGGCTGCAAACGGCAGCAGAAAAAATTATAATAATAATATCACTAAAAGACTTCAAACTTTAGAAGAGCAACATCTACATTCGATGGTAGTCTGATAGAATGATTAAGGAAAAGAGAGTCTAGTACGGTTTTCCGTATCATTTATTTTTTCGGCTTACCATCTATTAGTCATTCAAGACGGAGGTTTCCTCCACTTACACTTTGCTGGAAACCTGAGTTGGGTCGTGAACAGCTCGAACCTATGTGGTATGGACATTGGACAGTCATCATAATCATAAAATTAGTTATTGGTCCCTATTGAGCGAGAATCATAGAATTTGTTATTGGGCCCTAATATTGAGTCATAATCATAGAATTTGTTATTGGGCCCTATTGAGCCATAATCATAGAATTAGTTATTGGGCCCTATTGAGCGAGAATCATAGAATTTGTTATTGGGCCCTAATATTGAGTCATAATCATAGAATTTTTATTGGGCCCTATTGAGCCATAATGATAGAATTAGTTATTGGGCCCTATTGAGCGAGAATCATAGAATTTGTTATTGGGCCCTAATATTGAGTCATAATCATAGAATTTGTTATTGGGCCCTATTGAGCCATAATCATTTAACCGGGCCATTTTCAGTAAGATCTACAGTTCACATGGCAACTATCGAAGCTATCATAGTACTAGAATATTTTTTTTATTGTTAAGTAACGCCGCAAGAGCACGTCTTGGATGATAAGATTGCGTTTTTATGTGTGACGAAATATTGATCGGTCGAGAGAAAGAGGCCATCGCAACGACAATTGGATTATGTCATGAGATGACATGGATCAGATGAGATGGATTGCCGACTGACAACAAATTGATATTGTCTCATTGAATGCATGCGTCACAAAGAGTGTCAAAACTTGGTTGAACACAAAATGGTAATTCGGACCTGCTAATTAATGGTCTCCTTTGGTGAACATAACATTTTTTTTGACCGAAGGAAATGAAGTCTAGATTTAACTCCAAAATAATCTTTTAATATAAGTCCGATTTTCATGAGACTCAGTACTTTAGTATACTATACTCTTAGACTCAACTCTAGTTGATAATGTCGTAATAGACGAAAGCGCTCGTGATTCAACAATATTTTTTTTGCAGTCGATACAAATTTTTTTTTTATTGAAATTTATATTTCATAATGACTGCAAACATCCTAAATACCATCTCCAAATTCTTATTATTATGGTTTTTTGTTCCCTACTGGGCTACTAAAGTCCTTATGGTGACCCATTAATAGAGTTAGGTCTACAAATTGTTACAACACTACTAGTTATCATTGACCATGTGAGATCTAAAAATAACTCATCGATTTTTCTTAAGTCTGTTTGTACCTTGATAACTCCCGAACACTTTAGCCGAATTTCGTAGAACTGAGTTTAGATATTTATTAATTATACGTTCATACATTTGGTTGATTATTTTTGGGCTTTACTGCGTTATCTGGGTCTTTTGTGCCCATGGAGTGAGGTCTTCATCTTCAGTTTATGTTTTTCTATCTATACTTATAAAACACAAAGCCCAGTTGGTATACTGACTGACTCACTGATAATCAACGTAGCTCCACGATGTCTAAACGTAGAGACTTGAAACTTGGGACACAGGTTCCTTTTAGTATGTAGGTGCGTAATAAGAAAGGAAAAAAATTAAAGTTCAAGAGGGAGCAAATTACCGCCAAGGCTGATGCGCTCAGAATATGAGCGGAGGTTGAAGTTAAGACCATCCAACAAATATCTACCCATGAATTCCACTAAATTGTTTTAAGTAATTTGTTCTACAGAAGTGAAACGGCGAGCAGTGCAAAAAGTCATATCTTTGAGTAAAATATTGAATTTTCTAAATAGGAGCCGTGTTCTCTCCGAGGTCGGTTCCACCAAAAATCTAAAATTGAGAAGATTTAATTTCGCGATCTCGAAATTGTTATTGAACTTTGTAACCGTAGCGAAGCAGCTAGTACTCTTATAACTATAAGTATATATTATGAGGAGGTAACGCATAGGGATCTCTATGTAAAAAAAAAATTGGTTGGGTTAGTGAGTCTCCTCGCGTACTCCAAAAAAGTCTATTGTGGTGCTATAAAACATAAACGATGCTTTTTAGAGGTATTAAAAGCGTAAGAGTGAGAGATATAAAAAAGGACCAAGATAAAACACTTTGGAATAATAAAGTCCACCCTTACCTGGTTTGTTTAGGTGCCGATATTTGCAAAGAAAAAAACAAACAAATTGGTTAATTTTGGTTTATTTTAACTTCTGTAGTAAACGGTAAAAGACTCACTGGAAAAACTTTTTGCATTTTTTTTTTTTAAAAAGACCACTAACCTGTAGTTTTTCAGTTCTCACTCAAGTTTTTGATTTATTATTTTCAATAATGAACCTTTGGAATCGTCATGAAAAAAAAATCACCCCCCTCCTCAAAATTTGATACGTAGAATCTAAATCCGTTAGTACGTAAAATTTAGTATGGAACCCTATATATGTGAACAACGGGGACAAAAAGTTTCGGGGTCCAATTAGAGCCCAAATGGGACCTACATGCCAAATTTCATTAAAATCAGTGAACGCTAAGTGACAAAAGAGCTTATCACGGCGGACGGCGCGGCGGACAAATGGATTTTTTATTCGATTTTTTGATTCTGCGTACCTTGAAACGTAAAACATCAAATTTAGGGGAGGGAATTTTTATAATAAATCAAAAAATATATAATAATAAATCGAGTAATAAATAATAATAATAAATAAATCAGTAAAATAATAAATTCATACATGGGCAGATTTTTTTCAATGGCCAATTTAAAAATTGCTACGACCTTCTTGAGGGTTAATCCTCTACTAGTTTTAGGTAATTAAGTAAATTAACAATTTAATGTAAAATCAGTTGGAGGTATTTCGCAAATGGGCCTTTTTCTTTTTTTAAAAAAATGCCCCCGAACCGTTTTCGCAATACTTGCTTGTTCGTGGCCGTGTTTTTAATTACACTTCCTCTTGGCCCAGTTGTGGAATCGATTCCCAGTCGCAGCAGGCCCGTATCTAGGACAGGGTATTAAAGATTACCCCCCCCCCNATAATCCCTATACCTATAGTAAAACTCCTTTACATGACCCCCCCCCCCGAAATAAAATCTTTAGATGCCGTTTCCGGTATGCTAAATATATAATAAGGAGTGCCCTCAAAAAATATATCTCAAAAAATAATAATTGATGGATTAAATCCAACCGACATCGACACTGCTTAAACCAGTTGTGTCTCACTCTCTGCACTGCAAGTTACCTTATCAAATCGTATGTCCATTTATTTGACTTTTTCCTTGTCTGTCCTCATTACAACATTCCACACAAGGCTTGATATGTCCAAATCACAAAAAATGTCAATTTGGCCTTCAATTTATTATGGACATACTTCATTTTCATCATGTTCGATATTATTTGGTATTACTGCCAGCGTCTATGGCACGTTGAGTAAATCAGTTCCCGTTCGATCACTGAAGTTACGCAACGTCCAGCAAGGTTGTACCATGTGGGTGCCCTCGGTGTCCTCGAGGGTTCGCCCCCTCGTTAAGCTGGCTATTTTTCCGGCCTAACCCAGGCTGGGTGTGGTCAATGTGGGTATTAGCTGTGTTGAAAGTTTTCCTGCGAATAGAGGGTAAACCTCCCGTCTCGAATCACCAATGTTAAAGAGACGTTAAGCCAATTTTTTTTTTAAAAAATGGTATTAGTTTATGCATTACGATTTTATAGGTAGTATGGGTCTTTCAATGAGATCACATATCATCGACAGGTACCTACTTGCTCTAAAAGTTGTCATGGTATCATAAAGAAGGGGCAATACCTTGAGAAGGGTTTTGAGTTTCCAAATAACTCTGAGCACACATTTTTTATATTCTAAAGAGGGGTTTAACTTTTGGGCACCTTGTGTTGGTTAAACCTTAAAATCATATTCAGGCTGTCTTTTTCTAGTGTTTTTTAAAATTTGGGCTATTTTAGGGGAGGCTAAAGGGGTAGGGTCATCATTGAGATCTTAAGTGGAACTATCCTTCTTGTAAAGCATTTTTGAAACTTACAATAAAATAAATGGCTTTTTAGATTTTTATTTGAGATCTGTACTCAAAACAGGGCCTATGTTAAAGTTGATGAGATTTTTTACCCCTTTTTTAATTATAACTCAGCGTCTGTGCAACATTAAAGTTTCAAATTTTGGCTAAAAATTACTCCAATCTTAATGTCTTTCCAACGATGTTTAACAATATGAAAAAAAGAGTTCATTTGGGTCAACAGGTGGGACATTAGTTAATATTCTTTCGGCAAATTATTTAGGTTACGGAAGTTAACAATTTGAAAATTGAACCTACAGACATTCTGTACAGATAAGATATATTGTATCAGTGGCGACTCTTGGGATTAAAAACCGGATTATTTTCAGTGATAGTCTTTTTCTAAGATACCTACCTGATGGTGCTAAATTGAATTTCCGGAGATGCACTTAATTTCAGCTACATTGGTTCTATGTAAATTTAGTAATCATTTTCGGTCCAGCTCGTCCTTTGTACTTGAGCGCCACCAACTTATTTCATATTGATGATGGTGTAATCTTTCTTATTTCCATCTTCTTTGTTTAATTTTTTACACCTGTTGATTTTTAAGTTTTGATGTATAATGAGTTTGATTTTGAGTACAATGCAAACAGTTTAGAGATATGTAATTGAAAAGAAAATGACATTTTTAACCAGAAACATTGTTTTTTTACAGTATTTAACACATTAAGTTTATACTCAAATTCTTGAGAGTGGTGTTTGGAGCGAAAAATTCTTAGAGATCAATTTTATTCCTTTTTTTTTTCTGTTTGGATAAGGAAATCTCTCCTGCTTTTCCAAAGCTCTCATGGAAATTTTGTGGTAACTTTTGAAATTACCATTCAAATTCAAGCAACTCCTGTGATATTTATATATGTTATTTGACTCACAATGACAGGTGACAGGAAAGCCATTTTTTCCAATCTTTAAAATTTGCCGAATATGGATTATAAATTTCCGGACACATAATTATAACATAATTCTACGAATTATGTTATAATTATGCTGTCCGGTTATTATCTGAAAACGCCACTGTATGTCCACATTTCCGGACACACATAATTCTACAAATTATGTTATAATTATGTTGTCCGGTTATTATCTGGAAACGCCACTGTATGTCCACATTTTCGGACACATAATTCTACGAACATGTGTCCGGTTATTATCTAAAACGCCACTGTATGTGCACATGTCATACAGACAACAATAGAAATCTAATAAGGAAACAGATTTCCCCCTGATGGTAGGTAACGTCTATCAGAGATTTTACAAATGATATTCCTACACAGGTAACTTTAGCCACAACAAACGTCGTCACGTCCATATCAGGTTCACATCACGTTTCATAACAGATAGCATCTTGGAAGATATTATTGCATTTCATAATGAATGTGATCTCCATGACCCGCATAGATCTACCTAGGAAATTCATGCGAAGATTAAAATAATGATAAAGATACAATCTTAGTAAATATCATGACTAATGATAAACATTGAAAAAGTTCCTACAAATTTGGACCGATTTGGTCTTTTTGGTCCAAGAGCGGTGGCACCAAAAGAATGTTTCATATTCAAGTCTCTTGTAGAGGATTTCCCTAAAATTATGAAAATATATATTCTTAAAAAAAACAGCTATTACCAATTAGCTTTCCCAACATAAAATGTGTTTTTCGAGATTATCGGGCAGAGAGTAATGCATAAAACGTTTCAGTAGCCAGGCCCGACGAGAGGGGGAATTGGGAGGAATCCCTCCAAGTCCGAGATTTCCTAAGAGGCCTGGTGAGAAAATTAACATAATGAAATTTTTCATGTTTTTCTTTTCTAAATAATATTAAATAAATCTACTTAAAAGTTTTGAAAAATTTCAAACACACAAAATCAGAAATTTAGCGATCGTGGGCTAATAAAATATACTGCGTCTGATAAAATATAGTACGCCTGATCACTGATTTTAAAATATATTTCGACCTTTCAGCTTGTACACCAATCATAAATATTGGTATATTTCGTAAACATTATCATCTGATAATCGAATTACCTATTTGTTGCCAAGAAGAAGCATACACGTTTCACATCAACTAAGTGAATTGCGATGATTTTAGATGAAAGAATAATAGAGGGGCCCGTAAATTTTTCCTGTTGGCCCAGATTTTCTGTCTACGGCCCTGTCAGTAGCACAATTGGTTGAGAAGGTGGATTCGTAACCAGGAGTATGTTGGTTTGAATCTAACTCCATCTCTGCCGCTGGTAACAATAGATCTAAAAATGTCAACATGTTCGGCACGATTACAAAACTTTATCTTATTTTTTTTTAATTTGGCTTAACGTCTCTTTAACATCTATTGGTCATTCAAGATGAGGGTTTTACCCTCCATTCGCTGGAAACTTGCAAACCAGCTACCCACACTGACCTCACCCAGCCTGGGTTGAACCGGAAAAATGAGCCAACGATACGTGGTGTTCCTAAGCGGTCACCCATTCAAGTACTGATCAAACCCGACGTTGCTTAACTTCAGTGATCTGACGGAAACTGATGTATTCAACGTGGTATGATCTGACTTTATCTTCTACAGGAAGAGAAAATAAAAAAGGTCGCAGTGATAATTGCAGTCTCAATAGAGACCTGCAGCTCTTTATTAATAATAATAAAAAAAAAACACAATACGACTTGTACCTACTAATAAGAGTCTTTTCAATACACAAATAGGCGTATGTGAATTTTAACCCTAGCATTGCCAAGGGGAGGGGGGTACAAAGTACCCGCGTTTTAGCAAAAAGCTTATAGTAATCAATTTATGATACGTATTTTAATGAGACCTATAATAATTGTCACAAACAATATTTTCCATCATAGTATATAAGAATATGTATGTTCTAAGCCTTCTGAGGGATGATATTGAAACCAAACTTTGGGCGCGGGTACTTTGTACCCCCCTCTTGGAAATTCATGTAACCAATACATTGATTGTCTAAAGCTACAATTAAAAACTACCATAAATTGTCTAAAGTGTCTAAATTGTCTAATTATGTATCACCTGCAAGAAATAAGTGTGTGTAAACACTGTCAAAAGACATTTGTCTGTGTGGGATGTCAGGAAGGACAAAGTTCTGGTTCAGAATAGATTTCCTAGGGTCTAGC
>CM022883.1:9253481-9267848 GCA_012654025.1 Pachypsylla venusta
CCCCCCCCCCCCCCCGTTGCAATGCACGTAATTGAATAGACCTTGGTAATCCTAGGGTTAACATTTAGCAGCAGTTGGTCGGCAACACTTACAACCCTTTAAAGTTCAATACTCGTGGATGCCCCGCATAACAACAACAAAAATCAAAGACTCTATTATATCACAGAAGAAATTGGATATAAGATGAAAGTGGGTGAGAAAATATCGCAATTTGAAGATAATACAGTTAATTCTGTAGTGTGGCAGTAATAAGGAAATGAACTACTGTTGATAATTTGCGATACTATGGACACACGTGTGCCATAATAGATATTGACAGAATTTACTGTGACACGTGGAATTATAAGACATATGTATATTAGCTGATAGAACCTAAATAAAAAGAGAGGTTGAGTGTGTAATAGAGAATTCTATTCATGACAAAGAAGAAAGAAAAAAGAACACTACGGGATTCAGTTTTACGCCAAATACTGGGAGGGTTAATTTAATTAAAAGCTACAATTGAAGTCCTTAGACCACTTGTTCATTATTAATCAGTTGTTTTTTCTTCTTATTTTTTTTTGAATCCCGCCCAGTAGCGGATACAGGGTGGCGGTAGGGGCGATCGCCCCCCCCTCAGCTTAGCCCCACGCCCCTCGAAAACAGACTTTAGAAATTTGTGTTTAAAAGAAAACGCATTTATGCTTCAATTACGTGTGTGAAATATTCATACTAAAAAATTATTAGCCAACGATCATACTACGTTGAATACACCAGTTCCCGTCAGATCACTGAAGTTAAGCAATATCGGGCGTGGTCAGTACTTGGATGGGTGACCGCGTGGGAACACCACGTATCGTTGGCTCTTTTTTCCAGCCCAACCCAGGCTGGCTGAGGTCAATGTGGGTAGCTGGTTTGCAAGTTTCCACCGAATGGAGGGTGAAACCCCCGTCTTGAATGACCAATAGATGTTAAAGAGACGTTAAGCCAAATTAAAAAAAAAAAATTACAGATTCAATTTCATTAATGAATATGGCTAATTGTGAAGTCTGTTAGTTAATAGTCAAGGTATTTTCCTTGAACATCTTGTATAGATTTATTTCCTAAAAAATCATTCTTAATAAGTACTAAATATCACATCAGATTTGAGCTGCATGATCGCCCCCCCCCCCGACCCCGAATAAAAAAAATACGGGTATATATGTCAAAATAGGTTTCTCGCCGTTTCATCTCTGTGGGACAGATAATCCTGGGTGTACCACTGGTCCCAAATCCTGACAACATTCTCTTTCATGATGTTTTCTCTGGATAAGGAATTGTGTCGATAGAACCAAGAAACTATTACCTTAATGGTAACTTACTATTACCTTAGTGGTAAATACACAAAATTACCTGACCACTAGATTTGACTCCGCCTTTGGGTGTATAATAAAGTCAGATGTTGGAAATAGTTATAATAGTCATATGTAAATTAACATTAAGTCATGGTGCTATACCAGAACGCCACAAATTAATTTATATTTCCACTAGGCATGAATGACATACTTTTTGCAATATTAGAAATATCAAAATTCGCAGGGGACATTGAAAGTAAAGTAAGTACAGGAGAAAATCAGGGCTGCTCTGAAAAAAAAAAAAAATGTAGTTGTTGGCTTATAGGGTAATTTTCCAAAAAAACAAAAAAAACACTAAAGGCAAACTAGGTATTTAAGTTGCGGAAACCAAGATGTCAATACTATTATTAAATAATCATACGATCTATGGATTGACACCAAATTAGTCATTAGTGACTAACTTGCAGACTGATTGCTTCATAGGATTCCGGTTTCCAAGTATCTGCCTTTTGGAAACTAAATTTGATGCGCGCTCGGCAACGGATACGTCAATATTATTACTACACAAAAGTACGATCTATGGATTGGCAACAAATTAGTCATTAGTGACTAATTTGCAGATCGATTGCTTCATAGGATTCTTGTTTCCAAGTATCTGCCTTTTAGAAACTAAATTTGATGCGCGCTTGGCAACAGAGACGTCAATACTATTACTACACAATCGTTCGATCTATGGATTGACACCAAATTAGTCATTAGTGACTAATTTGCAGATCGATTGCTTCATAGGATTCTTGTTTCCAAGTATCTGCCTTTTAGAAACTAAATTTGATGCGCGTTTGGCAACAGAGAAGTCAATACTATTACTACACAATCGTTCGATCTATGGATTGACACGAAATTAGTCATTAGTGACTAACTTGCAGACCGATTGCTTCATAGGATTCTGGTTTCATAGTGAAAATAAACAACAACAATATACAGGGTTTACCGGTTAACCACCAGGCCTTCTTGTTGAATTCTCAATAATAGCATACATACGAGTACACGGGTGATTATATACTGGGAGAATGCTCACACGATTTTTTTTACTTCAAACGGTGTGATTGACAAATATATTATATCAAATTCGCAAACACAAAAATGACCAAAATTTGTCTGAATAGAGTGAATAGTCCGACAGGGTTTAACGCATGACAAACACGTATTCTCATTGTTTGATCGTTCTGAAAATTATTTCATTTGAAAAAAATATATTTCTTAGACGCTTCTGAAATATTTTTTAAAGGTAAAAATCCAACTTTCTTTTAAAAAAAAATAAAAGAAAAAAATAGACTTTTGAGTGGAAGGTAACCATTAGGCGAGGTTAATACCTGAGACATTTTCTACCCACCTAACCCTTACATGTCTATTTTCATGTGGTCAAATACTCAAATAAATGAGGAAAATATCCTGCCTCTCCTGGGGATTGAACCCACGCCTTCCTGTTTACCAGGTGTGCGCTTAACCACTGAGTTACCGAGGCAGGTTCTTTTTAAAAAAAAGAACTGTGTCCTTAGCAAAAACATGGAGGAATTTGGACTCTTGGTGTGAACATGGACACACCCTGTATATTCTAAGTAAAAAGTTTTTTTTTCTATAATTTTGATAACCTTGTCTGCACATTTAGTTTGTATGTCAGTAGGTATGATACAAATCCTAACATATACAGGATGTAACTGTTGTCCGTGGTTTGCTAATGAGGACGTTGCTCGTACCTACCTACATTAGGTACCAACTAGATTTCCTAATCTCTACTAAGAATAATTCTAGATCTAGCATCTGTATCGTATCTAGTTTATCGACACTGTTCTTATCCACTCAGATAGTTATCATATAAAGCGATAGCCACTTGTATTCAGGCTATTATTGACGACCATATTTGGCTCATAATCAACAAAAGAGCTGTTTTATTTTGAATAGTATTGTAAAAAAAATCTGCTGTGAACATGACCCGACTTTCCTTATCTATAAAAGCCTTCATCCGCTAATTAGCGGCTAACAATATATTAAACTTCTTCAATTTCTTGTATGAAATTGTTATGAATAGGCACCAAATTTCAAGTTCTAGCTCTTACAATTCTGATTTTAGGCAGAACCGCCAAAAAGCGGTCTTCAACCTCTAATTAGCGGCCAAATATATTTTACACTTCAACCTAAATTGTATTTTTCAATTTCTTGTATGAAATTGATTTATTTAAGGTAGGATACGCGAAAACTGCAAAACCAACGGTTACATACCAAACATCAAGTCTCTAGCACTTGCCGTTCTTAAGATATCTTGTTTACAGACAGACAGACACACACGGACCAATGGCTAAAACTATTTTTTTTTTTAGAACTCTGCTTGGTTGTTCGGGGTGCACTCAGCTTCGTGAGCACAATTGAGTAGCGACCAGTGACAACATTACAAGAGCAAAAAAATATCTAGTGCAGTGATAGTTTTGTGTAGTGTAGGGTGGCCCTTGTAATGCTGTGATACCCATAAGTCTAGGTTGTGACAATGCAATACTTTGCGTTAACATATTGAAACACATTTACATGTAACAGAGGGTATTTTAATTTAGACGGTCTGTTTCTAATAGAGGTCTCAAATATGGCTCCTGAAGTGGGTATAATTCTAATAATATTAAAGTCTGACTTCCTTGACAGCCGTTTTACAGGGGTTCTGTAACCGGGGAGGAGTATATGGCGTCCCTCGATAATTTTAACCAATTTTAACGCAACTAGAGAGGTTAGGAAACGTTTTTACGGCCATGCCTCTATTGCGTATGCACAACCGGTCAAAACGGATCCATGACGGCCAATAAAAAACGAGTTTAAAAAAAAATTGAAAAGGACGCCATTTACTGCTCCCCGGTTTCAGACCCTGTTATAGGTAAGTATCTTTATAGGTCAAATGACGGGCGGTGGACACAAATTTGGGGGGGGGGTGCAAAGGGGAAATTTATATGGGGCCTTTATTATTTATTTAAGTAATATCTACTGTTAATGGCATGCAAAAATTAATAAGGTATATAGAACTCTTTTACCTATTTAACTTATCCATTCTCTTAATATTTGTTCTTCAAATGTGCATGAAATTCTACACAACTTTTGTTGATATTTAACTTGACGATGAGCATAGCTTTCAACACTAAGTTGACTTTTCCATACCTACGTCTATATACCTACTTGCTAAGCGAAGTACCTATTTTTTCTTTCTCGATCTTCTAAATAAAGTAGGTACACTACCCTACCTAATACTCAACATTACTCAAACTAGGGAGTTTGAAAGTTACGATTTGATTTCCGAGCTGATTTTTCTCAAATGGAAGCATTTATTTAAAAAATGTTAGCTTCACCAACATTTGAGCGTCCCCCAAGCAATTGCTGGGGACAGCGGGACCAGGGTCTCCAAAGCGGGACGTATGGTTACCCTAGTCGGTTGCATACAGTAGGAAACCACTCATAATAGTTATCTTCATATTAAGTTGGTGTATGGGGTTCCCCGTCATCATCTGTAGACGACGCCATTGTAGGTGGTTATCTACCCTTGTAAACTTTCCTGACTTCATTCTGTATTTAAAGTTTTTCTGATCAAAGCTTGTCGTCCTCCAAAAAGTATCATGATTTGTTCCTAGTATCTCAATATTAAGATCTGATCAAGATGTTAACCCTTGTAAGCATAAACTATGCTTACAAGGGTTAGAGATAGAAATTATGTTAGATGACAGGATTTTTTCCACCGACGGAGGGAGATTTTGTCCTTTAAATGTGCGCGGGATTTGCATTTGTAAAAATACTAAAGAAAAGGAAATAGGAAAAAAACTTAATCCAATTTAAAAAATTCATTTTCAAAAAACAGAATATTGGGCCCCTGGTGCCCCCTAAAGCTATACAGCAAATTTCCTTCATGCCCTAAATATGTATACCAAATTTAGTCAAAATCCGATGAAGTATCGCCTGAAAAACAAACATACATTCACATATACAAGAGCATTTTGGGATGTATGCCAGGTCAAAAGTGGAGTTCACTAACGTTCACAAAAATCGAACATACAGCCCAAAGTAGCATAAACCAGTGGATCAATATGATCAGGTGTTCACGTTAGTGTTGTAGTCATTAATAGAAAAAAATATTTTAATAAAATATATATATAAAAAAAATTGGGGAATTGGGGACTAATCCGCCTCGGGGGGGAGAGCCCCCAAGTTTTTCAAAATCGGAAAGCCCTTAACACCAGCCACATATCAAAATTTACGTTTCTATAACAAACCAATAAAAAGAGAAAAATCATTTTCAAAAAACAAAATATTGGGGGGTCCCTGAGGGGGTGAAGGTCCCCAAAATGTACCAATTGGAAAGCTCTTAACACCAGCCATCACATATCAATTTTACGTTTCTGTAACAAACCGCTAAAAGATAAAAATAATTTTTAAAGAACACAATATTGGGGCCCAGGGCCTCCAAAACATATACAGCAAATTTCCTTCATACCCTAAACATGTTTGTATACCAAATTTCGCCAAAATCGGATGAAAATTGTGGCTTGTATCGCGTAACATACATACATACATGCACATACACACACATACATGGTGAAAATTCATTTCCATCAAAAAGTCATTTTCGTAAAAATTCTGATCGATTCAAATGCATCACTAAGTTATGAAAGGTTAATCATTTGAAGAAATAAATGTGATTGGAAAGCAACATGATAATAATGTGTTGTTTTCATAGAATGGTGAGAATCCATTTCCATCAAAAATTAATTTTCGTAAAATTTTTGACCGATTCAAATACATCACTAAGTTATAAATGGTTAATCTTTTGAAGGAATAAATATGACTGGAAAGCAACATGATAATAATGTGTTGTTTTCATAGAATGGTGAGAATCAATTTCCATCAAAAAGTAATTTTCGTAAAATTTGTGACCGATTCAAATACATCACTAAGTTATAAAGGGTTAATCTCTTGAAGGAATAACTATGACTGGAAAGCAACATGATAATAATGTGTTGTTTTCATAGAATGGTGAGAATCAATTTCCATCAAAAAGTAATTTTCGTAAAATTTGTGACCGATTCAAATACATCACTAAGTTATAAAGGGTTAATCTTTTGAAGGAATAAATATGACTGGAAAGCAACATGATAATAATGTGTTGTTTTCATAGAATGGTGAGAATCAATTTCCATCAAAAAGTAATTTTCGTAAAATTTGTGACCGATTCAAATACATCACTAAGTTAGAAAGGGTTAATCTTTTGAAGGAATAAATATGACTGGAAAGTAACATGATAATAATGTGTTGTTTTCATAGAATGGTGAGAATCAATTTCCATCAAAAAGTAATTTTCGTAAAATTTGTGACCAATTCAAATACATCACTAAGTTATGAAGGATTAATCTTTTGAAGAAATAAATATGATTGGAAAGCAACATGATAATAATGTGTTGTTTTCATAGAATGGTGAGAATACATTTCCATCAAAAAGTCATTTTCGTAAAATTTGTTACCGTTTCAAATGCATCACTAAGTTATAAAGGGTTAATCTCTTGAAGAAATAAATATGATTGGATCTTTGCCCTAAAATTTCAACAGCAGAAAAAAATAACAAATAACTTCCTGATTCTATTAAAGATTTTAATTTCAAGATTTTCATGTACTACTTTTATATTATTAATAGTCAAAGAAGAAAATGGCGGTCAAAGTTCAAAGATCTGTGCTTGAAATAATGTTTACATTAAGCTAGAAGTCGTTAGTTTATGATGACTGACCGAGTAAGTTTACTTCCTATTCAAGATTTATGTTGAATACAAATTTTAGGTAATTAGGTATCAACCCATGTTGCGATAATTTTATGTGTTCATTGGTAGAGAACAGCTGGCGGTATGTTTACCTTATCGCAGGTTTGATCTATTTTTATTAACCCATTAAGAGTCCGATTTTTGAAAGTCCTATCTTACCATAATGGTAACAAGGTACGCTTATTAGTTAAAGATTAACCCTAGAATGACCATGGTATTTTTTGTCACAAGTAAGACCAAAGGGGGGCAAAAAGTGCCCGCGGTAGTTTTTAGCTATAAAACCAGTTTAAATAAGAAAAACTATGTTGATAATTATCCCTCAAAGTAAATAAAACCCCCCCAAAAAACCACTTCGTGGTAAAAAGTTNTCACTCCACATATTTTTCTCGCGGCTGTGGAGAGGCCTGAAAAGTGCACTTTGTGACGTGAAGTAATATATCACTTGTGCAACGCTCATTATATTTGACTTGGCGGGCGGAGCGCTGCCGCGCTCCTCAATGAATTTAAACTCTTCATTTATAATTTTGGACTTGAACACAACAAGAAAAAGTAGGGGAAAAAGGAAAAAAAATGATCTTCAAAAATAACCTTTAACTAAATTTGCAGACTGATTGAAAGGTAACTAACCTTATTTATTTATTGATTTATTTTCATTTAGAACTCAAAAATATAAGAAAAATTAAGAAAAGAAACAAATGAAACCATTATCTATCATTTGACTTCTATACAAATGACATAAGATACGCGAATCCATACGCTATGTTTGTTGTAGTCCATTCTAATGACTTTTTTTTTATCAATCTGGCCAAAAAAGTCGGCAGAGTACATTTTAAAAGGCACAATGGCTTTAATAATTTATTTTTCCAGAGATACAATGAGGTGGAAATTTAAAAACTAAATGTGCACAAAAAGTGCACATTTAGTTCTTAAATTCTTTGTACCAAGTAAGACCAGGGGAGGGGGGCAAAATTTGCCCGCGCTCCAGAAAAGCTGATTTTCCACGAGCTATCAGTAGAAGGGATTATGCCACCATTACCATAGGTAAATAAATCATATCTTTGACAAATAGCTTGGATATCAAGCCCCTGGTACCAAATAAAAAGAAAATCTGGGTTTTTTTTCAAACCGCGGGCAAATTTTGCCCCCCCCCCCGGTCATTCTAGGGTTANCCTGGTCATTCTAGGGTTAAGGAAAAAATAAACATGATTGATCATACGTGAATTACTTATTTGAGGAAACCAACGAAGTCAGCGACTCTCAATTTTTCAAGGGACACAAAAATCTGATTTCCTACAAAATGTGAATTTATAAAAATAATTTTATGAATTTGATGGACTTGTGAAGTTTTGTTTGTTCCATTGGCTTTGTCAGCTTTAATTTTTGCAACCCAAGCCTTTGAAATTATCAGTCAAAATCCATTGACTTTTTTTATTTTTTTAATTTCTGAATTGCGGCATCGTCTGCTATACGAGTAGATATTATCCAAAATGTTTTAAAGGCCACTTGTTTTACAAATCAATTTATACTCACATTTTATAAAAAGAAAGGTATTGTAATGGACTGAAATTTTAAATGTCAATTGTTCAATTTCAAAACCAACTCAAATCACTGGTTTCGTGGTGTATGAACGTCTTAATGGTAAGACATTTTGACTGGTAAACAGTAGGTCATATCTTCGTTAGAATTCAGCCAATCCATGGAATTTCATCCTCATGATTCTGAAATGTTCACCATTATTTGAAAACATGGAAGGATAGACCCCTCTAGTATCTGGATTATCAATATCTAGTGAGATGATCTAGTCTAGAATCTGGATTATCAATATCTAGTAAGGCGATCTAGTCTAGAATCTGGATTATCAATATCTAGTAAGGCGATCTAGTCTAGAATCTGGATTATCACTATCTAGTAAAGCGTCCCCAAAATAGCATAATAAGCTACCTTTCTTTTCCTTCCGTCATCATTCCGCGATGGATATGGAAAGTAAGGAAATAAATGGCAAAACAGGTTTTGACATCCCAATAGTCTAAAGATTTCAGCCATTAGTGTCTTTTTTTTTTAACTTTAAAAAAAGTTGTACCACGAAACCGTTTTCGTATTACTTTAGGACACTCCTTTTACAGCCAAGTCATCGAAAAATGATTCCGGAATAATTATTTTTTGCACCGGGCGGGATTCGAACTCTCAACCTTCGGACCAAACGTCAGTGGTCTTAACAATTCCGCCTCGGAGATTGGTTAAAGAGATAAGTCGAGTGTGTTTGTCTGTAAGTGATACGTGTATCAAATTGTATGCATTGGATACGTTCGAAACTGCTTCGTTAAATATTTCAGCAAAATCTTAGATGGAGTTGAAGTGTTGAGTGTTGATTTGTTTAAACCATACATATAAGAATAGAAATGTGATTGCAACAATCCGGTAATCCCCCAATCGGTGTTGTTGGTAACAATGTGATATTCGGCCAATTTATTCTTAATTCCAAGAAGTTGGGATTTTAAAATCATCTAACTTCAGATGTTTTTTCCGATAGATATCTGTAGAATGACATCGTGGAATTGCTTATTTACCGATCTGACTCAGTAATTAATTTAATAATGCATATTATACCTACCCGTACGATTACCTGTATTTACCTTACTATTGTGACGTAAAAGAAAGAAGTCCCCATATTAACCCTTCATGTAACAAAGACAAGCAATGTAACCAGATAGTGGGTTGTGCTTCTCCATTCTTAATCGGCGAGTAAAAGATATTTATAGCTTTCACAAGAAGGAGATATAAAGACTGTAATAGAAAACATAACGAAATATGTAAAGAAGCATGTTGGCATAACCAAAATGCATGCGCGGATATGGGTGAGGGCCCGGGGGGCACGTCCCCCCCAGTTTTTTGAGCGGGCGGTGTTTCTTAAAATTTATTATACCTATTCCGCTGTGTCTTTTATCCCATTGAGGGGGGCACGGGCCCCTAAATAATTCCCAATCCTGAGGCTAAATAGAAATACGTAAATAAAAATTCTGTCATCCGTCATGTCACTTTTTTTCGTAATCACGCTTATGAAATCGCTTATCACGCTTATGAAAGATATTTGTGGTAAGCTCTACCAGCTTTTAACAAATTAGGTATCGTACCTCGATAAACATTGCATTAAAGATTACAGCCCAGGACTCGAACCCCCGGTCTCTAGGTTACGAGTCCCTCCCCCTCTAAATTTTCTATTAGGTATATTGTGCTACTGTGCCCCCCCAAAACATAAGGGCTATATTCGCGCATGCCAAAATGACGGAAAAGAAACAGTTGAGTTTGAGCAAGGACGAATGTTTAAGGATGTAATAATGAGAATGAAAGGATTAGGGAATCCTTTTATCAGAAAATCCTTTGAAGTTCGAGCAAGAACAAGATCTGAAACTAGATGGAAAGACGAAATTCAAAAGACGGAAGTAACACGAAGGCAATCGATTGCAATGGGTAGGCATGTTTGGGAGGTAATAGGAGAGAGTTTGACCTAAAAAAAAAAAAGAAATATCCACGGTAGTAAATGAGGATGAAAAATAATTTCCAATTGATAAATAATTTTCATACAAAATATGCTTTCAAAACTGAGATAATTGGGTCGGTTATATGGAAAATAATAACGAAATAATGATAAGGCAGATAAAATACTATATTTGTTTGTTTGTTCGCTTATAAGTTACGAACTACAGCACAGAATCGCACGAAACTTTGCACAATACTTTGTTTTTACCCGGGGAAGGTTATAGGCATGTTATTATTCGCATATAAAACACGGGAACGGCCATGCCTCTTAGGCGCCAAACAAAGCGGGTGTTTCCTTCTAGTAAAAAATAAAAGGATGTGGATTAGAGCTGATTAGTTTCGCACACTCCTGAGCTAGTTAGATCGGTTACTTCTAGCTCTGATGATGTACTCAGGATGGTATGAAACTAAACAGATCAAATAATTACCAGAATGGTGATACTCATTACTCAACTATATATATAAAATTTTATCTGCCTTATTATTTTTTTATTGACATGGTATCCGAATTCAAACAAAATGATAATGTCAAATTTGGGTAGGATTGGAAAATTGTATTGTTAGCCATTTTCTCGTACCGTTGTTTTTTTTTATATTTCAGTTTCTCACCTTAATATTTTTTTGTTTTGATACCGATCATTTTTTTCGATTATATCGAATCCTTAATATAAAATATCGATTATATCGAAATCTTAATATCGATATAAAATATCAATTATATTGAAATCTTAATAACGATATAAAATATCGATTATATCGAAATCTTAATATCGATATAAAATATCAATTATATTGAAATCTTAATAACGATATACAATATCGATTATATTAAAATCGTAATATCGATATAAAATATCGCTTATATCAAAATCTTAATATCGATATAAAATATCAATTACATTGAAATCTTAATTTCGATATAAAATATCAATTATATTGAAATCTTAATATCGATATAAAATATCGATTATATCAAAATCTGTATATCGATATAACATATCGATTATTTCGAAATCTTAATATCGATTATATCGATATCCTAATATCGATATAATATATATATAAAATATCGATTATATCAAAATTTTCTTAATATCGATAAAAAATATCATATCGAAACCCATACCGATATTGTAATTCAATATAAAATATCGATTATATCGAAATCTTAATATCGATATAAAATATCAATTATATATTTAAATCTTAATATCGATATAAAATATCGATTATATCAAAATCTTAATATCGATAAAAAATATCGATTATATCGAAACCCTAATATCGATATAATGTCGAAATCCCTAATGGGGATAATATTCATGAGAAATGAGCGTTGTTCATAAATATGAGCAAAAGGAGGGGCAACATTGTTGATGTATTGCTATCATCATCTACAATCGTTCTTCTTTGTGAACAACGCTCATTCTGTGTCAACTCTCCGAATTCTACTTATATTAATTCCTATTTTTATTTCCTCCAAGAAAGTATTATAGGAAGCCACAAGTCACCGAATAGTAATAACCCTGATATTATTCTGAATTGACCAAGGAGAGGCGATGATGATCTTGCATTTATGTTGAATCATTTTCCGGAAGTACCTAATGATCTTTACCATGATCAGTCACATGTTCCTAACGACCATATCTAGGATGATATGCGACCATGTAAATTATTACATACTAGATGTTTCGCCCGTGCTTCGCTACGATTCTTATATTGCTATCTTTGTTTTTCAATTACAATGGAAATTGGGGGGGGGGGGGGGNGGGGGGGGGGGTATTGGTTTGTGCCCATCCTGTATATTGCAACCTTTAAAAACCAAGAGTTAAAGTTTTCGCCAGGCGCCTTAGGGGCACGGCCGTTCTGAATTTTTAGTATTTTCTAAATATTATTTTACCCGTTCCCGGTTTCGAAATCGTAACTCTGGACTGGCTGGGCATACCTTTGCAACTTTCTCACTTTGAGTGTAAAACTTTCTCGCTTTGAGTGTATATGTTGTCGCGACAAATTTTAAGATATCGGACCATGACTGTCCGATTTTGGTGAATAAATAAATTTGGCCGTAACTCGAAAACGACTTGACATATTTTTTTAGTTCTGATCATTTTCCTGGGGTCGTAGATAATGATTTTGGGGGGTCCATTCCCATCAATTTTTCGTTATCTGCTACCGTTTGGGCTGTGGTATTGTAACAGACAACCCCTCATACATAGGTACACACAAATTTCTGATTTATATATTAGGAAGATATTACAGTCATAGGCGGTTCTAACCTAAAATTCGGGGGGGGGGGGCTTGATGTTTTTATGTGCCTGAACAACATACCTGTATAACCATAGTATATAACCCATATTTATTTCCATTTTATCTAGTGTAAGACTTGAAAAAAATTGCAGGGTGTTTAAGCCCCGGAAGAGCCCCCCTCCTAAAACCGCCTATGATTAGTAGTACATGCGAGTATGCCAATATACTCTAAACTTTCAATACAGCTGGTTGGTTGTACGTAGCAAGTTCTAGAACATAATATAATATTCTGGAGTGATCCTTTTTGGCAAACCATTGATTTGAATGTAGACCTTATCGATCTAGAACATCATATAATATTCTGGAGTGATCCCTTTGGCAAACCATTGATTTGAATGTAGATCTTACCGATCTAGAACATAATATAATATTCTGAAGTGATCCTTTTGGCAAACCATCGATTTGAATGTAGACCTTACCGATCTAGAACATCATATAATATTCTGGAGTGATCCTTTTGGCAAACCATCGATTTGAATGTAGACCTTACCGATCTAGAACATCATTTAATATTCTGGAGTGATCCTTTTGGCAAACCATTGATTTGAATGTAGACCTTACCGATCTAGAACATAATATAATATTCTGGAGTGATCTTTTGGGCAAATTATTGATTTGAATGTAGAACTTACCGATCTAGAACATAATATAATATTCTGGAGTGATCCTTTGGGCAAATTATTGATTTGAATGTAGACCTTACCGATCTAGAACATAATATAATATTTTGGAGTGATCCTTTGGGCAAATTATTGATTTGAATGTAGACCTTACCGATCTAGAACATAATACAATATTCTAGAGTGATCCCTTTGGGACTGTGACCCGCTATGGTCTGAAGAGAGCGTAAAAATATTTACAACAACAACAGAAACTTAAAACAATTTATACCATCATCAAGTTTGCGTATTAAGTTATATTTATTTTGTGCTCAAACTTATACCATTCCAAATCCATCAATTCCACCAGTTGCGCCTGCGCCTATGTCATTCATAAACAAGTTTCTTCCTTTGTCCTCAACAACATCAACTCTGCATTTTCAGCCGAATTGATTGCCATATTGTTGTGTCTTCAAAATATCAAATATCTTCCGTCTTCTAAATTCTTATTGATCTCTGACTCTAAAAGTGCTTTATCTGCTATGTCCAACTTCAGGTTTGACAACCCTATTGTTTCTAAAATTTTCTCAGTCTGGTATGACCTTAAAATTCATGGCAAAGGGGTTCAATTCCTCTGGTGTCCGTCTCATTGCGGTATCAAGGGCAACGAGACAGCTGACTGGGCAGCTAAAAATCCTAACTCCAATTTCCAACCTTTAAAAATGTGTTCTGCCCTTGATTTTAAATGTCTCACCAATAAGATCATTAAAGATGAAT
>CM022883.1:9269321-9285754 GCA_012654025.1 Pachypsylla venusta
TATATATATATATATAAATATTTTATATGGGAAGAATTTTATTATCCGTCTCCGAACAATATAAATGCAAAGAGAACTTAATGTAATGTGGATACTCAGTGAACACACCAAGCGCGATTGTATTTCTCTTCAGGACAAAGATCACTTGCATACCCGTGCGAATTCTATATATTGTAGCATGTGCAGTAGAAGACCTTTTATTTGCAAAAGCTTGCATGAGAAATTTTCTGTTTACTCGGTTTATTATTTTCAATAATGAACCTTCAGAATTGTCACGAAAAAACAAATGCCCCCCCCTAAAGATATTTCACGTTTCAAGGAGCGTAGAATCTAAACATCGAATATAGAAATTCGTTTGTCTGCCGTGCCGTCTACCGTGATGGGCACTTTTGCCACTTACCGATGTCCGATTCGGATGAAATTTCGTATATAGGTCCCATCTTTTTCATCCAAAAGATTATCTACGTTCAGTTTTAATTCAATCATTTGAATGAAGCTGCTTATCTCACGATATCATAAGTATGGACCCCCCGCCCCGCTAATAAGGTGCTCGTTGACTAATTTCGAAGTTCAAATTCATGCAAACCAATCACAAAAAAAAAAAAAAAAAAAAAAAAAAAAAAAANAAAAAAAAAATTCACCCCAAAACAACTTTTATTTTTCTCTCATATCCATTTTTATCGTTCTCATCGACTTTTCTAATTTTCAATTTAATTTTATCTGGAGTTGTCATTTTAAAACAGTCTGTCAAAAACTTTGAAAGTTTCTTGTCTTTTAAACTTTCACTTTGAATTGTTCCTTTGTAATCGTCAAAGTCAAGAACAACTTGTTCTTCTGAGTCACCAATGTCATCAGAAAATTCATTTTCTCTTCTTTTATCATCTTCCTTATTTTTATTTTTGACTTCTTCTTTCAAACGAACTTTGCCATTTTGATCATTTTCTGTACTTAAATTTGGTATTTGCGTTTCTTCTTTCATTTTCTCAGTTTTACCCATTTGTTTATTTCCATTTTTGTTTGTATTATGATTTGGATTTCCATTTTTGTTTGTATTATTATTTGGATTTCCTTTTTTATTTGTATTATTATTTGGATTTCCATTTTTGTTTGTATTATTATTTGGATTTCCATTTTTGTTTGTATTATTATTTGGATTTCCATTTTTGTTTGTATTATTATTTGGATCTATGTTTCCATTATTTTTTTCATTTTTATTAACGGGGCTAATTTCTACACGGACATTGATATTTGCTCGGTCTTTTCTTTCTTCTGTTTTCTTGTTTCCATTCTTTTCTTCATCTGGAAAGTTCTCGATTCTTTCATCATTCTTTTGTTTGTTTTTATTTTCGGTACTTTTTTGAGGGTCATTCTCATTTTTTGACCCTTCATCATGGAAACTGTCTACAGTTTGGACAAATTTTTCTTCCAGTTTTTTCCTACCTTGTCTAAAGTTTGTTTTCATTTCGTCTTCACTGTTATCTTGCATAATGCTATCTTCACTTGTGTATATTTCCCTATAATGTTTACAATGTTTTGGTCTTGTGTAAAACCCTACTTGTGTACAATATTTACAAAGACATTGAGAAGTTGATTTGTCTGGAAAATATGTAAATCCACTTGACAAATGTTTTTGTGATGAGATTCCTGAAATAAAACTTCTTCGTGAAAATCAAATAATAAATTGGAATAGGTTAAGTAAGGCATCATCTTAAAATTAGATTAACTAAGGTATCATCTCATTCCAGTTCGCTAAAACCAGAATCATTTAACAAATATAAAAGAAAAAAAATCAACCCGGAAAAACAAAAAAAAATAGTTTTTTGGTAGGTGTGAATTTGAGATATTTCCAATGGAAAACAATAAAATTCTACGCCATAGCTCAACGTTTGCATCGTTGAAATTGTCAGAAATATTATATTATCTGGCAGCTTTTTTTATTTCTATATATCTCGATGCGAACCAAAATGCCAAACGACCGTCTCTTTCAGTTAAAGCGCTTTTCTCTGTAGAAGAAAAGAACCAAAATTCGGTGGATTATACATTCATCCTGGAAGCTGAGTATGGTTCTGGGTAGCCCGATGTAGATATCGATGTTTTCCCTGTGCACCTTTGACTCTATTTATTTAATTTTCATTTTTTCTTACCTTCAGAAATCGATACGTCTGTGCCCGAATAGAGATTTTTCTTGTCGTCGATTTTGACGTTATCTCTATATTCATTCAGAGCCTGACGTATATTTTGAAATTTTTTCTTATCATTTTCTATTGAATCTATTAACCTGCGTTCATCATATGATAAAGTATCTATCTCATCAATAATATCTTTGCTACAATTTTTGTTTCTGCCATTTATTTTTGAACCACAATTTTTGCATTTAGAAGAACCAAGAGTCTCTTTTGCATGTGTACAGCTTTTTGGAATCTCATTTCCATGTTTGCAGATTTTTGGAGTCTCATTTCCATGTCTACAGATTTTTGGTTGTAATCTACAATCTGGTTGATTATCTATATAACTAAGAACCAGACTTAGGTTGCTTGGTTTATGACTTTTTGGCATACTCCATCTCTTTGCATGATTCGATCTTTTTCCATTCCTGAAACTAAATGGAAATCATTATATTCGCGTTCAATAATATTTTGACTATTATAGCCCTATACAGGGGCGTACACAAGGGGGGGGGCTGGCCGGCTATAGCCCCCCCGAATTTTTTTTCGGGATAAGCCATCAAATGTGAAACGCGAGTGCGGCGAGTGTATAACATCTAATCGTGTGCTTCTTTTTCAATGTCACGCAGAAAACACTTTTTACGATACTTACATAACAAAGTGCAAAGTTACGACGATTTTTTTCTACCTTCCTCATCCTATAAAAAGGAAAGTATTTTAATGGGCTGACATTTTCGATGTCGAGTTTTCAATGCCAAAACACGTTTTGGGGTCCTCAGAACCCGAATCTCGAGTTTCAGCCATTGGTCCGTGTGTGTGTGTTTGTCTGTGGACAAGATATCTCAAGAACGGCAAGACAGGATCCCATAAACTAACAGAGCTTTTCTTAGAGCTCTTGGGGTTTTCCTCTATAAAAAAAAAATGCATTCGTTCTGTTACCTCCTGGATGATGTGGAAAAACAGAAGAAATCCAAACCTCTTAAAGAAGACAAACCTCTTAAAGAAGAGGCGCGATAGAGTACATCACTAATAGGCAGAAGCGTAGAAACTGTGGGACAAAGCGCCCCAGATGCCGGCTTTGCTACGCCTTTTATATCTAGAAACATTTGATTATCGTTGGGGGGCGCATTTCGAAATCTCGCCCCTGGCGCCTAACAACCACCAGGCGGTCCTGCTTTGAAAACTGTCTCTTTGAAAACTGTAATGGATCCGTCCAAAACCATAGCCTGGAACTCCAGAAAAACTATCAGAATTAAAAAAATGTCGAACCGTTCTCGAGCTTTGGCCGATTATTCGATTAATGACCAAATTCCGCCGGTCACGGTCCAATATATTTAATTTTGTCGCGACAACATATCAACTCAGAAAGTGATATTGGTGGCCTTTTAAATCTTAATTTACGACATTGTTTCCAAAAAACTGTCCAACCTTTTTGAGTTACGTCTGATTTGCTGTGGTAAGGGAAATCATAGAATACTACGAGTATTAGCACGGGAACGACCATGCCTCCAAGGCCCCCAGCCTTAGAAGCCGTAGCGAAGCACGGGAAAACAGCTAATTCTCAATAATTACCAGTATTCATTATTTCCACCATATCGGTCTCGGTGTGATGATGAATGAATGCAATTCATCTTTGAATGTTTACATTTTGGATGATGGTGTTTTTCACATTCATGAAGTTTTCGGATTCCAAAAAACTTCAACATTTTTACTTGAACTTTCAATTTGGTTTAAATATAATTTACAGAACCTTTCTTTAAAAAACTCATCATTTACATTGATTGGTTGCGTCTAGATTTCTTTAAAAAATTTAAACCAGATTTAATTGGCCTTATTTATTTTCAATAGAACCTTTGAAAAAATGTATAAATTATAGCATTTCAATCTTCATAAAAGCCGGCGTCTATGGCACGTTAAATACACCAATTCCCGTTGGATCACTGAAGTTAAGCCACGTCCAACGAGGTTTTACCATGTCTGCGTCTACGTGGGTTTGCGCCCTAGTGATGCTAATCTTCAGCCCGGACTGTGGCTGAGATTAATGTGGGTAGCTGGTTTGCAAGTTTCAAGCGAATTTAAGTTAAAACTCCCGTCTCAAATGACTAATGGATGTTAAAGCGACGTTAAGCAAAAAAAAAAAATCTTTATGTACGAAAATAGATGTGGAGTTGGCCCGAACGACATTTTATAATACCCACAGTGGAAAAGCGCCTAATTGGAATAAAGAATTGGGTTAGCCACTGTTGAATACTGTAGTTCCCTTTAGCTCAATTAAGTTAAGCAAAGTCCAGTGAGGTTTTATCAAGTGAGTGACCACTTGGATGCTGGTTTTTGCGACCCAAACCAGGACGCGTGAGGTCTATGTGGCGGGTTTGAAAGTTTCCAGCTAACGGAGGGTAACAATTAAGAACTTCGATAATAAAGAATCGAGAAAGCAATGAATTTATTTTTTATTCTTTTAGAGAGTAAAACTAAAATTAAGGAAAAAAATATTTTTTTTTTTTTTTAATATTCTATTTTATTTGGGATTACCCGAAAATTTCATTACTATTCCTGATCCTGACCTAAAATAGTTATAGATATTAAATTGGCCATAAAATTTGCTATTTAAACAGGTACCATATAGGTAGTTTGTTAATATTATATTATACTATATTATTCATGTTTAGAAAATAGAAATATCTATAAAATAAGAAATGTGGTACAGGAACCTAAGCCTACCTAATAAGAAATAGAAAAAAATGAAAAAATCAAATAAAATAAATGTTATTTAGGAAAGAAACAAAAAAAAAAAAACAATTTAATTATGCTATAATAAATTTTATGACGAAGTTATGTGAAGGAAATTAAATTTTTCAGCATTTAATTACCTTTTCAGTCGAAATATAATTCAATACTCATAAAATCCATGCAAATTTTGGGGTGCGGCATACCAACATGGTTCAATTTAACAAATTTGGGGTGCGGCATACCAACATGGTTCATGTTAACAAATTCGGAGTGCGGCATACCAACATGGAGCATGTTAACAAATTTGGGGTGCGGCATACTAACATGGTTCATGTTAACAAATTTGGGGTGCGGCATACCAACATTGTTCATGTTAAAAATGTTTGGTTTATTATTTTCAATGAAAGGTCTAACATGTTCATGTTATTCAACTATTAATTATGGTTTGACTCGAAATCAAACTCCATACTTGATGATGAATCGAATGATTCGATACTAGTTTCTTTTTAAATAATTTATAAACTGTGTTTTGGTAAGTGTTTTGCTTTAATTTATTTAAAAAGTAAATATCAATGAAAGGTATTAATATCACAGAAAATAGGGAAGGCAACAGGAAACCACCCTATACATCAATTCATTCCTGAGTCAAAGTAGCGGGATGAAAGGTGTATTAATATTGGAGAAAATAGGGAAGGCAACAGGAAACCACCCTATACATCAAGTCATTCCTGAGACATAGTGTAGTCATGGAGGACTACTGCAAACCGATTAGAATGACAAAATTTCGCAACTGGAGTTGCAGATTTATAACAAATAAATACAAAAATTAAAAGTACAAATAAAATTAGAGTTACATACAAAATAGTTATATCCCCCTTCCCCATTGTTTGGTACGTATATTTATATGCAAATGATAAACTTACGTATAGAAAAT
Organism: Pachypsylla venusta; assembly: GCA_012654025.1. Lineage (NCBI taxonomy): Eukaryota > Metazoa > Arthropoda > Insecta > Hemiptera > Aphalaridae > Pachypsylla > Pachypsylla venusta. The sequence goes on from CM022883.1 coordinate 9,275,151, forward strand.
TAAAAATACATATAAAAGAGTTACAATCTAATTGAAATTCTCCTCGTTTCTGTACATCCTCTGCCTCCCCCCCCCCTTTTTTTCGGAGATATATGGATTTGTAAAAGATACAGTTACATATAAAATTTAAAGTACAAAAATAGTTACAATCTGTATCAAATTTCTCCTCATTTCTGTACATCCTCCGCTCCCCCCCCCCCCTATTTTTTNCATCCCCCCCCCCCCCCCTATTTTTTGGTATATATATAATATTTAAATGCAAAAGATACAATTGTATACAGAAATTAAAATTATATCCAAAATAGTTGCAATCTAATTCAAATTCTCCCTCGTCCCTGTACATCCCCCGCCCCATTGTCTATATGTACCAAACCAGTTGTTTAATTGTTGACTTAGTAATGATTTTCATCCCCTCCCCCAAGGAATTTAATATTTTTCGTTTCAAGGTAGTAGCAATAAGAAAAACCAACTAAAAAACGTTTCTCCGACTTCCTCCGTAGCATAGGTTTTTTTTTTTTTTTTTTTTTTTTTTTTTTTTTTTTTTTTTTNTTTTTTTTTAACTCTTTATTGAATCAACTTTTATTTTAAGAAGTGAAAAGAAAGAGAGAGAAAAAAAGGGGAATTAAAGTAAAAAGAGAGAGATATATAGAGAGAGAAAAAAAAAAGTTAATTCAAAAGGCGGCGTTAATTCCTAAGGAATTCTCTTCCACTCAACCCTTGTTCGCAGTAAGCGCTGCAATTTAGCGTTTAAACACAATATGTAGTAAAGTTTCGGCACACTTTTCAACTCCAAATGGATCCTCCACATCAAATTTCATTAATATTAGTCAAGAAGGTATATACTTAGATACTATTAAAACAACAAAGAAATACTAAAATTGATATGCCAGTCGACAAAGATATTTTTATTATTTGCAATTTTTTGCATTCCATCACACTAAAGTTGTTTTTTACGTTTCATTAAAAATATTTCATAAAAAAATCTTGGAAAAAATACTTTTCCTATATCTATTGTTGCACTAGAATTCTGCGTCAAGTAAAACCAGAAATTAGGAAAATTTCATGATTTTGTAATTGAAAATCGAATAATTTCTTTTTAAATTATCTATTATAATTACTTTAAGTTATGTATTTTTTTTTAACAATAGAAATTCCTTAGAAATTCACGAATTTTTTGTACAGTGGTGTCTCCTGAATTAACTAAATTCAATTGGGTCTTCATTGTTCAATCTAATATGCGCAGGAGAAAACTATATCTTCTTCATCTTCACCCTTTCTAAATTTTATTTGGGGTCGGCGTTGATTTCCTTAATTCTACCATGCCACAACCTTCTCTTAAGTGTCTACTCTTTTTAGCTGCACACTTTCCTGTCATGGTAACCCTCGCTTGCTTCTCACAGTGTCCATAGAAACTGCATAGAAACCTTCTGTATTTACACGGGATTAGGACCGCCACGTAATGAGCTAGTTTGCTCCCCAAAATAAGTTAAATAATAATAATAATAATACATTGCAGAGAAAAAATGTATATTTTCATCTTAAATAACTCCTTAAATCCGGAAGTAGTTAGGAATACCCCATTTGAATAAAATGTGAAAAAATGTTAATATTACCTAATTATTACCCTCATAAGTAATGTTTATTTTAAATAGTACAGTTCCTTTAACTCTACTGATCCGTTCTCTTGGAGCAAAGTTAAAGGTGATGCGACTTAGGGTGCAATGCAATTGCTAACGATTATAAGGAGCATTCTTTCAGAGTGCAACAGAGTGTAGATAAATTAAGAGACAGTTGGTAAACATATATATATATAGGGGGTTTGGATTCCTTTCAGGGTACAGGAGTGTGCAGATGTACACCGAACCAATTGGGTCTTTGTTCTCCTAGGTAGTAATTGATAACCAAAAATTGATATCCAGCAAAAAGGTACTATTGCTAATCAAGGACCCGTTTGTACCTTGTAAACTTTCTGTGAAATTCGCTTTACAATCGAATTTAACAAGTTTTAGTAATTCTAGGTAGTAAAAACTAAAGTAATGTCATATAATAATAGTATGTTTTGTTTTCATAACATGTAAAATGTATGACAATGGAGAATAGATAGGCATTTTGTAAGAAATACATTAAGGCTTGAGAGATGTAGCCACCGAGGGGAGCAAACCAGCTTCATTAGGTGATTGTCCTAAGTCCGTGTAAATGCAGAAGGTTTGGTGTTAGGAAGGGCATCCAGCCTTTAAAAAACTCTGCTTCAAACCAATGATGAGAGATCATCAGCAAAAAGCTAGTCTCTACACTGTTTCAATTAATACTGTTGGGGTTACCGTGCCAGGAAAGGGTTATAGCTCAATTAAGTTGCATCCAACAAAAGGTTGTAGCATGGTAGAATTAAGGCCAATCCAAATAGAATTGGGAAGAAGTGAGTTTAAAGAAGATCACCTTAAGGCTTGAGAGCATTGTAAAAGATACATTAAATCCACTGTTAGTTCGTATACCAGACAATGGCAAAACAGAGAGAGCTAATTCGATCAGATAATTTCTATAGCCAGGGAAAAGGCCGCGAACCAAGTTACGGACATAGCACTAGCTATTTTTAGATAAATCTACCTCAAAGTTAATACCTAGTAATGAAAATCGGTAAATTCAAGATTTCCCAGAATCGTCACAAGAAAGCATAAGTCATTTGGTACTTTATCGAATGACGTTCATAATTTAATAGACCAATCACAGTGTCCGCGCACTTGACTCAAAGCTTGGACAATCTGGTATTGGCCTGACTTATCCTTGACTCTGAAAACTAGCTACCTACAACTGACTAGTCTCTGGTTTACTACAATTTATTATTTTATTTTAATTTTGTGTTGAGAAAAATCTGTTATTTTTTTTTTTAAAAAAAAAATTCAAGTTAGTTTTTCGACATCCGTTGTGCCAATTCGATCTTTTTAAATTTAAAGACTTTTAATCATTCATTCATTTTTTTTATTTTTCAATTTTTAAAATATTTTGTGATTTTTAAAAATAAATATGTGAACCTAAAAGTGGGTTTTCGGTGATTTAATTTATTATTTTATTAAATTAAATTAAAATTATTGTGGTTAAGGCCAATCATCCCCCTTAAAATTGATTAAATAAATTTTAAATATTAGATCAATTTTTATTTATCTTGTTAATTTGGTCATCTGTAACCCCTTAAGGGTCAATAGGTATCAAATTTATAATATGTTATCAAGTTCCTGTCTGACTGCTAATGCAGAAAACATCCCTACTTTTTTGTCAAATCAAGCTATATATTAAATCATTTTATATTGAAGCTGTAGAAACCCTCGGGTTTCTAACTGGGGTCATTCAAAGTCGTTTTTAATGCAAACGATTCGTGTTTCTTTCTCTATAAATTAAATTATTTAGATAAGTACCTAATTAATCAAGAATTTTTTGAGATATTTTTTTTGTTGTTGATAAATTACAGGCTATTAAGAAATATATATTTGATCATTATTTTGAGTTCCCGTCCAACACTTTTTGGGAGAAAAAGAGTAAAAGAAAATCTTCACGTTTACAATGCTTAATCTTCAATAATCGAAGAGAAAGTAATAAAACCTATCAAGGATACATTAAAACCTTTATTACAGATAACATAAAAAATAGACAGATTACATAAAAAAGAAAGAAAAAAAAGAGTCCTTATTTTGGTTTCTTGTCCATCTATTTAAGGATAGGTATACATCAGTAACCGTGCTTGCAATAAAAACTTTTGTAATAGAAAGATGTAAAAAAAAAAAAAATGTAGAATTTTTTTGCGGTAAGGCCCAGCGGCATTTTCACAATTTTTTTGGGTATCACAGCATTACTAAGAGCATCCTGCACTATTAATCTCTTCAAACTTCTAATCTTTTTCCTCTTGTAATATCACCACTGGTCGCTACTCACATTAAATTTAGCTACTCAATCGTCCTCACGAGGCTACACCCCAAAATCTCAATTAAAATGTACTTCTCAAAATCTGTACTAAGGCTACACTTAGTACACTCCAAAATCTCAAGCATAAAGTTAAAAAAATGTCCAACCCCGCCGGGGATTGAACCCGCGTGCCCCAAGTGCAGTGCCAGATGCCAGTGTGATACCCATCAGACTAGGAGGACTGATTAAAGTTGAAAATGATGAATGTCCTTTTATAATAGAAAGATGCATTGAAGGAGACTTTACACGAACCACCTCGCGGAAAGCGGAATACTTTTGTCGGAATAGTTTAAAGCGGAATAGGTTTATTCACAGACGGACGTTTGAGAGAACTCTCTTTTATTTTACTTTCATTGATGGTGGCTTTTTACAGATATTAACTTTTCAATAAATAAAACACCAAAAACAACCAAAAACACTTTTTAATATTTATGAAGTAACTAGTCGAAGGATGGAAGTTCGACTCGACTAGACTCATGATGAATCGAATGATTCGAAACTAGTTTCTTCATAAATAATAAATAGTGTTTTTGGCAAGTCTTTTGATGTAATATTTTTAAAAGTTAACATTTTCAAACACTTATAATTTACAGGTTATTCAAAGATTTAACTTTTTACAGACATGAAATCTACATAGTTTTCTAATACATTTACTTGTAGATGGTGTAGATACTTTACTTGCAGATGGTGTAGATACATTTACTTGTAGATGGTGTAGATACATTTACTTGCAGATGGTGTAGATACATTTACTTGTAGATGGTGTAGATACATTTACTTGCAGATGGTGTAGATACATTTGATTGTAGATGGTGTAGATACATTTACTTGTAGATGGTGTAGATACATTTACTTGTAGATGGTGTAGATACATTTACTTGTACATGATGTAGCTACATTTACTTCTATATGGTGTAGATACATTTACTTGTACATGATGTAGATACATTTACTTGCAGATTGTGTAGATACATTTACTTGTAGATGATGTAGATACATTTACTTGTGGATGATGTAGATACATTTACTTGTTGATGGCGTAGATACATTTACTTGTAGATGATGTAGATACATTTACTTGTAGATTATGTAGATACATTTACTTGTAGACTACTTCAAAATATATCCACATATTTTTTATTTCTTTTTCAAAAATGAAAATTTTCCCCACCAATATCTTCATTTTTCTTAGTAATTTTTTAATTCAAGTAATTTCATTGATCCATACTTTTAGATTTTAAAAATGCTGACAAAAACGTTATATTTTAATATAAATCTAATAAAATCCGAAGGTAAATTGTTTTAGATTAAAATAATTATAGTATTCTAAAGAACAGGTCGAGATACATCTATTGAGGTAAGTACAAAAATCTAGGGAAATATGTCACGGGAAATTGTAGCGTACAACTTGATGTTCTTTATGTAAACGAAATCAAATAAAACAGAAAGAAATGAATTATCAGGTGTATTGATTAGAATTATTTGGTCACTGATGGGCAGTCCGGGTGTGAATAGGTACGAGTGGGGTTTCAAAAGTTCGTGGCCTAACCTAGATGGAGAAGGAAAATTAAAGCCCACTGTGTCTTATTTTTCAAGGAAATCACCCTTGATTTCAATACACTATTTACATTTTTTGGGTAATATCTGTTTTTGTCAATATTGAAAATCAACTGTTCTTCTCATTTCTAGATTCTAAATTTTGTTCGCTTTCGATATTTTTCCGGGTCGTCTAGGTCGACAAAAGCGTCTACTGAGCGTATTGGTTGATTGGTTTCGTAATAATGGAGTTACTGCGGATCAAATAATACACGTTTATTTTATGGGGTAAATTTTGGCGTTATCCCAGTACTTCTAAATTCTGTACAGAGATAATGCACCAGTTCTGACATCAATCAATACTTCTGGTTTTGAAATCTGCTTAGTACTACGGACCAAAATTTCTGCATGAAAATTTTGTATTTTATGAGGTAGAAATTCATATGCCAGCTCTCCCTCTATTCAGAATTATACGTTGATCATGAGGTTACCGAAAAGTTTTTGATACACCTTGGCTGGAACTTTGGTAGCATGCGTTCCAGGTCGTCCTGGTAGACGTAGAACTGGCCATAGTAAGAACAATTTTTCCTGACTGATCTTAGAGATTTTTTTTTTAAATTCATAAATCACATTAGATTTTTTGATAGGGGTTTTCCAGTTCTCCACTTTGGTTACCATTATGAGAAATGCCAAGGTTTATCAAGTACGTAGATATATGTAATATAAGGCATCATCATATTTTATATTGGCATAATATTCCCCAGCTATAATGTATTGCATTGAACATTCAATGTACATTGTACAATAGGCTCATAAACAAGCAGACAAACAGTTCAAACAAGAATAATAATAATTGTTTGCTCCTTCGGTGGACATGCCCATTGCCGTGATAGATAGGTATCATAAGTGGTATTATCTTATGAGTTCAGATAAATCTTTATTCGATTGAATCAAGCCCGAAGTCAGAATTTCATTTTGGGTTCTTATTGAAAAGTTTCATTAAAATTTTAAATATGTGCAAATTTTATCAAAATTTAAATTAGGTCCAAGTTTCATCAAAATTTAAAATATGTCCAAGTTTCATCAAAATTTAAAATACGTCCATGTATTCTTTTGAAATATATTGAAAAGCGAATAATAGGAATCGCTGTCATTATGGTAATCAACGCTAATTGAAAAGTACACCCTAATATTAATCGGTACTAGGTTCTAGGGTTACCGGCCGTGAAAATAATGAACAATGTCATACTTTTTGTATGTCACAAAAAAATACCTTTTAAAAGTGTCAAATCACCTGTAAGAAATTTACATCCGCAGAGATGAAAGTAGTGTGGGTTGAGGTGATTTTTAGATTGCAGAGCTCTGAAAACTATGGGCAGTAGTTGGAAGTTTATGACAACAATTTACAAAACACTGTATTGAACATAAATATATATATATATACATTATGCCCCAGAATGACCGGGTCCCCTCCCCCTTAACTTTTGAACGGCTTCGATTTTTTTTCATTTTGAAAAGCTCTAGAGGAGGCTATGGCCAATCGAATCGTTATGTCGAGATCCAGGTTCGACCCCCCGGAAGTGACTTTTATTGACAAAAATTGTTGATCTCTCAAGAAATTTATATGAAATGGTACAAATATTTTTTGTTCAAATAAAATTAGAACTTTCCTCTACATTTGTTACACCACGGTGTATAACGGTGTTTGTTTTAAGTTTTCATGTAAAACTCGCCCTATTATGCTCCCAAAAAGGTTTCTGATCTACCTAAACCATCAAAAATTTACAATTTTATTTTCATCCGTGTCCCAAGAGGACAAAATCAAATCTCATTTTTCATCTGGACGTTAAAAATGTTCTGTTTAATAGAGCCATTTTCGGGTAGAAAGTCTGAAGTAAGGTGGTTATTTAGAACAAACAGTGATAAGTAACTTAAATAAGAAAACTTCTGTATTTAAAACTCCTAAATAAATATTTTTTTGTATCATAAATTGAGACGTCCTTTTTTCTTAATGTCCCTGCTTTCGATAATTTTCATTTTGTAACCATAATCGGTACCAAACTATTTCAAATGATATCATAGAATGACCAAAACGGACTTGGCTATGCCTCCATGGGGCCAAACGGGCGAAGTCCGTCAGTAGTTTCACAGTTTCCAAAGAATATTTTATTTCATTTTTCTGTTGCAGATAGTACCTGGTCATCAATTCACCATCAACATTTATGTTTTTAAGAAAATTATGTTGGACATTTTAAAAATAAAGAAAAAAAACTACACAAGACTTAACAATATAGAAAAATAAATCTTTAACTTTAGATACAATAAACATATCAATATTTTGAAATATAAACTTTACCTCCAGAAACAACTAATTAGATACCTACCATTTTTCAGGATTAACCCATATTTTATAGTTATTTTTACAACCAATCAATTTTGAAATTCAAGTTCAAAGTTGGATTTATTAATCGTTTAAATTTATAAAATATTACAATTTATTTATTCGTATATTTTAAATTAATCCCCTAAATTATAACCTAGATTAACTAATATTTTTTTATTTTTAAAAAAAAAGCTCAATCTTTCATTTCTTGTGATAATTTTTAATTGATTTTTTTTTTAAAGATTAAAATAAATTAGAAAAAGGTGCAATCATTATTTTTAACAAATATTTAAATTGTCTTCCTACAAATTAATAAAATTTTAAACTTATATTTTTTAATTAAATTATAGTGACGAAAAACTCTTAAGTGCAATTTTTATTAGTGTAAAATTTTCTGGTGATTTTTTTTTTGCTCAATTTTGTTATAACTAATTTTGAAAAAGAAATGGGTTTACAAACGCAATATTTAAAAGTTGGTCAATCAGCTAAAAATCGACTGTTTGGAATTCAACCAAAACTTACAAGAAGAGCTACTGTACACAAAAATGATACTAGACCTTTGCAAATGCTTGTTTCGGATCAAAATAAAATTAGCAATAGTAAGTATAATTTCTCATCTGTTGTTTTAAACTGAAATTTGGTTTTGGTTCTAAATTGTAAAAGAAAAAAAATCAATGTTGATTTTTTTTGTGGTAAGGCTCAACGGCCTTTTCACAATTTTTGTGGGTATCACATCAGTACTAGAAAGCTTATGTACCAGCATTCTCCTAAATCTTCTACCAAGCCAATTGTTTTTACTGTGGCTACCGCCACTGGTCTCTACTCACATTAAAGTAGCTAAACAATCGTCGTTATGAAACTGAGTTCACCCCGAAAAACAGGCAATATAGGAAATTCTGTATCCACAGATAAAGTCATACACAAACTTATAATATTTTGGACGTGGAAAGAATCATACTTGTACCATCAATTCGGAAATTCTTGTAAAAATCTATGCCAACGATCATACCTCGTTGAATACACCAATTCCCGTCGGATCACTCAAGGTAAGCAACGTCGGGCGTGGTCAGTACTTGGATGGGTGACCGCTTGGGAACACCAGGTATCGTTGGCTCATTTTTCCGGCCCAACCCAGGCTGGGTGAGGTCAATGTGGGTAGCTGGTTTGCAAGTTTCCAGCGAATGGAGGGTAAAACTCTCGTCTTGAATGATCAATAGATTTGAAAATTTCAAATCTGCCATTTGAAATTTCCAAGATATGACATCCAAGAGTGTCTAAAACTAGGCGAATTTTTTGCAATGGGATATTAAATGATTACATAGGACACTAGGACACCAATGTTGAGGAACCTGATTTTTAGACATAATTCGCCTAGTTTTAGGCACTTCGCCTACTTTTAGAAATAATTCACCTAGTTTTAGACACTCTTGGAAGTCATATCTTGAAAAATTCAATAGACCGCCATTTTAAAACCAAACCCGCTGGCCGTGTATTTTTTTTTTTGCAAAGTAATTGTAATTCTATTGTCTTTCTGAAAATGTATCACAAGATGGGGTTTCGTATTTAAAAAACAAAAGTTGTACCCCCTGGGGCCACATAAGACCCGCCCCTGAAAAATTGGTCACACCATCAGGTGGTTTAATTTGGGGTATAATAACACGCAAAATTTCAAAACTCCACATAAAGCTGTTCAAAAGATATTCAGGCGGTCTCGGACTTTTGGGACACCCTGTATAAGCAAGGCTCGCCTGAAAATAGGTATTTACACATTCATATAAGCGGTCCAGTCCAACCATTCATACAGGGTGAACCTGAACAGTTCATTTCCAACACAAATTACTCTATCCTAGACGTCTCCGTTCCGGGTTCGATTCCTGGACGGGTTGAAAATTTGATAAAGGTTTTATCAAATTTTCTATTTGGTCAGGTTGTGATTGGGGGTAACTCAGCCTCCTGAGGACAGTTGAGTAGCTATAGTAATAGCGACAAGTGGTAGCATTATAAGGACATTTTTAAAGTGTAGCTTAGGCTTATTGCTATTGGAATGAAATACCTTGTAATAATATGATGCCCACTAAAATTGTGACATAATAACATACATTTACATATACATTTTTCACACTCTATCTTACTTTTAAATTAAAGTATCTAATGAAAATTATTATTAACCAATCTCATAAATATTTCCACTAATCCCTTTTTTATTATAATTCTAATTGATATAATATGTTTAATTTCACGAATTTTAATTAATTCTTGGTGAATTGCTTTAACATTATTTTTAGTTTGTTCTTATCGTTCTTAACAACGCTTTCATATAATCAATATAAGAATACCTATTTTTTACTCTTTTAATTATACAATTTTTTATTTCGAATTGAATATAAATGTTTAATTAACACAAGATCTAAAGAATATATTAAATTATTTTTATCTATACATAGAATTTATTCAATAACTCTCTCTCTTTATCACAATTTTTATATTTACTTACCTTGCAGGACTGCATCAGGGTCAATACGTAAAAAAAAACTCTGCCAATGTGACACATGGTTTTATTATAATATTGTATAGTATTTAGACACCCCTCCCTCAATTCTGGGGCGTAATTAGAACTTAAATTAGCCAACGATCATACCACGTTGAATACACCAGTTCCCGTCAGATCACTGAAGTTAAGCAACGTCCGGGCGTGGTCAGTACTTGGATGGGTGACCGCTTGGGAACACCA
>CM022883.1:9288719-9310546 GCA_012654025.1 Pachypsylla venusta
GGGGGGGGGGTAATATTGTGTGTTTTTTTTAAATATTTCGTAAAATTTGATTAAGATATATTTTTCTATAAATGACTACAACCCTAACGTGAACACTTAATCATCTTGATTTACTAGTATAATGCTTTTTCTATATTTAATTATATTCATCAATTTATATGATCTCTGATGGTTTTCTACTTTTTTAACTTCATCTTTTCCCAATTCTCTTTGGGATTGGCGTTGCCTTCCTTAACTCTACCATGCCAAAACCTTTTGTTCTTTGCCTACTCCCCTTAGCTGTACCCTATCTTGACATGGAAACTCTCGCTTGCTTGTCACAATAGAATAGAATCTGAGTAGTAACTTGCTTTTCGATGATGATCTCTCATCATTTGTTTGAAGCAGAGTTATTTAATGGCTGAATGTCCTTCCTAACACCATACCTTCTGTATTTACACGGTCTTATCGTCTTATAGGACCGTCACCTAATGAAGTGTATACTAGCTCCCCTCGGTGGCTTCATTTCATTTGATCTCTGGTACCGTATATTAAGTGAATTCAACTGTAATTATTATTGATCTTTTGATAAAAATTCAAAGAAATTGAAAATTATAATATAATCAAGATGAATATAAGATAGGTTATTGAGAAAAAGAACGGGATTTACCTAGTGATATAGAGGTACGTACTACTCGGCAAACATACGGAGATACGTCCAAGTAAAATTAAAACACAAAGTAAAGAAACTTCACTGTGGTGCACGGTATAAGTACTACACGAGTCCAGTAGCCTCCAACCTAAGACAATAGAAACTATTCTTGACAACGATAAAAATGATATCGGCATGATGTAGAAAATAATCTCTGAATTGTTGAAAAACTATCGCGTCAGGTACTCGTGGGCCATCGGACTACTATAAGTTATGAACTTTATCCGTCAATAACTATTTTCAAAAATTGGTGATCGCGGGTGTACTGTATAGTGCGATGAGAATAAGATCCTGATTTACGTGATTTAATCGTTTCCCTTGAATTGTTGTAGCGTAGCACAGACAATAAATACAGTCAGATGTGTAAATATTCGACACATCTCTTATGTGTCCGATGCGCACTCAAATGATTATTTTTCCATTGTAAAATCTAAAAATAAATTTCAAACGATCTCCATTTTAATTACTCCTCTAAGTACCCCATAATGACCATGAAATATTTTTTTTTTCTAAAATTGAAAAAAATACAAAAGTCATAAAATTGTTGTAGTCATGTGTTGTGCAATAATCACAATAATTCTTCTTCTTTTACTTCACCTTTTCCCAATTCTATTTGTGGTCGGTGTCGCCTTCCTTAAGGCTATGTTCACATGACCGCGCGGCACAAGATCTATCTAAATGCTGCATATACCGCGAACCTAGCCTAATTTTACCATGCCTCAACTTTCCGTTCTGTGCCTACTCTCTTTAGCTGGCATGATCAAAGAATCCATCCGTTGCAACTTTTCTTTGCTGATGCTGATGATCATATTTGGTTTACAGCAGAGTTTTTTAAAGGCTTTTTGCCTTTCCCAACACCAAATCTTCTGTATTTACACGGGCTCAGACCGTCCCCTAATTAAGCTTGCTCCTCTCGGTGACTACATTTGATAATTGAATAAATCCTAAGTGATAACTCAAGTCAAGATAGATCTCTATCTGTAAGCAATATATCTGCTGCGTTGGAACGAAATATTCAGTCATTGCAACTATATATCTTCCTCTAGGACTACCTATACCTACATACCGCTGCGCCTGGACCCCTTTTTCAACTCGCAAAAATATCGTCAACTCCTCCATTTTATTCCCCATTTGAGGTGAATCTTTTATTATCTTTTTTTAAGTCTTTAATTAAGATGTTAATTAGAAGTGTAAAAAAATATTAACTTTTAGGCGCTTTAACCGCTGTGTTATTCAGGTCGTTCGCGCCGGTACCTCGTTTTAATTTTTTTGTATTAAATCAAGTGAATTTAAAAATACAAAAGGGAGTCAACACACGCCTCATTATCTGTCAAGCCAGGAGGACAGGGAAAGGAAGAGATAGCCGAAGAATAAAGAGAACACACCAAAATGTGAGGTGAGCAACACTTATAGCACCTCACCACAACGGCGTGTTGACTGAGGAGCTCTCCGAAAGAGAAAGCTATGCGTCATCCTAGTGTGGCCGATCCGCAAACGAGATAAAATATTAACTTCTAAAATAAATTAAAACAGAACACCAAAAACTCTATTTATTATTATTTATTAAGAAACTAGTTTAGAATCATTCGATTCATCACGAGTCTAGTCGAGTCGAAAGATGGAAGTGGACTCTTCGACTTCCATCTTTCGACTCGACTAGACTGATGATGAATTATCTTTTTTTTAAGTGTTCCCCAAAATATATCATATCCAGATGAAGAATTCTTTCTATTTCGCCAAAGTTCATAAATTCAATTATAATTTTGATGATGCTTTCATATTGGACTACTTTTATCCAAGAGCTTTATATGTATAAAGCACCTGTTGAAAATAGCATCGATTCTGGTTCCTTTGATTATGTAAACAAAATAGACCTAAAGAAGAATAATAAAAATACCATTCACTTATCAGCAATGTCTTTGTAGGGGTCATATAAGGTGACGAACAATTCCTTGGAAGGTCGAATAAGAATGTGCGCTGTTAAAGTTAAAAGAATAGCTATACTTGGAAGGAGAATGAAGTCGAAGGAGAATGTTCTAACAAAACTCTTCAGATAGGATTTGTACAGGTGTAATAAAGATTTTAGTGGCGTAGACCGCTTGGAATAATAAAGCAATGAAACCACTGACTGTGTTAAGGTTGCCAAAATATGTTGTGATGGCAAGAATAAAGAAAGAGAATTTATCAGATAGGATTTGTACAGGTGTAATAAAGATTTTAGTGGCGTAGACCGCTTGGAATTATAATGCAATGAAATCACTGACTGTGTTAAGGTTGCCAAAATATGTTGTGATGGCAGGAATAAAGAAAGAGAATTTATCAGATAGGATTTGTATAGGTGTAATAAAGATTTTAGTGGCGTAGACGGCTTGGAATAATAAGGCAATGAAATCACTGACTGGAATAATAAGGCAATGAAATCACTGTGCTTTGTATGTTTTCGGGGCCTACTCAACCTCGTGGGTAGCTATAGAGATAAATACGACCCGGCCTTGTAGGTAAAATAGAAAAAATTCACAGTAATTGGATAATGATTGATATTGGAAAATTCCCTATAATGCTGCAGTGAGCACTAAAGTATAGTGACATAATAACACAAAGAAACAGCTTTTATTTATTAATGTCTGGTTTGTTCTTTTCATTTTTTTCAAGGTAATTTTTTTTTAAAAAAAATCACCCGAAATGTAACCAAACAACATTTAAAAATATATATTATTATAATTTAATACATAAGTATTACATGACTTATGTAATATTATTATGTAAAGATATTTAAAAATATCCTTTTTAAAGGTGAAGAGTATTTTTCAACATTAAAAAAAATATTTTATCAAACTCGAGTTATTTCAAAAACTTTGGAAGAAGTTTCAGTCGTTACACAATCCGATATTTTTGTTCTGATGTATCGGATAGGGGAACTCAAAAAGAAAAGTTCCAAGACACCCAAGTCGATGACGGTCGTGGAATGCTATTAAGGGCAAGGTCGAAAACGATATTTTTTTCATTACCCATGCAGAAAACAAGAAGCTAGCTAATGCATTATCAAGGCCATACCCAGGGGGGATCCATGGCCCGCTCCCGAAATTTCATAATTTTTTTTTATTATTATTATTTATGCATGACTTATGTGATACTGTAAGATGTAACTCATTAGTACCACCGCCATCATTAACAACAACAAAAAATACAACAACATCATCAACACCACCACCAACAATATCAACAAGAACAACAACAACATCAACAAAATCATCAACATCAACAAAATCATCAACAACAACAAGAACATCACCTTTCCTGATGATCATCATTTTCAGGTGTTAGTCCTGGCCCGAAAAAATCTTCAACAACATCATCAACAACCACATTAACATCAACAAAAACAATAACCTTAACAACACCAACAACAAAAACATTATCATCATCAACACCACCACCAACAAGATCAACAAGAACAACAACAACATCAACAAAATCATCAACAACAACAAGAACATCACCTTTCCTGATGATCATCATTTTCAGGTGTTAGTCCTGGCCCGAAAAAATCTTGGATACGGCCCTGGTAAGGATTCTTTAGTATCAAAAACTCATGGCGAGTTGTTGCAAACCGGCCACACGGCTGTTAAAATATGATGATGATATCGGATAGTCGTCGAAACCCTTATCAACCACCTAAAACCGTAGAATCACTATAAATAGACTACCAATATGCAATGAATTCGAAGAATGGGTTCTGCGTGAGCTATGATTATACAATTATTAGCTAATTCTTCAAGGTCATACACATATATCGTTCCGTAAGTAGGTCTCGATAAAGTCTAATAACGACGCGAGTGTCAGTACTAGCTGTCTATCACTTCAGCAGACTTGATCTCATTGACTCGCGTGGAATTGTTAAACTATTTCAGAGACGAAACCTGTTTTCCTTTCAGGTTGACGTAAAACGTTTTAATAGTAATTTAGCACTCTCGATATCAATGGTCAGTTCTCAGCTACGGGACGACCTGGAATGAGCACCATTCCAGTTTTAGCCTCCAGATAAAGATTATTTCAGTAACGCCTTATCCACCTGCAATCGTCGTTCAGTAATTCTTTGGAAATGTATAAATTTGAAAATTGTATGCTTCTAACTTAGCGCTTTCGTCTAATAGGACATTGTCAAGTGAACTGACAGCTTGTCTCGTGTTTGTATTGCGCTTCTGTAATTCTGATGACACCTTTTTCAATAATTTTAGGTACCCAGGTTCCGTCATTCTCATACAGTTGTGCCAATCTTTTGAATGGAACCTCAATTCGTTTCAAATGTAAACCGTAGACAGAAAATCCGGGCCAACAGGAAAACTTTACGGGCCCCTCTATTATTCTTTTATCTAAAATCATCGTATGTGCAGTAATAAAAGTTAAAGTAGGAAATTCACTTAGTTGATGTGAAAAGGCGTGTACGCTTCTTCTTGGCAACAAATAATTCGATTATCAGATGTTAATGTTTACGAAATATACCAATATTTATGATTGCTGTACAAGCGGGAAAATCGCACTATATTTAAAATCAGTGTCCTGCAATAGTCATTGTCCCATATTAGCTCACTATCGCTAAACTTCTGATTATGTGTGTTTGAAAAAAATTCAAAACTTTTAAGTTGATTTATTTATTATTCAGAAAAAAACTTTCATTATGATAATTTTCTCACCGGCCTTTTAAGAAATCCCGGGCCTGGGGGGATTCCCACGCCTCTAGTCGGGCCTGCACATATTTACATGGTAACAGTGATTAAACAACACTTTTCTAGGTTTTCTTCGTTTCTTCTGTAGCCGAATCGTTTTTCTATTTTTCGGAACACGAATTGAATTCTTTGGGCACGACATCGTTTCGTCTCAAACATGTAAATGATCGACGGGAACGTCCAATCCTTTCGTGTTTGAGTTGTAAACTTTGAGCGTCACGATATCCTTTCAGATTGATCGTAACGACGCGACGGATAGTTCCGTATATGGTGCCCTTTATAATTAGCACGATATTTATGATCACACTTAAAGGAATGGCCGTCCTTCTTCAATGACTTTTTGTTTACCTACTCTCAGTACATTTCCATCAAGTGCATGATGTTTAATTGATTCTATAGCATTAGCAATAATGTCGCTATACATTAGTCTAACATTTCCCCATTCAACTTGATTGTTGATTCTTTTCTAAATTTGTCTTCCTCGTTCATTTAATTTATCTATTTCTTCCTGATACATTTTTTTTTTCTCTCTCTCTCTCTCTCTCTGAGGATGTTGTTTGTTTTTTACTTTAATTTTCGTTTATTATTTTCAATAATGAACCTTTGGAATTGTCACGAAAAAAATACCCCCCTCGAAATTTGATATTTTACGTTTCGGGGTACGTGGAATCATAAAAAAAACAATCCTTTTGTCCGCCGTCCACGCCTTACGTCAACCAGCTTGAGTTGGGTCGGAAAACCAGCCAGCATCACGATCACGCAAACCTACGTGGTTGCAACCTCGCTTGACGTTGCTTAACTTAAATGATCTAACGGGAGCTAGTGTATTCAACGTGCAATTAAACACTGGCTTGTTTTTTATTTAAAAAAATAAGCTTACGTGTTGGATATCTCTGAAATTTTAACATTTTTAGTTTGTGTCGTCTCTTTAAAGGTTGGAAGCCCTTTCTAACACCAAAATTTTCTGAAAAGATGAAAATCATTGCTCTAAATTTTCAAGAAAATTCAATCCCTAGATAAGACAAGGGTAAATAACTGTTCAAAACGATTTAATTTCAATCATAATTACCTATCATCAATGATTTGACCTCTCAATAACTATCTTATCATGATAAAAAAATATGAAAATCTAACCACCTGAGGAAATTCTAAAAGTGTGTATGTGACCAAACGCACAACCTGATCCTCGCATACCCGGAAGATAAATACAAACCAATATACAGTGTAAACTTGTACCAAACTCAGGGATGGTAAATAATGATGGCCTCAAGATGGCCGGTGCCAACCATCATCAAGATGACCTAAACGCCTACCATCACAGTTCAAGTCGAGGGTCATGAAAACAACCTATGCGGTAACCTTATACTATCAGCCTGAGTCTAAGAGTTTGTATAGACAAGAATTGGGGAAAACAGATGATTTTGTAGAGACCGCTTCAACAGTAATAATATAGTTCCAGTGGGAAGTTTAATAAAAATCGGCAACACTACATATTAAACTAATTCTAAGAACTTATTAATTGTCCTCACCGTGGCCGGTTCCACTCATTAGGACAACCTTGAACGCCTTCCATCAAACTCATCTTCATTAGGTTAACAGCCGTGGGGCAGGTTTGTGACAACTCGCCATGAGTTGTTGATATTTGGGAATCCTTACGGATAATACAGTAGCTTCTTCTTGCTTTCTGAATGTGTAATGGAAAAGATATCGTTTCCGACCCTTCCTTTAGTCGACTTTTACGACTGGAATGGACTCGTTGAGTGCCTTGGAAGTATTTTTTTTAAGTCCCCCTATCCACAGGGGAGTCTTAGAGGCTAATGATTAGCATGGGCCTTCAGAACAATATCAATCACTGTAATGTAATTAAAACAGTAAAACAAATTATAAGGACAAGATTTAATAAAGTCTTCCTTGGGGTAATTTTTGAATGAATCGGGAGATAATTTGTTATACAATTTATAACAAATTATCTAGAAAATGACCTCTTTAAGGTAAGATATGTCCAAAATTTGATTTCTGGTATTGCAATGAACGGCAGTACTAATAGGTATTGTTAAAGATGACGTTTCCGATCCTTCCTTTAGTCGCCTTTTGGACTTGTTGGGTGCCTTGGAGCTATTCTTTTTAAGTCCTCCTATCCACAGGGGAGTCTTAGAGGCTAATAATTAGCATGGGCCTTCAGAACCATATCAATCACTGTAATATAATTAAAACAGTAAAACAAATTATAGGGACAAGATTTAATGAAATTTTCCTTGGGGTAATTTTTGAATGAATCGGGAGATAATTTGTTATAAAATTTATAACAAATTATCTTAAAAATGACCTTTTTAAGATAAGATCTGTCCAAAATTTGATTTCTGGTATTGCAATGAACGGCAGTACTAATAAGTATTGTTAAAGATGACGTTTCCGATCCTTCCTTTAGTCGCCTTTTGGACTTGTTGGGTGCCTTGGAGCTATTCTTTTTAAGTCCTCCTATCCACAGGGGAGTCTTAGAGCCTAATAATTAGCATGGGCCTTCAGAACCATATCAATCACTGTAATATAATTAAAACAGTAAAACAAATTAGTCTTCCTTGGGGTAATTTTTGAATGAATCGGGAGATAATTTGTAATCAAATTTATAACAAATTATCTAAAAAAATGACCTCTTTAAGATAAGATAAGATCTGTCCAAAATTTGATTTCTGGTATTGCAATGAAGGACGGTACTAATAAGTATTGTTAAAGATGACGTTTCCAATGCTTCCTTTAGACGCCTTTTAAACCTGTTGAGTGACTTGGAGTTATTCCTTTTAAGTCCCTCTATCCACAGGGAGTCTTAGAGGCTAATGGTTAGCATGGGCCTTCAGAACAATATTAATCACTGTAATATAATTAAAGCGGTAACATTAATTATAGCGACAAGATTTAATAAAGTCTTCCTTGGGGTCATTTTTGAATGAATCGGGAGATAATTTGTTATAAAATTTATAACAAATTATCTAGAAAATTACCTCTTTAAGGTAAGATATGTCCAAAAGTTGATTTCCCGTATTGTAATAGAGCACGGTGTTAATGAGTATTGTTAAAGATAACGTTTCCGACCCTTCCTTTAATCGTCTTTTGGACTTGTAGGGTGCCTACAGGGGACTATCAAAGTCAAGGGATATCAAAACATTTACGGTCATCTCATATTATCAACTTTTTATCATTTTTTAAAACATCAGTTTAGAAATCGGAAAAAGACAGTTGATTATACGAAGCAAGTATTAGAAGTAAATCTGGAATGGATACAAGAAAAGTTTGGCAACACCACATATCAAATGTCTAAATGAACTAAAAATCTTTAGGGTAATTTTTTTTAGAGAGGAATACCGCTATCAAAAAAAAAACCTATTGATGTTGTTGTGATGGACGTTTGAAACATCCACTAAAACATCATGTGTGTAAATATAATGAGGTAAATTCTATTAATGTGAACTTTTTTTTTATTTTGGCTTAACTTTTTTTTTTCAATTTGGCTTAACGTTTCTTTAACATCTATTGGTCATTCAAGACGGGGGTTTTACCCTCCATTCGCTGGAAACTTGCAAACCAGCTACCCACATTGATTTCACCCAGCCTGCGCTGTGCCGGAAAAATGAGCCAACGATACGTGGTGTTCCCAAGTGGTCACCCATCCAAATGCTGACCACGCCCGACGTTGCTTAACTTCAGGGATCTGACGGGAACTGGTGTATTCAACGTGGTATGATCGTTGGCCGAGGCTTAACTTCTATTGGTCATTCAGGACGGTGGTTCGGTGGAAACTTGCAAACCAGATACCCACATTGATCTTACCCAGCCCGGGTTGGGCCGGAAAAATAGCCAGCATCACGAGGGCGCGAACCCACGTGGACACCCACATGGTATAACCTCGCTGGACGTTGCCTAACTTCAGTGATCTAACTGGAACTGGTGTATTCAACGTGCCATAGACGCTGGCTAATGGGAAAATTTGAAACCCAAACTGAACAGAAGAAAAATAGGCACATCAAAGAGACATTATATTTATAAAACTGGACGTATTAAAATTGCATCTAGAAAAATATTGTGCGCACTATTATTACAATGTTTCTTTAAGTTAATTTGGTAAATGTATTTTTCTTTGTGTTATTATGTCACAATGTTTGTGGGCATCATAGCATTATTAGGTATTTTCAACCGGGGCCGTACGCAAGATTGTTTTTCGGGATTTACAGCCACGCCAGGACTAAAAATGATGATCATGAAAGGAGGTTTTTTTTTTTCTTTCTTGTTGTTGATGTTCTTGTCGTTGTACTTGCTGCTGTTGTTATTGTTGTAGATGCAATGTTTCACTATAAAAAACTTTGTTTAGAGTGCAACATTTCGCTATGAAACACTTTGTTTAGGGTGCAGCATTTCGCTATGAAACACTTTGTTTAGGGTGCAGCATTTCGCTATGAAACACTTTGTTTAGAGTGCAATATTTTGCTATGAAACACATTGTTTAGAGTGCAAAATTTCGCTATGAAACAATTTGTTTAGAGTGCAATATTTTGCTATGAAACACATTGTTTAGAGTGCAACATTTCGCTATGAAACACTTTGTTTAGAGTGCAACATTTCGCTATGAAACATTTTGTTTAGAGTGCAATATTTTGCTATGAAACACATTGTTTAGAGTGCAACATTTCGCTATGAAACACTTTGTTTAGAGTGCAACATTTCGCTATGAAACACTTTGTTTAGAGTGCAACATTAATTCTCTATGAAACATTTTGTTTCGTAACACATCTAAAATATATCTGCAAAGCAATGTTGTATTCAATGGGATTCAATCTCATTTGATTCTAAAGGAACATCGGATCATGCAAAGTTGATCACAGAGGTATCTCATCCTGAAGGACCACTTATCCACCCTGTATATACAAGATAGACACATCAATCTGATTTCAATTATTTTCGAACATGAAAAATGATCAATATTTGTATTTAGATGATCTCGGTCTTCCCTGAATGTCATTAGTCCTGACATTAGAATTAGGGATCTTGTTTAAAGTTAGTTTAATATCTTCATTCATTGTTCATTGAATGTGTCAACTATTTTCAAAATGCTCGCATTTTCCACGTTATTATTTAGTGCAATTTCAATGTTTCTAAATATGCTTGCAATGTCGCAATATTTATTGATTTTCAATCGATTATATCTTTCAAATTATTAATTTTTATTTTGTGTTCAAGTCGCTTTTCGAAAACTGTCGTGCATGCTGATGTCACTGATTTAATTGTTTTGACGTATTATCGTTCGATATAATTGTTTATTCGTTTAATTTGCATATCTGTGATAAATTATTATAGTAATTAGTTCTTTTTCTTAATGACTTACTTTTAAATTTTTGTAATTGTTAATAATTTCTCATTTCGCATTAACATTCCCTTTCTATAAATCATTTATTAATTCAATTATGTTGCTGATTACATACAAGTTAAGTGTATTCTTTTCAAAATGTAAGTGTTTTATTTTTATTTTCATCCCGCCGGTCTACTCATCGTTCTGGGCTTGACCTATCTCAGTATTTCATACTTTCTTATAGAATAACTAGCTGAGTACCCGAACTTCGTTTCAGGAAGATGGGAGAAATGGGGAGTAATAACGGCGTTTTACACGGGTAGACTTCAACACGCATTTTATTTTTGTTGAAACCTAACCCAATACTACTCCCAACACGATTAGCTTAACAACCCGTTACTACTCCCCATGTTCTTTCATCTTCTCGAAACGAAGTTCGGGTACCAGCTAGTTATTTTATATTTATTTACCTCTTTGGAATCTGACCAAACAAGATCTTGTGTCACTCAATATATCTTTATAATAATGTTTACCGAATAATTCCGATTACAAAATCAACTTGGTTCACACAAAATATGACAGTTATACGAAAACTCCCGAACTCATTAACCAACAGAATCGATATGGTACAGTTCAAATATATACAGGGTGGACTGGAACATGGTCTGTTCTTAATATTCTCATCCTACGTACTGACGTCATCCAATACTGGTTAACCAACAGAATCGATATGGTACAGTTCAAATATATACAGGGTGGACTGGAACATGGTCTGTTCTTAATATTTTCATCCTACGTACTGACGTCATCCCATACTGGGTATATTAAAATGGAGACATTATAAGCTGAGGCCCACAAAAGCTATACAGCAAATTTTCTTCATATCCTAAATATGTATGAAAATTGTGGCTTGTATGGCGTAACATACATACACATATACAAGTGCATTTCGGGATGTATATTGGAGTCATTTTAGTCCGTTCGCAGTCACCTTAGACCGTTCGCAGTCACCGCAGCCCACTCGCAGTCACCCGGTCCTCATCTATAAGCTCACGCTACTATGCACGACTGGTCTAAATGAATGTAGGTTCCTTTACCTATATATTCATTTGTATTACTCGTAGCGTAACGAGAGTTTGTAGTCGCTCCTAGTCGCTTCCAAAGGACGACCGCCCTAATAGTCATGACTTTTCAAACATGTTAAAATTAGTTCTTGGTTCTGTTAATTATTTGTTCTGTACCCTAAAAAGAAAGGTACAAGAAGTTTCCCTCCTTCAGTTGAAGATACTTATCTAAGGATGCCCCACATAAACTTTCAGGAAAAAACAACATAAAAAAATTATAATCTTACAGACAAAGATTTTATTGTGGCAGGCATGAATAAAGGTCATTCGTTGAGGGAGACGATCAAGGCGCCAAATTATAATCGACATTGAAGTCAGAAGTATTTATAAACACCAAATTTGAGATAAGTTTTCGGCGTTCAATTTCTTCTGGGGGGGCACCCCCTCCCCCTGTATCCGCCTCTGTATTGTAGAGCTTTATTATCCTAGAGTTTATTGTCTACAGAAACATCAAATTTCGGGGTCGCTCTGGATAGACTCCATCCTACATGACTTCCGCTATATGTTCAATAATTCATATTTTTATTGAAGATTCTAAGTTTTGCTAACTTCTGTCTTAGTAGTAATTAAAACTTAATGTAAACTCTGTTAAGGCTAAGGCAATCAGTCCTTGAATAATACATAACTTGATCATAATAGCCTAAATGTTCATTATGTATGACAAATAAAAGTATAGCTTGAACAACGAAAAACAATGATTAGTAATCTCAATAATTAAGGATTTAGATATTACTCTTGAACAGCTCCACTTTGGACACTTTCTGTCAGTAGCCAATGTGGTAACATGGATTTCTTACTTTACTGCAGAGGTTCCCAACCTTTTGGGTTGCAACTTCACACTTGCCAATGTGGAAACATGGGTTTCTTACTTTACTGCAGAGGTTCCTAACCTTTTTGGTTGCAGCTTCACTTTGGACACTTTGTGTCACTTGCCAATGTGGAAACATGGGTTTCTTACTTTACTGCAGAGGTTCCCAACCTCTTTGGTTGCAGCTTCACTTTGGACACTATGTGTCACTTGCCAATGTGGAAACATGGGTTTCTTACTTTTCCTAACCTTTCCCAACCTTTTTGCTTACATCCCCTTTCAGATCATGAAGAATCTGACAAAAAAATTTAAGAAGAATGGAAAGAAAATCTTGGTTTGATGTGACCCCCAGCAATATTCAGTCAATCGTGATTCTTGGTTTTATTATCCAGTAGCCAGATTCACTAAGTAGGTGGATGAGAATTGTATTCAACAGGCTATTTAGCAACACTAGAATAAATGTTCAAATATTTCAGCCAAAAACCATTCAATGAGATCCTCTGTCTATATCCTCCCAGGTGTGTCTATATCCCTACAGATACTCAAATGACTTGGATAATAGATATCTAGTTCTTTTACAATAATTACATTGGACTTTATCTCCCCCCAAATACTCAAATGACTTGGATAATAGATATCTAGTTCTTTTACAATAATTACATTGGACTTTATCTCCCCCCCAAATACACAAATGACTTGAATAATAGATATCTAATTCTCTTACAATAATTACATTGGACTTTATCTCCCCTCAGATACTCAATTGACTTGGATAATAGATATTTAGTTCTCTTACAATAATTACAGTGGACTTTATCTCCCCTCAGATACACAAATGACTTGGATAATGCATATCTAGTTCCCTTACAATAATTACATTGGACTTTATCTCCCCCAGATACTTAAATGACTTGGATAATATATATCTAGTTCTTTTACAATAATTACATTGGACTTTATCTCCCCCAAATAACTCAAATGACTTGGATAATAGATATCTAGTTCTCTTACAATAATTACATTGGACTTTATCTCCCCCCAGATACTCAAATGACTTGGATAATAAATATCTAGTTCTCTTACAATAATTACATTGGACTTTATCTCCCCCCAGATACTCAAATGACTTGGATAATAAATATCTAGTTCTCTTACAATAATTACATTGGACTTTATCTCCCCCAGATACTCAAATGACTTGGATAATAAATATCTAGTTCTCTTACAATAATTACATTGGACTTTATCTCCCCCCAGATACACAAATGACTTAACTGCTAGCTACTATGGTGTGTCCTAGTTAGCAGACTTCACCACCTTTCTCTGTAATGCAACCAGTCTCTTTGCTAATAAATTTAAGTGCATTATTTTACACAAGACAAGCAAATTGTTTACTGACATCAGGCGCGGATATAGAGTCGACTCTTAAAGTCGGCCATTATCACTTTGCCACAAAATCTCTTGTACCTACTTGATATGAATTCGGGGTTTTTCTCGGGTCCGGGGCAGAAGATTCGCTATTGTCAGGTGCGGAGTTAATGAAGACAATAGAGCAGGTGAATTATAGGTAAAATAGAAAAATTCAAAGTAATTGGATAATGATTGATATTGGAAAATCCTACAATGCGTCAGTGAGCACCAAAGTTGTGACATAATAACACAAAGAAACAGTTCTTTTTTGAGCGATTAAAGTATTGTTTTTCTTTTAATTGGGCTTAACGTCTCTTTAACATCTATTGGTCATTCAAGAGGGTTTCACCCTCCATTTGCTGGAAACTTACAAACCAGCTACCCACTATGACCTCACCCAGCCTGGGTTGGGTCGGAAAAATAGCCAGCATCACGAGGGCGCGAACCCACGTGGACACTTACATGGTAAAACCTGGCTGGACTTTGATTACCTTCAGTGATCGAACGGGAACTGGTGTATTCAACGTGCCATAGACGCTGGCAAATTAAAGTATTATTATAGCTAATGTACCAATTGCTCGATCTGCGGACTCCCATATGAACATGTTTGTGTGCTTGTATTTTCCTCGCTTATATATTTGTGATATTTATGCTATATGATAAGTAAGTAAGCGGCTGTCTGAGAGTACCCCTATGCGAGGCTCAAGCGGAGCAATGTTTCTAAATGTAATGGAGAGAGATAATGACGGCGTAAGATCGAGAGACAAGCCACGAAGAATGTGGTTCGATGATATAAATGAATTGCTTCATGTTACAACATATTATGAAGCCGCAGTCAACGATGAACATTTGTTTAAATCCACTTTTGCAAATATATCACCAAACTTGGCAACCATCGACCATGATGAAGCTAAATGATGATGACAATGGCCACCATTAGAGCCCAGGTATCTCAATTAGGGTCCAAAAACTAATCAGCCAATTCCATAAACGTAATGAATGACATTCCATACTAAGTTTTATCAAGATCGGTCAAGGCGTTCAATAGGTAGTTATTTGAAAATATATTGGTTTATTATTTTCAATAATGAACCTTTGGAATCGTCACGAAAAAAAAAAATACCTCCCCTCAAAAATTTGATATTATATGTTTCAAGGTACGTAAAATCCAAAAATCGAATAAAAAAAATCCGTTTGTCCGCCGTACGCCGTGATAGGCACTTTTGCCACTTAGCGTTGACCGACTTGGATGAAATCTGGTATAAAGGTCCCATCTGGGCTCTAATTGTGCCCCGAAACTTTGGGTGCAATCTAATACACCCTTGGCGATTTTTGCCGCTTTTTAGCGGTTTTCAGTATTCCTGTCTAAAAGGAGAATGATAAGAGCTAGAGATTTTGTAGGTATGTCATATTTGGGGTTTCAGCTAGCTCCAAAACTTTTGGGTTCAATCAAATATATCTACCGCTGGCGGTTTTTATCGCTTTAAAACGGTTTTTATTAATCCTGTCTAAAAAGAGAATGGTAAGAGTCAGAGACTTCAAATTTAGTAGGTATGTCAGATTTAGGGTCTAATTAAGCCCCAGATTAGGAATCGTCACAAGACCCCCCTCAATTCCCCGCCCCAAATTTTTTTGGGGGCGGGGCCAAAAAAGGTTTATTATTTTTTGCCAGATAAACAATAAACCCATGTGTCACATTGGCAGAGTTTTTTTATTGCATATTACAAACATAACTGTACAATGGTACAAAGTCAAAATCTTAAATCTAAAACAAATCATTTAAATATTATCTATATACAAAACAGATCACACCGATGCCAAATCCATAAAAAACGGACATTTAAAGACGTGATGACAAATCCAGATGGCATTTGATTCGATCACTGGAAAGCATCACATCAGTTTGCAACACTTGTTGTGCTCAGTATAGATCGCTCATCAGATGAGTCAAACCCAATCTGCAGGATCAATTCCGAATTTCGCAGTAAATTTATCAACGTCAATATAAAGTTATTTAAAATTTAAATAAATAAACTTCCTGGTCATTATTGATCTCATCTAGTCAATAAAAAATAATGATCGAAAACAGAATCTAGTTTTTATCAATAATTTGAGGGTCGTTTACTTCTGCCACAAATATTCGATGGGAACATTAACCTAGGTTGTCATCGACAAGAAAAACAAGTCCAAACACGTGCTGATTAATATCAATATTGATACGAAGATCAATGAAAATGTAAAGAAAAATATATAAAAGTTGCACTTGGTCGAGGCCATTATGAGCAACAACCTCTCAGAGCTCGTTCCATAATTTGACCATCAAAGTCTATGAATTAGACATTAACTTCCTTCCGACACTTTGTTCCGTCTTGCTGAGAGGCAATAGAACAACTTTAACAACCTTCTTACAGAAGATAATGGCGTCTTTTGTAAATCTATGTGATGGAGGTATCATATTTCTGTTCAAAAAACGGACCTAGTACTCTCTTGTCACGGTGTCCCGAAAAAGAGACAGAGCATAATAGCGTGTTTCGAAAAGTGTTGTACTGAAACACTTCTTCCTTTATTCCAAATCAACCAGTGGCGGCCCGTGAATATTTAGCCTGAGGGGCTACATGCCCCCCAGGCATTTCTAAAAATGCAATAGAAGTTGATTTTTTGGCTTACCTGACTAATATATCGAAATTTGAGTCATATTTAGATTTGGTTTCCATTTAATTCCTCTTCCAATGATAGGCTTCGGAATTTGCATGGTAAAAGGTTAGGTATTTATTGAGGCACAATCTAAATAATTACCTATATAATTTATTGTCAAGGAAATATTGCTAAATTAAATGAATGCCATTATTTTCCAACAGAATTTAAATTAATAAACACTTTTTATTTAATTAGGGTTATTTCCAAATAGGAAAAAAGTGGAAATTGGTTGCAAAAAATAGATTTTCTATAAAATAAAAAACAATTTTGATAAGAATTAACATAATCAAGCAAACTCGTTAACTTTGTTTATAATTTTGAATTTTGCAGATTTGTTATCACAGTGCCATATTTTAAATATTGTTTGCTGATGGTAGATCAAATATTATTTGAGTCGTAAAACTCTAATATAAAAATAAAATTAAAGATAATGCATTATCTATCTACCTACCATGAAAATTGTTTGAATTAATTTTTTAATTTGAATTCCAGCCTAATTTGGAGCCCTAAGCAAGTCGTGGGTTCGATGAATATTTTTTTTATAAATTTGCATTCCTCCCTCTATGCTTTATTACTACTGTGGGTTTCTCCGAAACGTTTGGCAACATCGATTTTTTTCTTTCAAAAGAAACGTACCCCTGTTTGAGAGGAGAGAAAATAAATCGCGAAAAAATGGAATATTATAATACATTTTGGGAACCAAAAATTTTTGAGCAGGCCCAATTTCTATGTAAATAGGATGGATAATTCCTCTCTTATTTTGAAATTAGCGGGAAAAGATCCGAAATTACAAAGGAAATTTTCTAGAATTTTGGAGCTATAAGCATTACGCCCGTTATATTATATACTGACTGTGAGACATGGTGAACATACGATATTTTTCGCAAGTGAACAGCAGATATTTTAAGCAACTCGCGAGTTATAGAAAATAAACGGATATATTTTTTCAAGTGTTTTCCCTTTTTGGGGAAAGAAGAATTCTTTTGTAGATATAAAATTAAATATTTTTATGCTTTATTTTCTGTATTTTTTGGGGGGGGCTGTGCCCTTTTGCCCTTAAGGAGCAGCCGCCACTGAAATCAACTTCCTTTCAACACTTTTTGGGCACTTCCTTTCAACACTTTTTGGACGTAAAATAAAATACTTTCAGATTTACCTGAGATCCGTACTCCTCCTTTTTCTGGCGATGATTATCAAGATGAAAAAAAGGTCATTCGTTCGATCCCGGGTGGAGCCCCTATTTCAAAACACTGAAAAACACTGATTTGTGTGTTTCTTTCCAGTGTTCAGATCTTGTGCTCTGCGGATGTATTGATGAAGTTTTTGTATGTTTCTTTCCACTGTTCACATCTTGTGCTCTGCGGATGTACTGATGAAGTTTTTGTATGTTTCTTTCCACTGTTCAGATCTTGTGCTCTGCGGATGTACTGATAAAGTTTTTGTATGTTTCTTTCCACTGTTCAGTTATTGTGCTCTTCGGATGTACTGATGAAGTTTTTGTATGTTTCTTTCCACTGTTCAGATCTTGTGCTCTGCGAATGTACTGATAAAGTTTTTGTATGTTTTTTTCCACTGTTCAGATCTTTTGCTCTGCGAATGTACTGATAAAGTTTTTGTATGTTTCTTTCCACTGTTCAGATCTTGTGCTCTGCGGATGTACTGATGAAGTTTTTGTATGTTTCATTCCACTGTTCAGACTTTGTGCTCTGCGGCTTTATGTCAATTCAAAAGGATCCACTGTATGCTCGTGCAATAAATATTTTCTAGTCGGAATATGGGAAGTAATTTCAATGTCAATTAATTTGACTACATTTAAATACACCAACATAATATTTATCATTCGATTTGCAATTACTTTACGATTTAATTATAATATTATAAACCGGAAATGTTCATTTAATTGATTAAATACTATATTGATATGATCTGGTTGGGGTGGGGCACTATTTCAACGGGCTTACTCTAAATACTATTACATAGATCTGACATTTAATCAAAGCTTATCAGCAGAGCTAGGATCTATCAAGTAATATAGGTAAAACTATTGCCATTCAAATTATCTATTTGAATAACCGACCCTACCAACCTAGGACGTAGATAGGTAGGTATATCATTTTGAACCAATCTTTCGGGTACTGTGTCATTTTTGTTCCGAAAGCAGAGTTAAAATCTCCATTTAATTTTGTTTAACCTCAGTGCTGGAGCTGGAAAAAATACAATGCGTGCTACGCAGGTGGATGCACTATTAATTGCTTATCTTTTTCTTTTCAAAGATTAAAATTCGTAAATTTGTGTAATTAGCCAACGATCATACCACGTTGAATACGCCAGTTCCCGTCAGATCACTGAAGTTAAGCAACGTCGGGCGTGGTCAGTACTTGGATGGGTGACCGCTTGAGAACACCACATATTGTTGGTTCATTTTTTGCGGCCCAACCCAGGCTGGGTGGGGTTAATGTGGGTAGCTGGTTTGCAAGTTTCCAGCGAATGGAGGGTAAAACCATCGTCTTGAATGACCAATAGATGTTAAAGAGACGTTAAGCCAAATTTAAAAAAAATTGTGTAAACGTTTCTTTGTGTTACCAGCCTAAACAGTTTTAATATAAAATCACGCGAAGAACTCCACTCTCTATGAATTAATTAGATAGATATGCGTAAGCACTGTGGAGTGGTTGTTTGGTATAGTACTCCCTCTCTTTCTAAGATATGCGTGAGCACTGTGGAGTGGTTATTTGCTATAGCACCCCTCCCTGCCATTAGTAGATATCATTGACTAGAATGATGTCACCTGATGATGGTCCAGAAGTAGGGTTTACTATTGGTACATCGTCTACAGACTGGTAGTCTCACACTGAAGATGACTCTGCAGAATATGCTATCCTTCAATGGCATCTAATATTATTGACGAATGTCAAAGCTAACCTCAATAAAGCAGTAAACAATATTGCAGTTTTCGTTTATACAGTATGATTCAGTGGGCAAAGTGTTAAGTACGTTTACGATAGGGTGAATCGAAAAAAATCGATTTTTGGTATCGTTAGTGATTAAAAAATCGATTTTTGGTATCGTTAGTGATTAAAATATCGATTTTTGGAATTTATATAAACAATAGCTAAAGTGTCGCCATGGAAACATATTTTTAAAAATGTATTACTCGCCAACATTGGACATGGGGTGTCTCTGTCGTCTGTCGGAAAGCGGGTGAAGTTTCCTGAAAAGTCGAAAATTTTGTATCTTCGACTTATTTACGAACCTCATCTACCTTTCAGATCCAACTATAGGTAGTATAATATCGACTGATTTATCCCCAATTTTCTTCCTACGTAAAGGATTGCACGCTCGAAGGTGACTGAGGAAGTGTGCAAGATCGAGCGATAAAATAAAATATAGTGCGACCTTTCAGCTTATACAGCAATCATAAGTATATTTCGTAAACATTCACATCTGATAATCGAATTGTTTGTTGACAAGAAGAAGCGTACACGCCTTTTCAAATCAACTAAGTAAATTGCCTACTTATAATTTTATTACTGCCCAATACGGTGATTTTAGATGAAAGAATAATAGAGGGGTCTATAATATTTCCCCTCAGCCAGAAATTTCTGTCTACGGCCCTACCTTACGGCTGTTAACCTCTAATGCTAGATTAGCGCCACATTGTTGTTCTATTATACAGAAGATACTTGATCTTTCTATCACACCCGGTATATAATATACATCCCATGTACAGTATACGAAGCGAGTTGCATATTGAATCATTTTCACTTCATGCTTTCTATCACACCCGGTATATAATATACAAGAGATCCCATGTACAGTATACGAAGGCAATATCTAGCGAGTTGCATATTGAATCATTTTCACTTCATGTTTTCTATCACACCCGGTATATAATATACAAGAGATCCTATGTACAGTATGCAAAGGCAATATCTAGCGAGTTGCATATTGAATCATTTTCACTTCATGCTTTCTATCACACCCGGTATATAATATACAAGAGATCCTATGTACAGTATGCGAAGGCAATATCTAGCGAGTTGCATATTGAATCATTTTCACTTCATGTTTTCTATCACACCCGGTATATAATATACAAGAGATCCTATGTACAGTATGCCAAGGCAATATCTAGCGAGTTGCATATTGAATCATTTTCACTTCATGCTGGTTTGCCTAAAGTAGTTGTGGCATTAGGTATCCACAGTAAACTAAGACGAACTAAAAGGAATTGTGAAATATCTACCTCGTCTGCAAGGACGGTCCTAACGAATCACCTGTGGCTAGAGGTAGGTATCTCATACAGTCATATCACACAACATTACAAGTAAGAACTTTTGGTATAAGCGGACTCAGGGCGCTAGACTTTTGCAACCGATTACGGGCGCACAAACAAGCAAGACATTTTTTTATTTATACGCGTGACTACAAGCGACAATAGAGTGGCCATGTAACATGGAATCACTTGCAAAGGACGACCCCCCTGGGATCGGCTCGGAGAACTACCGGGCGTAGGGTGAAGGACAAAGGAGGCACCATCAAGTTCTAAAGGCAGCGCCTTGTCGAGATAGCCACTCATGTCCGTCCATCGCCTTCGTCTTCATCTGGGAGTAGTTGCTGACTCATTATTTCTCCTTCCTAATATTCGTTCTTCAAATATGTTTTTGATGAAGGACTTGTGACGGATGCGTTGCCCTATGAGTTTAATTTTCTTCTTCATGATATTCCCTAATAAATTTCTTCTGTCTCTAATCTGAAGCAGCACTCTTCCGTTTGTTTACTATTCTGTCCATAAAGGAGTAAAAACATAAAAAAGGGGGGATAATTTTATCGTGGTTGATTCCAAAGATTTATTATTAGTTCTCAGAAGGGATCATTGGGACCATAAGGGAGGATGAATTGATTAATTTGAGGAGGGGGGGGGGATAAAGACCTATACTCAGATTATTACCATCAATGTGAGTAAAATTAATAATATTTTAAACCTATGAACCCTCTGGGTCGTTCCCCACCCATTTTTTTTTTTTTTTTT
>CM022883.1:9310578-9338013 GCA_012654025.1 Pachypsylla venusta
AAAAAAAAAAAAAAAAAAAAAAAAAAAAAAAAAAAAAAAAAAAAAAAAAAAAAAAAATATTATAAAAAATAACAACAATTAGAAAATTAGAAATCCCTGAAAAGAAAAAACAAAATAAATAAGCAAATAGACTAAATAAGTTACAACCCATTTCCTCTGACCACAACCCCCCAACCCCTTCCCCAGTTTCAAAAGATATTTTTAAGTATGGAAATTATTTCTTCATCTTCGATATTTTTACACTTGAGAATATGGTATCTGTAGCTACAGGAATCGCTACAGAAACGACATATACATTCTGACGATAGATTGTGGTAACTATTATTTGTGCATATCTTATGGTCTCTTGTTACGTTTTTTTTTATTTTAAGCTATATAATACCACTTTATTGACCCATTTCACATTTTGATTTCAACTTTTGAGTGTAAAGTGCCTTTGCACAATGAAAGAAATGTCAAATTTTCCAGGTTTTCAGGAGAGAGAATTTAAGGTTTCAATACTTAAAAAAAATTCAATGATACTCGTAGGATTTATAATGTTCATAAGTTAACAGTCGTGGTTCTGGTTTGCCACAACTCGCCATGAGTTGTTGATACTCCTTGCTTTCTGCAAGTTTAATGGAAAAGATATCGTTTCCGACCCTTCCATTAGTCGCCTTTTACGACTGGCATGGACTTGGGTGCCTTGATGATGATATTCTTTTTAAGTACCCTATCCACAGGGGACAAAAATTAAGATATAATATCCGTTTGGAATAAATTATTAAATATCATAAATGAACGTATGGTTTTGTTTCCCGTTTTCTTACACACTGGCTCAAGGAAAATTTTATCCTTGGTTACCTTATATTTTTTAGGGATGGGCTAGTCGTCCAAGAGTCGAGTCATGAGTCGACTCATGACTCGACTCACTCACGAGTCGAATCATCTTTTTGAAATGAGTCGACTCTTCAAAGAGTAGCTTTTTTGTTGTTGACTGATAAAGATAATAAAGGGAGAAATATTTTTCTGGGTTTTTGTTGTTTACTGAAGGAAAATTTTCTTGTATTCGCCGAAGTTGGGGACGTTTATTTGATAGATGTCCCCTTTTGTCAATTGATTTTATTATGTCTTACTGATCCAATAAGACGTTTTTGAAAATTGTCACTCGATATGAGTCGAGATCGAGAGTCGACTCATATTTGTGAGTCGAGTCGAGTCATGTCGACTCACGTAAGTGAGTCGAAAATCCCATCCCTATATTTTTGTCTTCTACATAGTTCAGGCCGCGCTTATACTCACCAAATTTACTTATTACATATTGAACAATTTTTTTTTTTTTTCACTTAAGGTCTCTTTAACATCTATTGGTCATTCGAGACGGGGGTTTTACACCCATTCGCTGGAAACTTACAAACCAGCTTCCCACTTTGACCGCACCCAGCCTGGGCTGGGCGGAAAAAATGCAGCATCTCAAGGGCGCAAACCTACGAGGTCATCCACTTAGTGAAAACTCGCTAAACGTTAATTTCAGTGATCTAACGGGAACTGGTATTAACGTGCCATAGACGCTTGCCTAGGAAGATAAAATATTAGTTATCCACATTTTCCTAACTAATATTAGTTATCCACATTTTCCTAACGAATATTGGTTATCCACATTTTCCTAACTAATATTAGTTATCCACATTTTCCTAACTAATATTGGTTATCCACATTTTCCTAACTAATATTGGTTATCTACAGTTTCCTAACTATTATTGGTTATCCACATTTTCCTAACTAATATTGGTTATCTACTGTCTACAGTTTCCTATCTAATATTAGCTATCCACATTTTCCTAACTAATATTGGTTATCCACATTTTCCTAATTAATATTGGTTATCCACATTTTCCTAACTAATATGGGTTATCCACATTTTCCTAACTAATATTGGTTATCTACATTTTCCTAACTAATATGGGTTATCCACATTTTCCTAATTAATATTGGTTATCCACATTTTCCTAATTAATATTGGTTATCCACATTTTCCGAACTAATATTGGTTATCCACATTTTCCTAACTAATAATGGTTATCCACATTTCCCTAATTAATATTGGTTATCCACATTTTCCTAACTAATATTGGTTATCCACATTTTCCTAACTAATATGGGTTATCCACATTTTCCTAACTAATATTGGTTATCCATATTTTCCTAATTAATATTGGTTATCAACATTTTCCTAACTATTATTGGTTATCTACATTTTCCTAATTAGTAATTACCTAATGGTTAAATTTTGTTTTTGATTTCAGGTCGACTTGCTGTTATAGTTTTAGGGGTTTTAACTTTAGCTATTGGTGTGATATTGTCCTCAATACCTTGGTTAGATTACATAATCTTAAAGGTAAGTACATCATTTTCAATTATTTATCATCGGTTGTCAAATTGGGCTTACTGTCTTTTTATCTGTTGGTCATTTGAGACAGAGGTTCCATCCTCCATTCGCTTGAAATATACAAACCAAATATCCGCATTGACCTTACCTAGTCGCCCGGCTTGGGCTGAAAATAGACAGCATAACGAGAACGCGAAGGCACATGGTCACTCACAGTCCCGTATGCAGGATTTTATTTCGGGGGGAGGTTTCGTGTAAAGGGAGTTTTAACATATAGGATTAATAGGAAAAATCAAACCTTTTCAAAAAATTTGGGGGAGATTGACCCCTTAAAACCCTGATGTCCTGGACATGGGCCTGGTCACTTAGTATATTCTCTAAGTGTTAATACTTAGTATAGTCTCTTTGGACGTTGTTTATCATCAGTGATTTAAAGAGAATTCCAACGATAAAATAAAGGGTGTCCCCAAAAGGGAGAGAAATTAGAATTTTCAATACTTAAAACATGATTTTTTGAAGATATTACAATCAAATCATTTCTATCAAATTTGTTTAACATTGAACTATATCAAGATTTGGGCTGTCAGATCATATGGGACAAAATGGCGGACATATTGGAATACCAATACCAATATATAAAACATACTCTTCGAAGTGCCTAGAGAAATGCTATCGGAACAAAACAATTACAGATAATACAACCACAAAACCATTTATAACTGTAAGAACTACAATAATACACTATCTTAACACAACTATGATTACAACATTAACGACAAGAATCTGAGCACAATTAATGCAATCACATGCTTGAACCTAAACAATAATTTCTATAACACCATACCTTGACCTTACTATAGCAGTGAACGAGACAAATTCAGAGAGAAAATAATTGAGTTTCATATTCTACGAGTTGGAGCGGTGATAAGGAGAGAGGAACTAGATGTCGACACACAAGAAAACGAAATGGCAGTGGAATAAAATGAGCGAATTGAAGAAAGGTGATTGAGTTTAATATTCTACGAGTACAAATGGTTGGAGCGGTGATAAGGAGAGAGGAACTAGATGTCAACACATAAGAAAACAAAATGGGAGTGGAATAAAATGAGCGAATTGAAGAAAGGTGATTGAGTTTTATATTCTAGGGTGATAATGAAAGTTTCAATGTTTAAAAGATTAACTTTTTTCACAAAGTAAACATGTTCCTCTCTCGAATGATCAATGACTGTTTGACTGTTAAACGACGTTAAGCCAAAAAAAAAAAAAAATATATATATATATGTTTCGATATGGTTTTGGGTCAGCAGATGTCTAATTTTACCGAAAAGATCAAAGAAAAAACTTGGTAATTTTTTTTATAACCAAAAAAAGTGATTACCAAAAAACCTCATCCAACCTGTTTCCTTGTGGGTAGCAAACGCTGCTAGTATACTGGTAGCGTTAAGCTAATTTTTTACTCTTAAATATTATGTCTTAATTTTCTCAAAAACTGTTGTACTATCAGAAACTGGTATCCCATGAAGTTTTTTGTATATTATAGAATTATAGAGGGAACCCTGTCCCCCAATCAATCAATAGTGGATTGTAGCCAGATGTATGATAATGCAGATCCAGATAAGTTGTAGTCTACTGTAAAACTATCATCATACATCTATTCTTGAAGGCTTATAATTGATATGGGCCCCAGAACCATAATAATCACTTTAATATAATTACGTCAGTAACACAAGAAAATGTGTTACAAACCTAATGATGTCCCACGTGGACTTGACCCGTAATAACTGTAATAAGTAACTTATTATAAACGCAAGTATGATTTACTTTTTCCCATGGGAAGTTAGGCAGTCATACATCGAATAAAAGAAATTAAGTCTCCGGTAGACATTACTAAAAGTGTTAATACGTATAAACAAATTACACTTTTTTTTATTTATGTTCGACACGTGTGAACTTACATGATAATTGTTAAGGCAATTATTAACTTGATAATAAATAGACAACGTGGGAAAAATTCCCATGGAAACTGTATCTTTATTTATTTATTTACTTCTTTTGTAAAGACCAGAAATATAAAATTAGTTGCAATTCATGCATGTTTGCGTGGGAGAATTCATTGAACTTGACCAAAAATGTGCTTATTTGGTTTATTAAACCTATTGTGAAAGAGGAAATAGGAGGCAGTAGTTTGAATGGGAAAGGATGAGACCGACATTGGAGAGGAAATATGGAGATTATTGGAGAGGAAATGTGGAGACATACAATCTCAAATAAAGTAATGTTAGAAAGAGTGTGAAAATTGGGAAAGAAACTTCCAAAGAAAAGAGATAGGAGTTAGACTGGGAAAAGATGAGACCGACAAGGGAGAGGATTTAGAGAAATTGTAGTACAAGTCAGACCCAAGAAATATAAAATGTACCTAATTACCTAGAAAGACCTGGTAACGAAAAAAGTGCAGCGATAAAACTGTGAAAGTTGGGAAATAAAATTCAAAAGAAAGGCTAAAATATTTGGAATGGAAAAATATGAGACCAACATTGGCGTGGAAATGGGAAGAGTTAATTGCGTTGAGATTGTCAGCAACAATCTCAATACATCTTAAGGGATCCAAGAATAGTATAAACATTGTGTACTGCTAATGTAAATCATCTTAATATATAAATCAGAAATTTGTGTATACCTATGTATGAGGGGTTGTCTGTTACAATACCACAGCCCAAACGGTAGCAGATAGCGAAAAATTGACGGGAATGGACCTCCCCCCCCCCAAAATCATGGTCTACGACCCCAGGAAAATTATCAGAACTAAAATATGTCAAGCCGTTTTCGAGTTACGGCTAAAATTAATTGCTTCTGTATCGAATAGGTACAATAATTTAAATTTATCTTTCATCATCATAGATAGACAGCCAACTCGCCATGAGTTGTTGACACTTGAAAATCCTTACGGATAATGCAGTAGCTTCTCCTTGCTTTCTGCATGGGTAATGGCAAAAATATCGTTTCCGACCCTTCCTTTAGTCGCCTTTTACGACTGGCATGGACTTGGGTGCTTTGGAAGTATTCTTTTTAGGTTCCCCTCTCCACAGGGGACATTTATCTTTATGGTTTGTCAAATCATCAATTCTGTATGATTGATGGATACTACACCAATACTTACACTATCTCTATTGGGTAAAAATTAAATAGAATTAATTAAAAGAGAAACCATCAAGTTTGGTTTGATAAACTTGAACTTGGCACCATTAGATAACCCGATCCATAGCCAGCTTGACTATTCACCACGAGTTGGTCTATTACAGAATAATATCTAGTTCGGATACTTTTTTAGTGTTTCTGATTTTTTTCAAAAATCAATCCTTGGAATCGACTATGATTTTTCTAAATTTATGTTCCGGAACCGTTTTCGCATTACTTTGGCTTCTTCCATGGGGGCGAGTCAGAACAGACGGAAAATCCTTAAAGACATGAGACTAAAATGATGGGAACATAATTTCCTCAGTAGTTGTCAAATGAGTTTCAATTTCCTAGAAATTAATCTTAAATCTTATCATCATATTTCGTTGTTCTTCCATTTCTTTCACGATTATTTAATATCTTTTTCATTCGATTTAGCTCATCTTTGTGATTTTTTTCAAAGTCTCAATTCCATTGATTCCAATATAATTTTTTTCGTACTTACCTACTCACTTATCCATACAACAGTGTACTCCAAATCTTTATGTCATATTGTTAGGTCAAGATATTTGTTTGTTAGGAGACACATCTTTGTTTTCAAAAGTTTGCTTCTCTAATGCATTTATTTTCCATATTTCTTAGTTGGTGGTAAAACCATCAGTAGTCTTCGAAGTATGTTATGGATTCTTCTAAAGGAATTTTCTTGTCTCTCTAGTCATTCGTGCATTTCCATAGCCGCCCCCTTTAGTTGGTATTAAGCCTATCAATTGTCTTCAGGGTATGGTATTATCTGCGATATCGTCGTCATTTTATAAAGGCTGCTTTTTATCTTTCTCCTTGTCTATTGACAGACACGATAAGCAAGTCGTGTCTTTCAATGGTAGCTGTTCATTAGTATTGAACTTATAGATTATCTTCTGAGTATGGTTTCTTTTAAATTACTGGCACATTATTTTACCACCAGTTCTGTGGAAAGATACTATAACGTGGTAACCCGCATTTTTGAAATTGTTCAGGAGAGCGATATTTTTAACGTGTTTAATTTAACAATATAACTTTTTAACCATATAAACTACAGGATTACATCTTAGAAAGTAGAACAGAATGACATGTGTAGCAATCATATTCTAACTTCTCGTTTATATTTATTTTTGAGGTTACAACTTTCATACTGTTAAGATCGCATTTTTCCTATTATTGATTGGGTATGTATAACTTCGCGCTTTTTCTTATTTTATGACTTGTATATAATTTTCAATAAATCCTCTTTTACCAGGACCAGGCCAAATAGGCCTCCACGCACTTCCGATTTTCATTTCAACTTCCCCGCTGAAAAGATCTACAATGCACATCAGCCGTCACGTGGAATTTTCTTCCGATGTATCGATGTTAGTCTTTATTATCTCTGGATCGCTGGACAACTCTAATTCTACTATTCAATAGAGCTCATTCAATACAGTGGGAATCCACGTATAACTAAACGAAAATTCGGTATTTCACATTATGCCATCTTTCCACAGAGTTGACAAGTATTTGTGCATCAGCAGATATTCCATCCGTTTCACCTACAGTAGGCCTTCTTCTTTAAACTCCACATCTATGGCCTTACAATTTTACTTCGTACATGTGTGTGTATGCCTATATGCCCTATGATATTTATGAGGTCATTGTAATATCTTATTAAACCAAATACAAATA
This sequence comes from Pachypsylla venusta, assembly GCA_012654025.1. Lineage (NCBI taxonomy): Eukaryota > Metazoa > Arthropoda > Insecta > Hemiptera > Aphalaridae > Pachypsylla > Pachypsylla venusta. Next base: position 9,317,819 of record CM022883.1, read on the forward strand.
CGTTTTGTGAGTGACCTAGCAAGGTCGTCTAGTATTTAATGACCCTCTCTTTGAATTGAAATATTGTATCTTCTATATTTATGTAAGAGGAGGATTGTGGTATTTACAATTAATTGTGCGGTTTTTTGTTGGACTGATTTGATATCGAAACAGATGCTGTATTATTCGTTTAAATTTCTTCATCAAGATGTCAAAGTGTGTAATGTCAAGGAACAGTAAGTGTTTTCGAACTACGAATATAGGTATATTTCTCTTGAGATTTCGCCATTTTCTTTTGTTTCCGAAGTTAGGAAATAGCCTCAGAAGATCAGTTGCTAGAGGCGGTAGATTCGTAACCTGTGGAGGATGTTGGTTCGAAACCAAGCATGAATATACAATTTAACGATAACGAAGGACATTATATTGTGAGACGCACGTTCTTCTTCTTTAACTTCACCCTTTCGCAATTCTGTTTAGGGTTGGCGTTGCTTTTCTTTTTTTTCTACTATGCCACAACATTTTGTTCGGTGCCTACACTCTTTAGCTGTAACTCTTCCGTGGCACGGTAACCATATCTTGCTTCTCAAAGTATCTATAGAAACTGCGTAGAATCTCGCTTGTTGCTGATGATCTCTCATCATTTTTTGAAGCTTTGAAGCAGAGTTTTTTTAAAGTCAGGATGTTCTTGCTAACACCAAACCTTCTGTATCCAAACGGCCTTAGGACCGTCACCTAATGAAGCTGGCTTGCTCCACTTCGGTGGCTACATTATGAGAAGCACATTATCTAAAAATTAAAAATATTGTTAAATTCTAGTATATTACTAAAAACCTCGAGTTCAAATATAAGAAAAACCGGTTGAATATCTTGATAAGTTCGTACCCTTGGAAGTTAGCACATTGTAAAGCAAGAGCAATAGCCCTGTGTCTAAAATAAAAATCTACTAAAATTATATAATTACTATAATATTACATAATTCTTTTTATCTAATACAACTATGGAATACTCAATTACACAGTAATAAAAAAAAATATGTATCAGACTTACTCCATTAATAATCAGACCTAATCTCATGGACAGATAGTAAACTCATTTCTCTAAGGTTATCGATCACACTTTATATCTTATAAATGACTTCAGACATCTGTGACGATGCAATATTTTTTCTTTTTTTAAATTGGCTTAACGTCTCTTTAACATCTATTGGCCATTCAAGACGGGGGTTTTACCCTCCATTCGCTGGAAACTTTCAAACCAGCTATCCACATTGACCTCACCCAGCCTGGGTTGGGCCGGAAAAAAGAGCCAACGATACGTGGTGTTCCCAGGCGGTCACCCACCCAAGTACTGACCACCCCCGACGTTGCTTAACTTCAGTGATCTGACGGGAACTGGTGTATTCAACGTGGTATGGTCGTTGGCTCAATGCAATTATTTAGATCTATCTTTTAGCTTGAACAGTTTCGTGAAATTGAATGGATGACCAACAAAGCAAATTCACAATGACACATTAGAAACACCGAATTTTATAAAAAAAGAAATTTAAAAAAAAAAACATTTTTTCATCAAAACTAAACGCCCTAAAATTGAACTATAATCATGTTGACAAAACTCGAAAGATCTTTTCTGATGGTATGAAAATGTGGCTCTAAATGAGTTGTATTTCTCTGATTAAGTTTTTAATTGTCATCATACTAGATGTATGATGACAATTAAAAACTGACGACGATATCGCAGATCATCATCATAGGCTCACAGCCGTAGGGCTGGTTTGCAATAACTTGCCATGAGTTGTTGATACTTGAGAATCCTTACGGATAATGCAATAGCTTCTCCTTGCTTTCTGCATGGATAATGGAGAAGATATCGTTTCTGACCCCACCCTAAATCGCCTTTTCCGAATGGCATGGGCTTGGGTGCCATGGAAGTTCCCCTATCCACAGGGGGACCTAGAAGCAAATAATTAGCATGGACCTTCAGTATCACATCAATCACTGTAATATAATTATAATGCCGAATAATATTACAGAGTTGCTTGGTAATAATTCTATTTTTTTGTACAAATAATTCGAATAATATTTGGATCAACTTCATTCCTCTTAATGATACTATAAAAAATAATACCTAATAATGATGCTACGTCCAAGCATCTAATATTCATCCCGGAAACTCGTTAAAATTATAGGGTCAAGATTTAATAAAGTCTTCCTTGGGGGCATTTCTGAATGATTCGGGAGATAATTTGTTATAAATTTTAATGCCCCCTTTAAGGTATTAAGATTTGTCCATAATTTGATTTCTGGTATTGTAATGAAGGACGGTACTAAAGTTTTGTTAAAATTACTAAAGTTTTGTTAAAGTGGGGGAAAACTTTATGATAGTTTCCAGGATCACTTGTGCACAGACTGTCGGAATCCGTTTGAAGGTTGAAGCAATTCGTAAGGATAAAGTAGAATATATTTTTATTGCACATTATACAAACGCTGGTACAGAGTCAATTAAAATCTTCAATATACAATTAATACTAAATACAATTCAATTAAATATTATATTATACAAAATAGTAGCTCAGTTGGTTGAGGCGATGGATTCTTCACCAGGAAGCTGTTGGTTGGAATCCAACTCCATCCCCTCTCTTCGACACAAGATTGGAAATAGAATCTTTAGAAGAGGGCGCTTATTAAAAATATATACAGGCGTATATTGCCATACTCGCATATTTTTTTTTTTTTTTTTTTTAAAGATAGATCATTGGATTATCACCAAATTCATTTGAGGACGGCTCCCCAACATGCGAGACGGGGTTTTTACCTTCCATTCGTTGAAAACTTGCAAATTAACTATCCACATTGACTTGGAATAGATAGCATTCTGGGTTGACTTGGAATAGATAGCATTACGAGGGCTCGAAAAAACGTTATGTTATGTATTACATTACGAACCCTTTCTGTTGACCAAACAGAATGTACACAGACCGTCCTTACGATCGATGGCAGTTTTCGCACTAAGACGACATGGAATAGATATACCATCACAATTCTATCAATTTTCTAAATCTGATTCTAGAAATGGGGAGAATAGTTGATTTTAATGGGGACACCGACTCGAAATCAAAATGTACACAGACCAAGATGCACCAAAATTCAAAAGCTAAAAAGAACAACAAAAGAATTATCTATTTAATTCACCTTAATCCATCTCATGGCAAACTCAGTCCACTTCCTTTGGCATTAACTTTCATTTTATCCTCCAAAATCTTTCTGGTGGAATAAATATTATTCTTATCAACATCCTTCTGCAGAAGATTTGCCATTGTTGTTCTGACATCATACGGGAGTGCGTTTGGATAAACTATTTCAAGATGAATGACAAGATTTCCTTTCCGATGAGGTTCCTTTAGTAAAGGCATTCCTTCCGATTTTATAATTTTTTCATTTTTGGTACACGAAGTTATATCTGTAATTGGTACATGAAGAATCCTATCGTCCAAAGTGTCCACCGTGAATGAACATCCTGTTAATGCATCTTTTAATGAAATGGTTTTTCTCATATGTAAATTTGATCCACATCTCCAAAACGTGTCGTGAGGTATTTCTTTTACAATAACAATATGTGGTTTTTCATGAGATCCATTAGAAAAATTGAAAACCGTGTTTTCAGGAAGTCCTGGTTTGATTTCGACATGTAAAATTTTAGATTTTTCTGTCCAATTTAAGTGCTTATTGCATTCGTCTATTTCCCGATTTGGAACGGTAAGCAATTTTACACATCCATAATAGATTTCTTTAAGAGTGACATGCACCATTTGTACATTGCCTTTGATTTGTTCATGGTCATATTTAATATTCTTCATATCGAGGATATCAGAGAAGTCATTTTCTTTTTGATTATCTAAAAAATAATATTTTAAAAAATAGTGACATTTATGTTCTTATAATTACAAATTTTGTCGAAAAGTAGCCATCAAGGGGAGCAAGCGGGCTTCATTAGGTGAAGGTCCTAAGCCCGTGTAAATACAGAAGGTTTGGTGTAAGGAAGGACATCTAGCCTGTAAATAAAGCTTGAAACCAATGATGAAAGGTCATCAGCAAATGTAAGTTTCTACACAGTTTCTATGGATACTGTGAGAAGCAAGCGATTGTTACCGTGTCAGGAAACAGTACAGGTAAACAGAGTAGGCACCGAACAGAAGGTTGGGACATGGTAGAATTAAAGGCAGCATCGCCAACCCCAAATACGTATATTTTAAAGCCGACGTCAAAAAATGTATCCTACAGATAACGATTCATCAAAAAGATATCTGTGATTGATTCATCAATCACAGATATCTTTCTTTTGAAGTTGGTGAAAGGGAATTAATTTTTTTTCCTGGTCAATTCGAAAGGTTTAATATTGAAAATGACTATAAACCAAAATAATTACACCAAAAACTGTTGACACATAACTTTGACCAAAATTAATCATGTTTGATTAATTCGGAATCTAAGTGACCTCCGAAGCTTGTCGTCAAATTTTGCATACTTAGGTACTAAAAAAACTCAAAAGTGGTTCTTTTCAGTTTAGTTTTACATCTTAATTTAAGATATTGGTACTTTATTCCATAACCTTGTGATCAGCACCCAAGGTCAACTTAACACGTAATTCAATCATGGCTATTGACCGGTATCAACCTCTTTTCGAGAACCTATCTTTCTCAACAAAAAAAATTTGCATGATATTGGGTTCATACAACATGTATCGAACATGACCGTATAACGGTAACCAAAGACAAAATAAAGTAAGCATTGCACAAAGTAACTAAAAGTTTGTTGTATCTTCTTAATAATTTGCCATGCGTGAAAGTTAATTTTGTTATTAACCAAATAGAACCGCAATCTGCTCATGCGTAAGAGGAAAAGATACAACTTTAGAACCAAGAGATAAAGATATGATAAATTAGGTAATAGTATTTTAGGACGGAAATAAGTTTTTGACAGATTAATAACTAGCAGTATTGTGGACTGTAGACCTCACTCAATTAATGGGAGCCATAAGGCCCCACTGTCTTAATAGGGTCCTAATATACGAGTATGAATGTAATACATGTCCATACCAAGTTTCATCGAAATCTATACCAAGTTTCATCAAAAGCCATACCAATTTTCATCAAAATCCATACTAAGTTTCATTAAAATCCATACCAAGTTTCATTAAAATCCATACCAAGTTTTATCAAAACCCATACAAAGTTTCATCAAAAGCCATACCAATCTTCATCAAAATCCATACCAAGTTTCATTAAAATCCATACCAATTTACATCAAAATCCATACCAAGTTTTATCAAAATCCATACAAAGTTTCATCAAAAGCCATACCAATCTTCATTAAAATCCATACCAAGTTTCATTAAAATCCATAACCAGTTTCATTAAAATCCATAACAAGTTACATCACAATGCATAACAAGTTTCATTAAAATCCATACCAAGTTACATCAAAATCCATACCAAGTTTCATCAAAATCCATACCAAGTTACATCAAAATCCATACCAAGTTTCATCAAAATCCATACCAAGTTTCATCGGGGTGCAAATAGACAAAGAGACATGTCACTTTCAAAAATTAAATAAGAAAAATGTTCAAAAATCAATGATGTTTCGATTTTATTGGAGTTTTTTTTTTACCAATTTTGACAACCTAGAACTCAAACTTCGGAGTTTGCGTGTGTGAGTCACCGGATTTGTGTCGTATATCTAACTCCAGTTGATTAACTCACCTTGACAGAGATATGGAAATGCATTTTTTCCTCTTTCTTCCTTCACATCTACGGGTCGATACACATTCAAAAGATCTGCATACGGATTTTGTGTTCCAAAAAATGTTTCAAATGTTCTTGTTGTATTTCCATCATATTCAAAAGGAGGAGTGAACCCATATGCGGTTGGTGCACCTTTCTTTAAACAAGCTTCCCCAAATTGATCATAAATTGCTCTTCTTAATGGGTCACTAAGAACTTCATAAGCTTCACAAGCAAGTGCAAAAATTTCTTTGGATTTAGCATTATGTTTGTTCAGTTCTGGATTACATTGAATTGCTTTTTTTCTGAATGCTCTTTGAATGTCATAAATAGACGCACTTCTATTGATGTCTAAAATGCCGTAGTAATCCAAACCCATTATTTTTGGAATACGAACTTTGGGATATTAAATGACCTTCATGTGTGGAAACTTAAATTTTTTACATGCAATAGAAAATAAACTCCGAATCATAACGTCGAATTGAATTTTACAGAGTTCATCGGCCAAAATATTGTTTGTGTACTTGAACGCTTTAGCGTAACCCATGGCACAGCCCGTTAGATCACTGAATTTAAGCAACGTCCAGCGACTGTGAGGCCAACTTAGAATAGTTGTAATTAGGATGGGGGGAGTATCCGATTGGTATATATCCGGGGTGGTTTGGTTGTAAAGTTTACATTTACACTTATCGGCATTTGGATCACATTACTGTCTGGAAAGGAAAATCGGGGGTAAATTTTTATTATTTGTAAATTTTGTTACTTTATTTTTGTATTTACTGTACCTAATCTACAACTAAAACTGATGTGAATAAGTATCTTTATTATTGTAGACAATTGTAAACAATGAGCAATTGGGTGTATACATATAGTGACCAGAAATTTTTGGGGCCAAAGCGGGACGCGTTATTTTTTGGAAGGGGGGCTACGCAGATTTTTTTGGGGAAGGGTGGTACGGGGGGGGGAAATTATATGGAGGCCTTTATTTATTTATTAGTGTTAATGCTGGCATGCAAAAAGTTGATAGAGCTCTTTTACCTATTTAACTTATCCATTCTCTTTATATTTGTCACAGAACAAATTTTCTTCAGCATGACGGAGGCTCTTCTTCAAATGTGCAGGAAATTCTACACAACTTTTGTTGATGTTTAACTTGACGATGAGCATAGCTTTCAACACTACATAAAATAGGTACACTACCCTACATAATTCAACATTACAAGCATCCGTGGTTGAGAGGTAGCGCTTCGAACTTTCAACCTAGGTAGCTGGTTTGATTTCCGTCCGGAGCTCATTTTTTTCTCAAACGGAAGCATTTATTTTTAAAAAGATAGTTTCACTAAAAAGCGGGACATATTCATTGCTTTGATCAAAAGCGGAACATTTTAGCTTCCCCTAGAAATTGCTGGGGACAGCGGGACCAGGGTCTCCAAAGCGGGACTGTCCCACCGAAAGCTGGACGTATGGTCATTATAAGTATGCATCAAGTGCGCATTAGATCCAGTTTACCTAGATGAAATTTTTCAAAAGCAGAACTTTACACATGAAAAAGCAGTGCATGACTATTTATGGTAAAGAAAGTATTGATTCAGACATACATGCAATACAGTTCTTGTAGTTATAATCTTTTAAACTTCTAGTTATAATCTTACCACTACTGGCCATAGCCATACTTTTCGGAGATCTGATATTCGGAGAGATGGATTTTGTATATTGTATTTTTGTATACAGGTAATTTGACATTTTTAAAGGGTCTTTGTGTGAATATTAGAAAAAAAAATAGGACATTTTCCATTATTTTCTAAAGCAGACAGAACGCAGAACAACATACAATCATAAAGGGTCCCTGAGGGCCCGTAATTTTTTGTGTTCCGAGCCCGGATTTATAGGCGTCCCTGCCTGCCAAAGGACACATGTCCCTGATTTCAGAATACAACAGGATTTTTTTTTTTCTTCAAAATTTATCCTTTTCCATGTTTTTAGATTTGCTTCAAATATACTAGTCTCATCTTTGTGACTCTTTACCTGTTCATTTTAGAGATCTCCCGACTATTTTGCTACCGTCCTTGTAATTCTTCAATGACTTTAAAAACCGCTAATCATTATCTTCGAGCTGGCATGACTATCTTCCAATCTGAACATGGAGATGGTTATAAGTTTAGTTTCAAGGTGTTTCTGAAATTCGGGTCAACTTAGGAAAGGGTTTGTGTGTAGTTGTTTGGATCAACCTCTTGATATAATGATTACACTTTACTAGCCAGTGTACGCTCTGATAAATTTATACCTTTGTAGAGTGTTAAATTCTAATCATCTACCTACCGATAAAGAAAGAAGGGGAAAAAACATACAGAAAATTCAGAAAAAATCTTAAGGAACTTCCCTAGCGTTTATTATTGGTCATTGTAGTTTGAAGACCTAATTATAAACCATCTTCTTCTTTAACTTCACGTTTCCCAATTCTATTTGGGGTCGGCACTGATTTCTTTAATTCTGCCATGCCACAACCTTTTGTTCGGTGCATACTGTCTTATCTGTAACCTGCCACGGTAACCCTATCTTGCTTCTCACAGTATCAATTGAAACTGCGTGGAAACTGGCTTGTCGCTGATGACCTTCCATCAATGGTTTGAGGCAGAGTTTTTTTTAAAGGTTGGATGCCCTTCCTAACACCAAATCCTCTGTATTTACACGGGCCTAGGACCGTCACCTAATGAAGCTACCCTCAGTGGTTACATTACACCATGCGCTTCCATCAAGACTTAGAATATAGGATAAGGAGACCGTTCCTTACGTCATATTTCAATTCCATATGTGGGTAGGACTATAAGCTTCAGATTTTAGATCCATGAAAACCCAAACGACTAATCAAGCTTACTCGGAGCTTTGGTTAAGCTATATACAATTAAAAATATTTTTCTCTTAGCTGAAAAAGTACACTGGTAGCTTAGGCTGCATGACATTTTATAATACTAACGAGGAATTTAGCTCAAGAATATATACAAAGTGCGTCTTCGAGTCTAGTAGTATTCTCCGGTATAATGAATGTATTCTTCTTTACACGTGTTGACATCTGACACAAGAATTGCTTCTGATAGACGTTGTTATAGAGAGAATCAAGTATAAAGTGGTGCCAACGTATGGTTGTTTGCTTGGACACAGCATACTAATAAATCCATAGGACATTTTCATATTCTTTTTTCCTTAGTTTCTTTGTTCTCTTCTCACTTTCTCAATTCTATTTGGGGTTGGCGTTGCTTTATTTAATTCTGCCATGTCACAACCTTTTGTTCGGCGCCTACTCAGTTTAGCTGTAACCCTAAGCCTAGTTTGCTCCGCACAGTATTAATAGACACTGCTTAGAAACTCGCTTTTCGTTGATCGTTTCAAGGAGAGTTTTATAAAGATTGAATACCCTTCTTTACAACAAAACCTACACGGTCCTTGGGACCGTCACCTTGCTTGCTACCCTCGGTGGCTACATTCCTTTTTTTCTTTGCCCATGAAGAACTATATTCTTCATTGGTTTAACTTGTTGAAGCAGAGAGCTAAGCTTTGTGCAAAAGTTTACCGTGTTTTTTTTCCAGATTTGAAATTAACTCTAATTTGCTTTGTGAATTTCTTCCTTTCAAAAAAGAAAAAAATCGTAAAAAGACAAATAGCTTATAAACGTCTCCGTGGCAGAGTGCGCAACACACTCGGCTTGCACCACGGAGGTTCTGGGTTCGATTCCCGGACGGGTCGAAAATTTGAAAAGGGTTTTTTCGAATTTTCTACTTGGTCTGGTTGTATTTGGGGGTAACTCAGCCTCCTGAGGACAATTGAGTAGCTATGTAATAGCGAAATTGTTAAAGTGTAGCTTAGGCTTAGTGATAATACCTTGTAATGCTATGATGCCCACAAACATTGTGACATAATAACACAAGGAAAAATATACATTTACATTTTTACACAATAACTAAATTCATAATAATCAAATTAGGATTTTTTTTTTTTTTTTTTTTTTTTTTTTTTTTTTTTTTTNTTTTTTTTTTTTGCTTAACGTCTCATGAACATCTATTCTATTTGTTATTCGACACGGAGATCTTAATCTTTATCGAGTAATTTAGTTCTGAACGAAATAATATAATTTCATGATTCACAATAACTCTCGAACGCCGGGGCCGATTTTGTTGAGACTTATTATGGACATTAATGGATTAATTATCTTTGAACGTAATGAATGGACCATATTGGGCCATCTGGGATCAAATTGTTAGTTGAAATATGCTAAAAAAGAAGTTAGACAACAGTGTAAGATCTAAGCGGTTAAAATATGATTTTTTTTTTTTTTTTGTTTTTTTCCTTCTTCCTTGTTGAGATCTTTTTCTTACTCCTTGTACCGGAATGTACCCTTTTAAAATTAATATTTTAAATTAAATTAAAAATAATTAATATAAATAATTCTGCTGTTCTTAATCTTTATCGAGTAATTTTTTTGTGGTTAGTTATTTTTTGTAATACTAACTTCTTTGTTCTTAATTAATATTCAATTTTGAGGGGGAGATATAAAGATTAGCGATCATCGTATTGATCACTTCAAGCAACATATTTACCTTAACCCTGAAATTCATGCGGCAGGTATACACAGAACCACATCTGGTTCCAGTCCCCAAATCCTTTTACCACCCCAAGGCATTCAATCTATAAATTTATTCACATCATAGACAATTTAAATTGACAGTAGGAATGCTCGAACAAGGCCACTCATCTTAAAGGGTACATTATGTTGGGTGTAAGTCATACACAACCTTGCGCTCGTTTTCAGAAATTCAAAAAAAAAAATGCCTTTGAGTCAAATTGGCTAAATATTTAATATTTTTGACATTAGGTATCTAATATCATTGAGGATATTGATTCATTTTTAATTTAATAATAGATTGAAAGTGAAGAATGGCCAAAATGCAAAATATATAATTTAAATTAACATACAATAAGATACATATATACCAATAATTCAACCCACAAAGAACTGAATTTATGTTTTCCATATTTCATCTTTTCCAAAAGATCTTAAAGAGACGTTAAGCCAAATTAAAAAAAAAAAAAAAAAAAAAAAAATCCATAGTTGGACAAATTGGGCCCAAGAGGGATCAAAGACAGAAGCCAGGTTACTTATCGCATAACGCATAACTCATGGGATCTGCGGCTCATTTGTATATACTCCAACCTGCGCTGCGGGGAGTCAGCATTGGTTTGGGGACACCAATAATGTATGTGTGTACCTATTGAAAACTCGCTTCATACTGAAAAACATGTAGTTCTGCAAAAAGTAGATCTCACTCAGCTTAAATGACATGTAGTACTCATGGTGGGACGAAAAATTCATAAACATAAGAATGGTCTCGGGCAGCCACATATTCACCTATATTAAAGAATAGCTCACATCTTTGCATAAATGCATATAAAAAAAAATCCGCAGATTGAGCTATCTGCGGACTCCCATAAGAACATGTGTACATGTTTTTTTCTCTTAAATATATGCAAAGATGCGTGCTATGCAATAAGATATCTGAGAAAACCCTAATGATTGTCCATACCAAGTTTCATAAATATTAGGTATCCTTTTTATTTTTTCCTCATTAACTGGATTATGTGACGCATAAGCCCTTAGCACTCTATCTAAGGATTTAGTGGTATGAGAATAGCTTTTGCATTGATCTCGCCTGGTGCTTCTGCTTAAGCCTATTTAAAAAAAACGAGAAGAAAATAACGACTATGAGATAATTTGTTAGTCAATTGAAGATATCATATTTTATCTGTCTTATTAAGTATTTATACTGGTTGTCAAACCATTTGGTATTTTTGTAGGAGCAGTAGGTACAATCAACATCTTACTTAAGATTTGAGAATTTTAACAACCCTGAATTATTTCAAGTTTAACCTCGAACAATTTTAATACCAATTTTGGAATTCGATCAAATAATTAATATATCATTAGAGAAGATTAAATACATATACCTATTACTCATAATGATAATATCTGACATACTATTAGACTTGTTGTGAATTTTTAAAAATAAGAAAAAAACCTACCGAACTTACAAATTGCGATGGACTTTGTGATTAAATTATTTTTTGACCATTATTAATAATAACATACTAATATAATATTACAAATATATCCTTGTAAACTCTTGGAACAAAGATGACGAGAATAGAAGAAATAGTGCAGAAATGTGGATAAGCAACGTCCAACGCGGTGTTATTAAAGAGGGTGACCACGTAGGTTCGCGCCATCGTGATGCTGGTTATTTTTCCGACCAGACCCAGACTGAATGAGGTCAATGTGGGTAGCTGCATTGTATGTTTTCAACGTGGATGGTAAAACCCCCGTCTCGAATGACCAATAGATTATAAAGAGACGTTAAGCTAAAAATAAAATAAAAAAAAAATACACTCATTTTCAATTTAACTATGGCCGTTCAATTATTGTCAACTTATTTTAAATTGGAGAAAGCTCTCTCTTTCATTGTTAAGGTGCCAAACGTCTATTAAATACAACCTTGTATAAGAATTTTCCCAATCGGTCAAGTAGTTTAGGTATAGTTGTTAGGAGTAAAGATTCAGACAGAGAGTTACACATGAGTAGTTCCATTTCCATTCTAGAGTAATTCTGAAAGACAGTGTTGAGATAGATAATGGCATTAGTAATATAAACGAACTAGAGGTCATTCTGCATTCCAGGAGAAAATTATTGAATAATTTCCTACAAATATTATGTTGGAACTGATGTTCTCATTGCATATTATACTTTTCCTGACTCTAGACAGGCAACGAAGTTGTTGATGTTGCCGCTAAACAACTCACCAATCCCCTTAAATATATAAATAAAACAATAACCCAGAATGAGATCTTCAAATTACGCTCGTAAGAGGATCCAACCTGTTGTAAAGCTATGGACATCTAGTTTACGATCTTCAAGGACTGGAGAGATCGTGATCGCCCGAATGAGAATTCGTCTCAACAGGTTCTCTCACGAGTTTATTTTTAAGTTGCTCCTATATGTCAGTGGGGTGCTGTGCTGTCCATCCAGCATATCCTGCACTGACCAGCTCTTTCCGGTGCCATGTCCGCTCTTCACCCTTCCCCCGGCCTTGTTGTATGATTGTCTGCAGTTGGACTTCCTTGTGGTCTATTTTTAAACGGATGGATTTTTAAATTGGCAATGATATAATTACATTGGACTCGGCACGTGAGGACTGAGGATGTCATCTTCAAATAACTTCGGATAAAAGAAAAATCGGTTGAATGTTATGTGCTTTAGCACATAACATTGGTGCATAATACTGCATAACTCTGTTCCGAAACTTTTGGGTGCAATTTAATATACAGTTAATCATTTTTGCCCCCATTTCAGCAGTTTTTATTATGGCTGTCTAAAATGAGAATGAAGAGCCAGAGACTTGAAATTTGTCAAATTTAAGGTCTATGTATGTCCCAGAACAATAAACCCATGTGTAACGCTGGCAGAGTTTTTTATAATGGAAATTAGTAGGTAAGTCATAAATGGATTGGAAGAAAATACACCTTTGCAAACCAAACATAGTTCAAGCCCTTTATTGCTTTTGAACCATGCTGATGTTGTAGTGCAGACGTAGCCTTAAAAAATGTCGCGGAGCATATTATATAAATGATGCAAATACTCTGTGACATAAACATAAATAATGAGAAGAAACAATTAAATAATAAGGTCATATTTTGTCCATGAGACAAGAGTCTCTTGTCAAGAGACCATTTTGATAGAACAAAGAGTAATGTTAATCTTATAAATAAAATGTTGGAACTAATAAGGAAGCAGCAGAAAATACGTAGGACGTCTGGAGGAAACACTTAGAAATTTTGCAAATATACATAATAGGAGGGTGATCTGTCATCTATTTCGACTAATTTACCTTGAGATTAGAACTATCAAAATTGGTTCTTTGAATTTCCGCAATTAATTTTGCAATTCCTTATGCTGATTTCGCAATAAAACTATTAGCATATATAATAAATTAATATTTTCGTTAGTTATTAGCTCTTTGTTTTATTTTTGTGAGAGTTTAAGGTTTTCATGTTTTTCATACTAGAATTTACAAAAGAAGAAGTATCATGGATAAATTTAAGAATGGACGTCATTTACAAAATCATGTGATTTAGATTGACACAATAATAATAATATTTAATTTTATTAAATAATAATACATATAAATAAATACAGAGGCTTTTCCTAAGCTAATTTACTTAGCTTCTAAGAAAAGGAATTTATAATAAATTTATACATCAAAGGTTAGAAATGTGTCAGAGGTAAGACCTCTAAACACAATAAAATTATATAAGAATAAATAATAATACTCAATAATAATGATATTTTTACAACTACAAAGTACATAATAAAGAAAAAATGAAAAAGTTATTGTGGCGCCTTTTTGCAAAAAACCTTCATTTGCTGTTTCAAATCAGCATAATTTTCTATGTTCAGCAAATCTGTACTCATTGAGTTGAACATTGTAGGTACATAGTAATTCGGTAATCTCTTACCATAATTAGAATTAGTTCTAGAAACCAAATATTTACGGTTTCTAATATTATATGTAGAAGAACTTTTTTGAAGATATTCAAAGTTAAAATAGTGTTTTATAATTAATAAGTAATTATGAAGTTGTGCAATACCAAGAATCTCCCGAGCGCATCCACAATTAATATCGAAGATGTCAGCAATCAGTTCCTGTTGCAATGATTCAATGGGTAACATGTTTGTTTTGGGTGCAAATCCATAACAATATAAGCCGTATCTTACAAGGGACTCAAACAATGTTTAACCAGACAGATATTNTACAACCAGAACAAGTTAAAACTACGCGATTATCAGTTACAATCACAGTGTGGCATAGTGACACAAAGAACATTGTAACACTACTCAACCATCACTGTGACACAGCTGACACTCTACAACCAGAACAAGTTAAAACTACGCGATTATCAGTTACAATCATAGTGTGGCATAGTGACACAAAGAACATTGTAACATTACTCAACCATCACTGTGACACAGCTGACACTCTACAACCAGAACAAGTTAACTTAATCATAAACGAGTCCACAATGAGTCGACTTCACTTTTTATAGAATAACGCCACTCACTGGTAAGTTCAACCTGTGGATTGAAAATGAAAAATATTCACAACAAATCATAAAACACCAGTGGCGAAGCGACGAAGTACTAAGTGATCTATTAATGATCAATATCAAATGAGGAACAGACTCTAGAATATGTATTGTATCGATGAAATAATAGGGACTTTTCAATTTTGAATTGTTCTTGTACGCCAATTCCTTTACTGCCTGAAAGAAGGTTAAAAGATAATATGAGATAGACGGATGATGTATAATGGACCAGGGGATCAAGAGGCGATTATTCATTCTCAACAAAACATCAAAGAGAGTAAAAGATAATATGAGATAGACGGATGATGTATAGTGGACCAGGAGATCAAGAGGTGATTATTCATTCTCGACAAAACATCAAAGAGAGTAAAAGATAATATGAGATAGACGGATGATGTATAGTGGACCAGGAGATCAAGAGGTGATTATTCATTCTCAACAAAACATCAAAGAGAGTAAAAGATAATGGGAAATAGACGGATGATGTATAGTGGACCAGGAGATCAAGAGGCGATTATTCATTCTCAATAAAACCTCAAAGAGAATAAAATATAATATGAGATACTGAGATACGTTTCAAGGTACGTAGAATCCAAAAATCGAATAAAAAAAAAAAATCCACTTTTTTTTTAGCGGTTTTCAGTATATTGCTGTCTAAAAGGAGAATGGTAAGAGCTAGAGATTTGTCATATTTAGGGTCTCAGTTAGCTCCGAAACTTTTGGGTTCAATTAAATATACCGCTAGCGGTTTTTACCGCTTTAAAGCGGTTTTCATTAATCCTGTCTAAAAAGAGATTGGTAAGAGCCAGAGACATCAAATTTAGTAGCTATGTGCCAAATTTAGGGTCTAATTACGCTCCAGATTTGAAGAGTTGGGGGCCTCGTCAAAATGATAAGTTTTTTTAATTCTCAACCAAGAAATGTCGAAATATCTAGTGTAAGTTGTCAAAGCGCGGGTCCGTAGCACGTGCTACAAGTGCTACTATTGTTAATCCGGCCCTGCGCACGTCGCCACTAATTGTATAAATATAAAATTTATACTCGTATATACTTGATCTGAGTGTCCGAGATGCGTATTACATAATTCCATTTGAATACAGGATGTATCAATAAAGTTTAAATCTAGTGGATGACAACTTCGAGGGCAGACTAGGCGACTCAGGTGTAGAGAAGACATAAAGTAGACATTTAGAAGCTTTAAAGGAATCTGCAAGCATTCTCAAGGATTTTCTAGATGAAATGTTTAGCACCTCAAGAAGACGCGATGAAGAAGGTTGTTGTGTCACTGAAAGAAAAATAAAAATAGTAGATAATATCGTCTAGGCGAATTGGACGTCGAGAAGACTTCTAAAATCATTCTTAAAGACACCTAGAAGCAAAAGAATTTATCTAAATGAATTATTGAACACTTCTGAAAGACGTGATAGAAAATGTTGTTATGTAACTGCTGAATGAAAAAAGGTGTGCCAAGTTAGAACAGCTTCCTGGACTTTTCACCCCACGCAAAAAAAATAGTCGAACTAATAATTCATATAGCCATCAGACTTATCCTGCAGTTCCAAACTAAGCCAACGCCACTTTTTGAAACTGGCGCACTTTCAAATTATCGTTGTCAAGATAAACATTCTTGACAAGGATATTTTGGTGATCTGTGAAGAAAAACATTCTTGACAAGGATATTTGAATGATCTGTCAAGAAAAACATTCTTGACAAGGATATTTTGGTTATCTGTCAAGAAAAACATTCTTGACAAGGATATTTCGGTGATCTGTCAAGAAAAGATTCTTGACAAGGATTGTTTGGTTATCTGTCAAGAAAAACATTTTTGACAAGGATATTTTGTTGATCTGTCAAGAAAAACATTCTTGACGAGGATATTTTTGCTGATCTGTCAATAAAAACTTTCTTGACAAGTATATTTCGCTGATCTGTCAAGAAAAACATGATTGCGCATGTGCAGTCGATAGTACCTAAAAATCAAGGTATCTACTCGCAATATCCCTGGCAATTTAACCTAATTCGAATGAATATCACAGGCAAGAATATCTTCGAACGCATATCTTCATGGCCTCTGTCAGAATCATCAAATATTTCACAACAGAAATCACACTATTGTCTTTCAATGGTCAAAAAGCGGCTAATCGAAATTGTTCTTACGAGTCTGAGTCCACCTGGAAACAGCCAAACAATAGGTACCAAGAGGTTCCGATTCACCATCCGTTAAACACGACCGCCTTCCATAACATCATTGATTTAACCGGCACCGTCGCAGTGAATCTCTTAAACTTATTTGCTAACTTCTATTTAAAGATTTCATGGAAAATACGATTATCCACCTTATTTTGCTTTGAGAAAAATCGCCTTTTTGATTTCAAACTGTTATTGAAATAGTTCTTTAGACGCGTTATGAAAAAATGATGAGAGTGAAATTTTAAGATGCGCGCGCACCCGTAATAAAAAATTATCAGTGTAACATAAAATTATCACCGATCAGTGTAATGCAAAATTAACATAGATGAAATTAGTTATGAAAAAAAAAAAAAAAATCTAGTTGACACGCACCACTTTAAAATNATGATGAAGATGGAGTTAGTTATGAAAAAATGATGAGAGTTAAATTTAAATATTGTATTTTCTCATTCTATATCCATAGAACATCGTGGCTCAGTGGCAAAGGTTCTGAGTTCACTCCCGGGTGGGGTAGTATGTTTTTTTGAAATATTTTTAAATTTATTTTTAAAAAGAAGTACAACTTCTCACGCGCGTTCATAAGTACACGTACCCATTTTTCTTTTTCATTGTATAGGTTTTTTCAAATGTCTTAGCAGGGTACTCTGATTCTTTTCGACATTCTTGAGTTCACCACAATATTTTTTGACACAAGTACCAAAATACTCTCCAACTCGTTTTTCTTTTAATTGACCCCCATCGAGAGAACTCAATGGGGATAATCTTTGTTTGCCCGCTAAGCCCAAACTGGTTAGATAGAACAAAATGTATTAGATTCTAAATTATTTTTGACCAGTTCTTTGCTAGGGTTTATTGACCCAATGATAATTACTCTCAAATTGGGATATGTAGTAAACATTTTATGACAGTCTGATTTCTCATCTTCTACACAAGGTGTAAGGGTTTACCATGGAATATGGAATATTCCCATTATAGTTAAAATGTTTCCTGAGGCTAATACACTTAAAGCCCTCCTGATGTTGAACCGATTGAATTTTATCATACAACAGCTTATCAGATATGCCCATCTAATATTTCTATTTCTAAAAACCTGTTCTCTTCTACGATTGTGAAATTTTTCATAATCTTCAAAATTTTAGCTCGATATCTTACTTAAAGTTAGTTAGTTTTTTTGATTGGTCTTGTTAGAAGTTTATACAATAGGTATACAGACACGTGCTTGTATTATACCTAGGGGGTACTCCTTTTGATGTTTCTTCAGGTTTTTTTGGGATTTTATAATTTCTCTGAGATAACTTAATAGTTAATACCTACACGTGTAGATCGGGTTCAGAAACTCTATTGTATACCTAAATCTATTTGTGTTATACGTATTGAAAAATTAACGGANTCCCCCCCCCCCGCTCTCCCACCCTTTTAAAGATATAATGTTTTTTATATTACTCCTCAAAATTTCAGATTTCTAGGATCTGTAGATTCCAAGATATTTTACATGGAACATCGGAAATCTTGTGCTAATAATTGATAAAAGAAGTGGTCTACTTTGAACTCCACGATTTTTTTATTAACTTCTATTTTTCTCGAAATCATCATGCAATTTTTCCCCGCTATTCATATGGACAAACACTAAGCAGTCTCCTGTGGATAGGGGGACCTAAAAGGAATACTTCCAAGGTACCGAAGTCCATTCCGGTCGTAAGAGTTGACTAAAGGAAGGGTCGGAAACGATATCTTTCCCATTACCCATGCAGAAAGCAAGGAGAAGCTACTGCATTATCCGTAAGGATTCTTTAGTATCAACAACTCATGGCAAGTTGTTGCAAACCAGCCCTATTGCTGTTAACCTATGATCATGATGTCCCCTCATAGCAACTTCTTACATTTTTCCAAATTTGAAAAGGGCAGAAAAGTAAATTTTCAGAGAAGCAACCTAATGATAATAAAAAACTCCGCCAATATGGGACACATTATTTTGCTATTTAAATAATTAGGCAGCAATACTGAAATCCGCTAATTAGCGGCAACAACCAAAAAGGGTATATTTGATTGCATCCTACATTTTCGGCGGACATTAAGACCCAAAACGGGACCTATATATCAAATTTCATCCAAATCGCTTAATGCTATAAATGGCAAAAGTGCCCATCACGGCGGACAAATGGTTTTTTTATTTTGGATTCTAGGTATGTTTGAAAAATCAAATTTTGAGAATTTTTGGATTTTACGTTGAAACGTACAATATCAAATTTTGAGGGGGTGTATTTTTTTCGTGACTATTCCAAAGGTTCATTATTGAAAAAAATAAACCAAAATAACAATAAGACTGAACATTGAAAGTTCGTGACAATGGAAGTGAATGTCCTTGACTGGATGAGTAGGTATAACAATGAAAGTGATGAGGCTGTGAAAGTGACCTTGATCTTGGCATGAGCAAAGTAAAAGTTATCCAAACCATTGTTAGAATAGGAAGTACCTATCTGAACAGACAACACAATGGTACAGTCATAGGTCCTAATACGTTCACCTCTGGAATATTATGTCATAATCATGTTGGAATAGTCTACGATCTGTGAGGGTTGTTCATTTTGTATATGTACGAAAAGAACCTCTTGCTTAGCTAAATACCTTTGAGACATGTTCTCACTTCTCCAACAGTAAGTTCAGTGAGCAATACGTTGACCTCTGAAATATAATGGGGACCAGACAGATACTATTAATTTTTTTCTGAGCAACTAACCTTTCTTAAAATATGGATTAATTGAAAGTTGAAGGGTAATTTTCACGATTAAATGGTGGGAAATACGAGAAAACTCACTTTTAAATGTTTAATTCACAATTTTATTGCTTGAAAATCGACGAAACTTTGGAGAAATCAAATGTTTATTCAGATTTTTTTTAAATATGCAGAGATTTTATTTTATTTATTTAACAGGTTAGGTAACATGATTTAATTTATTTTAGTTTTTTTTTTTCGAATGGTGCAATAGTTTTTAGGGAGCTTTATGAGAAGAACAAGTTTAATCGAGGCATGGTCGATCAAAACGTTTCCTAACCTCTCTC
>CM022883.1:9366100-9391376 GCA_012654025.1 Pachypsylla venusta
CCCCCCCCCGAAAAATATCTTGGGTAAGGCCCAGCTATTTTAAGTTTGTAAATAAAAATAAACTTCTGAGGGAAAAAGAGGTGAAATTGACTTAAAATGATGTTTAAACTTTTTCAAGGTCAAATCTAATTCTAGAGGAACGGTAAATTTTTCTCCTCCTCAAGATTTAACTCATTTTATTAGTTTCTTAAAAGGTGGTGGGTTTTAAGAACAAGCAAAGAGAAAATGAGAAAAAAATTGCAAAAAGTGGAATAAACACGCTTATGTAAAATATATTGCCATCACTAGGTCTTTAAAAAAACGGATGATACGCACGTCAAGTGGTAAGAGGCTCCTTATACGGGAAAACCAAGGTAAACATACGTGAATGCGAAACTTTGTGCAATCAAAAGATACATGCCCATTAAATCGGTCTATTAAAATATCTAGCCCTAACTGCATTCATATAATAAAAATCAAATCACATTTTCTTGATTAAAAAAAAATCTTTTGTGAACCTGGTCATAAGATCTATTTATTTTTATTTTATCTCAATTGCCAGTAATCATTCCGCGAATGGAGCACTTATATAGTAATAAGGAATATTACATAAGAATTGATGGAAGAGCAATCAAAATGGCAACACATTAAATTTTATGGCTTCATAAATTTAATAATAAAAGCAATACCCCTTCCTTGTGTACAGTATGAAATCATATACATATATGTATATATATAATCATATACAATTAATCATATAAAATCATATACAATATGAAACTACGAGTATAGCACTCTAAGGTGTTGTTAGGAGTGTGCAAACATCCATAAAATGGTTATGATCAAGGAATTGGTTTATCAAACTATAGCACACTAAGGTGTTGTTAGGAGTATGCAAACATCCATAAAATGATTATGATCAAGGAATTGGTTTATCAAACTATAGCACTCTAAGGTGTTGTTAGGAGTATGCAAACATGCATAAAATGGTTATGATCAAAGAATTGGTTTATCAAACTATAGCACACTAAGGTGTTGTTAGGAGTATGCAAACATCCATAAAATGGTTATGATCAAGGAATTGGTTTATCAAACTATAGCACTCTAAGGTGTTGTTAGGAGTATGCAAACATCCATAAAATGGTTATGATCAAGGAATTGCTTCTTTTCGTGTGGTTTTTGTTTCTTTGAATTTTTCTAACCCGGTAATTAGCAAGATTGACTCTCCTTGACTTCCATGCAGGGCGGGTCCTAGACATTTTTCTAGTGGATGCGAACAATACCCTGGCGCCCCTTATATTAAGTGGTCTAGGGAGTAAGTAAGATTGACACTCCTTGACTTCCATGCAGGGCGGGTCCTAGACATTTTTCTAGTGGATGCGAACAATATCCTGGCGCCCCTTATATTAAGTGGTCTAGGGAGTAAGTAAGATTGACACTCCTTAACTTTCATGCAGGGCGGGTCCTAGACATTTTTCTAGTGGATGCGAACAATACCCTAGCGCCCCTTATATTAGGAGGTATAGGGGGTAAGTAAGATTGACACTCCCTAACTTCCATGGCAAGGCGGGTCCTAGACATTTTTCTAGTGGATGCGAACAATATCCTGGCGCCCCTTATATTAGGAGGTCTCTAATTAAGATTGACACTCCCTAACTTCCATGCAGGGCGGGTCCTAGACATTTTCCTAGTGGATGCGAACAATATCCTGGCGCCCCTTATATTGGGGGGTTTAGGGAGTAAGCAATATTGAGTCTCCTTGACTTCCATGCAGGGCGGATCCTAGACATTTTTCTAGTGGATGCGAACAATATCCTGGAGCCTCTTCTAGGGAGTATGGATATTTAAAAAATCGCATATTTTCTCCTTAAGAAAACCTCTCCACCTTTTGGTCAATGTGTTGCTGTACTGTCCGGTCAGCACATCATGCACTGCCAATCTCTTTCCGGTGCCATATCTACTCTTCTGTTATTATCATTCCGAATCGATTAAACAGTTTAATCGATCGTAAACCAAAGAATTAGCGGGGACGACGAAAGTGCCTCTTTGAGCATCCTTGGAAGCACTCTATTTTACAGGGATAGCCTCCCTTCTGCCATTTCCCTGCAATTATTTTTAGAACAGCTCTGGAGAGGAACCTCGTTCGTTGGCTGAACGTCTCTTTAACATCAATTAGTCATTCGAGATGGGAGCTTTAACCTCTGTTCGCTGGAATCTTACAAACCAGCTACCTTGCCCAGCCCGGGTTGGGCTGGAAAAATAGTCAGCATCACAAGGGCACGATGCACGAACCTACATGGACATCTATTCGGCAAAACCTTGCTTAATGTTGCTGAACTTCAATGATCTAACGGGAAACTGGTGTATTTAACGTACCATAGACGATGGTACCTCTTTTTTATTGCTGTTTACCACGTCCAATTTGTACATAATGTACAAAAACATAGAACATTATCGCCGGGGTAATTATTATGATTAAGAACCGTAACTAATGGCTAGGGTTAGGTCAACAATGACCTTGAGCTTTAAACTCTTGTTTTAATGTACCTAATATCGATAGAATTATTGACGCGTAGCTCAATACATAATGTATGGATTTCTCATGACATTCATTCAATAGTGGCATCATCGCGTCCGATAGTAGCCAGATGTATGAAACAGCAGCTCTAGATAAGTTGTTGTTTACTGCTAAAGTATTTATTGTCATCTTACATCTGTTTTTGGAGACTGATAATTTACATGGGCCCCCAGAACCATGCCACGACAGTAACACAATAGTTACGATGTCAAGCATGATTTACTTTTCCTCATGGAAAGCTAACAAGTCATAAATGGATTGGAAGAAATTACGCCTTCGGTAGTGACGACTTTACATTGTTTTAAAGGTGAATAATGACCGTAACAATTTTAGCCGTCTTAAACTCACACATATTTGATGAAATCAGCCAGGGGCAGCTATGCCCATTTATGCGTAGGAATATGTTTATACTAGACCGACACGTGACAGTACATCACTGTAAACTAGCGTGAATGCCCATTTATGCGTAGGAATATGTTTATACTAGACCGACACGTGACAGTACATCACTGTAAACTAGCGTTCAGCGAGAATCACTTCCCGTCACTGTCACTGCTTAGTGTGAATGCCCATTTATGCGTAGTAAAACTCATAACTAGGACATCTGACAAAGCAGGAGAAGTTTTGGTTCAATATTTCCCATTTTTCAAATGACACTCAAATATGTTCATCATGGAATGGCTTGATGTAACTTCCTTATTGCTTGCCTTGAGCTTTGTGTTTACCTCTTGACGCACAAAGGACATTCTTATCATTAAGATAGGTGCAAATCATTTGAAACAATCCTAATCTACAAATAATTGACCGAATGTTGAGTTCAAATTCTAGAATTTCTGTTTGTTGGTTTGTTCGAAGACAACTCTCGTACACGGGGTTCAATTTTTGATGAAACTTTCACATAATTGGTTTATTTGGCCGCCAGAGGCCAAATGGCGGCCCTTTATTTAAATGGGATCTACCGTTTACAGAACTACTAGTAACGTTAGTAATCTTCTTTACCCCGAGATCGCCAGTTCTCACGAAGATCCCATTGGTCCTTAATGAAAGTTACTCATTACTCATTCAGGTCCACTTTCTACTCATCCGGCGCCTTGCACTGACCCCGAGATCACCAGTTCCCATGAAGATACCATTGGTCCTTAATCAAAGTTACTCATTACTCATTCAGGTCCACTTTCTACTCATCCGGCGCCTTGCACTGACCCCGAGATCACCAGTTCCCATGAAGATACCATTGGTCCTTAATCAAAGTTACTCATTACTCATTCAGGTCCACTTTCTACTCATCCGGCGCCTTGCACTGACCCCGAGATCACCAGTTCCCATGAAGATACCATTGGTCCTTAATCAAAGTTACTCATTACTCATTCAGGTCCACTTTCTACTCATCCGGCGCCTTGCACTGACCCCGAGATCACCAGTTCCCATGAAGATACCATTGGTCCTTAATCAAAGTTACTCATTACTCATTCAGGTCCACTTTCTACTCATCCGGCGCCTTGCACTGACCCCGAGATCACCAGTTCCCATGAAGATACCATTGGTCCTTAATCAAAGTTACTCATTACTCATTCAGGTCCACTTTCTACTCATCCGGCGCCTTGCACTGACCCCGAGATCACCAGTTCCCATGAAGATACCATTGGTCCTTAATCAAAGTTACTCATTACTCATTCAGGTCCACTTTCTACTCATCCGGCGCCTTGCACTGACCCCGAGATCACCAGTTCCCATGAAGATACCATTGGTCCTTAATCAAAGTTACTCATTACTCATTCAGGTCCACTTTCTACTCATCCGGCGCCTTGCACTGACCCCGAGATCACCAGTTCCCATGAAGATACCATTGGTCCTTAATCAAAGTTACTCATTACTCATTCAGGTCCACTTTCTACTCATCCGGCGCCTTGCACTGACCCCGAGATCACCAGTTCCCATGAAGATACCATTGGTCCTTAATCAAAGTTACTCATTACTCATTCAGGTCCACTTTCTACTCATCCGGCGCCTTGCACTGACCCCGAGATCACCAGTTCCCATGAAGATACCATTGGTCCTTAATCAAAGTTACTCATTACTCATTCAGGTCCACTTTCTACTCATCCGGCGCCTTGCACTGACCCCGAGATCACCAGTTCCCATGAAGATACCATTGGTCCTTAATCAAAGTTACTCATTACTCATTCAGGTCCACTTTCTACTCATCCGGCGCCTTGCACTGACCCCGAGATCACCAGTTCCCATGAAGATACCATTGGTCCTTAATCAAAGTTACTCATTACTCATTCAGGTCCACTTTCTACTCATCCGGCGCCTTGCACTGACCCCGAGATCACCAGTTCCCATGAAGATACCATTGGTCCTTAATCAAAGTTACTCATTACTCATTCAGGTCCACTTTCTACTCATCCGGCGCCTTGCACTGACCCCGAGATCACCAGTTCCCATGAAGATACCATTGGTCCTTAATCAAAGTTACTCATTACTCATTCAGGTCCACTTTCTACTCATCCGGCGCCTTGCACTGACCCCGAGATCACCAGTTCCCATGAAGATACCATTGGTCCTTAATCAAAGTTACTCATTACTCATTCAGGTCCACTTTCTACTCATCCGGCGCCTTGCACTGACCCCGAGATCACCAGTTCCCATGAAGATACCATTGGTCCTTAATCAAAGTTACTCATTACTCATTCAGGTCCACTTTCTACTCATCCGGCGCCTTGCACTGACCCCGAGATCACCAGTTCCCATGAAGATACCATTGGTCCTTAATCAAAGTTACTCATTACTCATTCAGGTCCACTTTCTACTCATCCGGCGCCTTGCACTGACCCCGAGATCACCAGTTCCCATGAAGATACCATTGGTCCTTAATCAAAGTTACTCATTACTCATTCAGGTCCACTTTCTACTCATCCGGCGCCTTGCACTGACCCCGAGATCACCAGTTCCCATGAAGATACCATTGGTCCTTAATCAAAGTTACTCATTACTCATTCAGGTCCACTTTCTACTCATCCGGCGCCTTGCACTGACCCCGAGATCACCAGTTCCCATGAAGATACCATTGGTCCTTAATCAAAGTTACTCATTACTCATTCAGGTCCACTTTCTACTCATCCGGCGCCTTGCACTGACCCCGAGATCACCAGTTCCCATGAAGATACCATTGGTCCTTAATCAAAGTTACTCANAGTGTATGGTATGAGTATAGGAAGGATGAGTGTGCATGGAATATTTAGTGAATGATGAGTGATGGGTGTGTGAAAGTGGATGATGAGTGTATGGTATGAGTATAGGAAGGATGAGTGTGCATGGAATATTTAGGCAAAATTTATTTGATGTATATTTGTTTAATTTTTGTGTTTGTTATATATTTGTGTCCTTATCTCACTTGATGATACTTTCAAATAAAATTATTTAGTTTCGAATAAAAATTTATTTGTTGTGTATTTTATACAATATCAACAATATATTTATCTACAATAAATATAATTTTGATATTTTCTCTTTTTCCAATATACGATTTCTGATCGAAAGTTAATTTTGTTTTTCTTTTCACTTGTGTATTTTCGATAATTAAGGACTTGAGCGTAAGTACTTACGCCTCGAACATATTTTTTAAAAGTAATATTAATGAAATAATTTCAAACAATGACAAACAGATGTTACTATTTAGAAAAATATTTTTTCACTTTTGTGTTTGATCAAATAAAATCAAATAGCATATTTGATCAAACATACTTGTCGATCACACTGTTTGTAGTCAAAAAATGACAAAATTGGTGTGATAGTACCTTTAGGAATGAAGGTTATTCATCAACATGATATTATTTTTTTTTTAAAAAAAAAAACTCTATATTGAATTAACTTCAAACAAGAAAGAGAAATAGAAAGAAGAGGATATAAAGAGTGAGAGAGAAAAAGGAAATAGAGAGAGAGAATTTAATTCAAAGGGCGGGGTTAATTCCTGAGGAATTCTCTTCCAACCAACCTCTTCTGCTCTCTTCCACCCAACCTCTTCTTCATTCATCAACATTCTTTTAGGACAGTCATAGCGGCTGGCATTACACGCTGGTTCAATTCCGTCAGGATTCAAAAAATTTCGACTTAATTTTTGTGATTTCGGGGTGCACTTAGCACTCAGCCTCAAGAGAACCAGTACTTTAATACTTTTACATGAGTATCGACCGGTGGTGGTATTACTAGAGAAAAAAATTTGGTTTGCAAAAGATTGAAGAGATTTGATTGTCAAATCCAATAGAAATCAAGGACATGCGCGGATATAGGGACGGCACGAGGGGCACGTGCCCCCCCCCGTTTTTTAAGCGGGCGGCGTTTCTCAAATTTCATTATAGGTACCTAATCACCTAAAAAATTTAAAAAAAAAAATCAAATGAAAACAGATTTGATGTGTCTTTTATCCCACTGAGAGGGAGGGGGGGCCCTAAATAATTCCCAATCCTGAGACTAAATAGAATTCTGTCATCTGTCATGGCACTTTTTTTCGTCATCACGCTTATAAAATAGCTTATCAATCACTCTTATGAAAGGTATTTGTGGTAAGCTCTACATCAGCTTTCAACAAATTAGGTCTCGATAAACATTGCATTAAAAAGTACTGCCCCGAACTCGAACCCCCGGTCTCTAGGTTACAAGTCCCTTCCCCTCTCCCCTCCATATTTTCTATTATTAGGTATATTGTGCGATTGTGCCCCCCAAAACAAGAGTGCTATATCCGCGCATAATCAGGGAATATCTTTCTAAGAACTTTTTAGGATTTATCTTCCTGGAAACTGCTAATAAGATTCAATTTTCATTTCCAGTACCATCAAGGAAATTTTCCAATGTTTTTCCTTTTGTGATGAAGGTTAATATATCTTTGTTTTTCCTTTCATGCTCGTCTCCTTTGAAATCCTGGTCACATCTAGGAATCCCACAATGTCAAAGCACTCATCAACACTGTCATCCAATCATCAACAACCAACATCATTTCTATTTTATTGATACAATAAAGATCACCATTCTGTCCTTAACCTTTTACCATTATCACTCTCTTGCTCATTCCTAGACATTTACCTGACATTATGGGTGCACTCTATGGACAATTAAATTTTATAAAATTGAGGAAATCTGATCGGCTCACTATAATTAGTATAGATTTATTCCCGGAATATACATAATACGCACAAATATATCTTCAGATAGAATGTTCAGATTCCTTTGAGTTAATTATTTTGTTTTGATGTCTTGCGTCATTATTGATATCATTAAGGTGGCTTGTGATTTATGAAGGTTCTGGTTTTCTAATATTCATACTATCTTAATTATCTGTGATACGAATCTTTGTGGAAAATTTCATCAACTGGTCTACGAATTACTGCCACACCTATTTTACCCACATAATCTCCCTGATATGATTTTCTGTTCCCCGACTTCAAAAATTGGCTCGATGGAAAAACAAAATCAGATCAAATGAGGAAATCACCACAGAAATTAAAGAAGTGGTAGGAATACAGTGATAAATATGAAATATTATATTAACCTTTAAATAAATTAAAACAAAAAACGTACCAAAAACATTATTTATAATTATAAATAGTGTTTTTGGTGTTTTGTTATATGTTTTAATTTATTTAAATGTTAATATTTTTTAACACTTAGCCAGAATCACGAAGGCGCAAAACCACGTGGACACCCACATGGTACAACCTCGCCGGACGTTGCTTAACCTCAGTGATCCAACTGACAATTTGCTATTCTCTTTTTCCAGACTTTGACGACGCAGGCAAATAGTTTGAAACCATTGATGAGAACAGGCGTATCTTTGGCGCTTCGAATGAGTGCTATGAAACCGTTTGTATCGATAACAGCAGAAGAATTGGTATTTGGTTATGACGACACGTTAACGTCATTGGCAAATCGGTTCTTTCCAAAGGGTAAACGACCGCCAAGAAAAATGGGATTATTTTTAGGGGTAAGTATAAAAACAATTTTAGCCATCGGTCGAAAAAACCTCAAGTTTATTATTTTTCATTTAGTACTCATACTCTTATTGACCTTTTTTTTTAATTTTGCTCAAGGTCTCTTTAACATATATATTGGTCATTCAAGGCGGGGGTTTCACCCTCCAATCGCTGGAAACTTGCAAACCAGCTACCAACATTGACTTCACCCAGCCTGGGTTGGCCGGAAAAATAACAAAAATTGTAACTATAAAAATTGTTATGAGATTATGGATTGACAGCCAAGCCAGGACTAACACGCCTGAAAATGATGATCTCGGAAGGTGATGTTGTTGTTATTGTTGATGATGTTGATATTGTTGTGGTTGATGATGATATTGTTATTATTGTTGTTGTTGTTAATGATGATATTATTTTTGTAATTGTTGTTGAAGATGATATTGTTGTTGTTATTGTTGTTGAAGATGATATTGTTGTTGTTATTGTTGTCAATGATGATATTATTTTTGTGATTGTTGTTGAAGATGAGATTGTTGTTGTTGTCGAAGATGATATTGTTGTTGTTATTGTTGTTGAAGATGATATTGTTGTTGTTATTGTTGTTAATGATGATATTATTTTTGTGATTGTTGTTGAAGATGAGATTGTTGTTGTTATTGTTGTTGAAGATGATATTGTTGTTAATGATGATATTATTTTTGTAATTGTTGTTGAAGATGATATTGTTGTTGTTGTTAATGATGATATTATTTTTTTAATTGTTGTTGAAGATGATATTGTTGTTGTTAATGATGATATTATTTTTTTAATTGTTGTTGAAGATGATATTGTTGTTGATGATGATATTATTTTTTTAATTGTTGTTGAAGATGATATTGTTGTTGTTGTTAATGATGATATTATTTTTGTAATTGTTGTTGAAGATGATATTGTTGTTGTTGTTAATGATGATATTATTTTTTTAATTGTTGTTGAAGATGATATTGTTGTTGTTGTTATTGTTGTTGATGATGATATTATTTTTTTAATTGTTGTTGAAGATGATATTGTTGTTAATGATGATATTATTTTTGTAATTGTTGTTGAAGATGATATTGTTGTTTTTGTTGTTGTTAATGATGATATTATTTTTTTAATTGTTGTTGAAGATGATATTGTTGTTGTTATTGTTGTTGATGATGATATTATTTTTTTAATTGAAGATGATATTATTGTTAATGATGATATTATTTTTGTAATTGTTGTTGAAGATGATATTGTTGTTGTTGTTAATGATGATATTATTTTTTTAATTGTTGTTGAAGATGATATTGTTGTTGTTATTGTTGTTGATGATGATATTATTTTTTTAATTGTTGTTGAAGATGATATTGTTGTTGTTGTTATTGTTGTTGATGATGATATTGTTGTTGTTGTTATTGATGTTGTTTTTGTTACAACATTACATAAGTGCATAAAAAAATAATGAAATTTCGGGGGGGGGGGGNTTTCGGGGGGGGGGTCTGGACTCCTGGGTACGGCCTTGCCAAAAACCTTTCAGTCTATTCAACCATGTGTGCATCTGAAATTTGATTGACCCAAATCCGAGTGGTTTTAGCTCCATGATTTTTTTTTTAACTTTTGTTGGTACCAAAACAGTAAACTGTTGAACGCCTTTCCGATTTTGATGAAACGGTTGATTAGTTCTTGGTCTCTTTTATTCCACAAGGGTAGACAGAAAATCCGGGCGGGGGGGGGGGAATTTACGGGCCCCTCTATTTTTCTTTTATCTAAAATCACCGTATGGACAGTAATAAAAGTAAAAGTAGGCAATTCACTTAGTTGATGTGAAAAGGCGTGTACGCTTCTTCTTGGCAACAAATNTTTTTTTGTTGCTTGTGGTGTAATCCCAAAATGGTTTACTATTTCCTTGTTTTATGTTTTCAGTAATTTCGGATATATATTTGATGAAATCATTCTTGATGTTTTTTTTGGAGGCTTTTCGCAATTGTCTATAGTTTTCAGTTTGGCTGGTGGATTTATTTTTTGCTTTTCTTAATCTTTCTTTCCGTTTGAAGGTTTTAACTGTATTTCTGGTCCACCATTTTGGGAACTTGTGTTTTTTGTTTGGTGGTTTTTTTGGAATGCATTTGTCAAAAATTTCACACATCCGCTCGTAGAAATAGTTTATCTTTTCGTCGTTAATGATTAAAATAAAAATAATAATAGGTAAATGTCTATAAAAATAATAATAGGGTTTAATATTTGTGTTAACGCATTATATTGCATTGCCGCGACCTAGATTTGTAGGTGTCACAGCATTACAAGGACCACTACACTAAACTATCACTGCACTACATATTACTTAGCACTTGTAATGTCGCCACTGGTCGCTACTCATATTAAAGTAGCTACTCCATTGCCCTCGCGAGGCTGAGTGCACCTCGAACAACCAAGCAGTTCCGAAAAAATCCGGTTCCGACAGGGTTCGAACGGGTCTCCCGCGTACAAAGCCAATGTGATACCCACAAGACCAGAGAGGCTGCCTGTTAATGATTAAATGATCTGAAATAACAAAGCCATCATTTTCAGATGCAGATTTAGATAGGGACTAATAACGTTAAAAGAGACAGCAAGAACGTCCTCTATGCATTAATATACACATCAGACATCACTCCGGGTTGCATAGGGATAGCCTGCAACGCATACAATCAACCATCACAGTTTTGCACAAGTGCCATTAAAACCATTTTGGTAAACTTAACCACAACTTAGCCCAATGTGGACACTTGAGTGTTTTTTTAGCAAAACGGCAGGAGAAGCCTTGTGGTTAAAATAAGAGCTGATAATATCTTTATTTTTGCTTAAAGTTTTTTAAAATCCAAGGTCGTTAGGGATGGGAGTTTTGCATTGAATTCGCTGAAAACTTAGAAAAAGTAACAAACGAACTAGTCAATGCAACCTAACACTGACAGCTCTTTTTTTTAGAAACCCTGAATCTAGAAATTGTGGGACACTTGATTTTGAAACCACTGCAACAATAATAATATCCTTTTATGTGTTGCCATTTTCAGGATCATTTTTTCCACCGAGAGATTTGACAAAATCTGATATAGTTCACGTTTACGACAAAGATCTGTGTAGGATATGGCCTTTGAGATATCGACGTGACGTTGAAAAGAATGGATTGAAGGCTGGATACTACACACCGGACGACGAGATCTTCACACCAGGAGAAACAAATACAGATAATAAATGCTACTGTCCAGGACAAGAGAAATGTCCACCAAAAGGATTACAAAATATTAGCCCTTGTCAATTTGGTAAGTATTGCAATAGACAAACATAAAAAAACACTCTCGGGTGGAAGTTGAAGGACTATCTACTAGGCGAGATAAATATCAAAAGCATTTTCTACCCCTAACTCTTAGAGCTCAACTTGTAGGTGGTAAAATACTCAAATGAACAAGAAGAACAATCCTGACTCAATTGGGGATTTAATCTATGCCCTCGTATTTAAGCGAGCGTTTGAACAAAGGCCGTATCCAGGGGGTCCA
Organism: Pachypsylla venusta; assembly: GCA_012654025.1. Taxonomy (NCBI): domain Eukaryota; kingdom Metazoa; phylum Arthropoda; class Insecta; order Hemiptera; family Aphalaridae; genus Pachypsylla; species Pachypsylla venusta. Next base: position 9,378,163 of record CM022883.1, read on the forward strand.
GACCCCCCCCCCGCGAAATTTCTTTATATTGAAAAAAAAAAAACAGCAGCAACAAGAACAACAAAAATAAAAACAACATCACCTTCCATGATCATCATTTTCAAAAGTTANCCCCCCCCCCCCGAAAAAAATCTTGGTTACGACCCTGGTTTGAACACTATGCTAACGAGGTAGTTGGGTATTTAAATCCCAAATTCGGAAAGTCTTGCAATCGATGTAAGATTTCTTGATCTATGAGGAGAATAGATTAGAAGCCTTAAGTGTGACATCCTCACGGGCTGAATTCATAATATGACCTTATGGCATATAAAATAACAAAATGAACACTCTCAGACTATACAGTTGCTATCTCATATATCCCTCCCATCGAACACAATGATGTGTCACTATTGATAATGAATATTTTTAAACTTCCACTGTCTAACATTTTCACTAAGATTTTTAAACTTTTTTTTTACAGATGCGCCCGTATTCTTGTCATTTCCTCATTTCTACCAGGCAGATCCTGAACTACTTGAGGCAGTTGAAGGATTGTCACCAAAACAAGAGAGTCATGAAACATTTTTCAAAATTCAACCCGTAAGTGCCCAAAAAGTTGAACTGACCAGACTGACTGACAGGTGGTCAGTCTGTCTGTACAATATAATTGGTACCTATTGAATAGGTTCACCAGTCAAATTAATAATTCACAACAATGTTCTCTAATCTCTTGGGGACCTATGGTTTGATTTCACTGAAATTGCTGGGTTCCCAGATCCTAAATTTTTTTTTATTTTAAGGTAATATATATTTCCAAAATAAATCACAGACTAAAGTCGATGTAAGATTTAAATTAAAATTTACTTACTAAAACCAGACTAAAGTCGACAGTTCCGTATTCCAAAGGTCAAAAATAAATTTCATTAAAATTAACATTTCGTCTTCTGCTTGAATTAATTTCAGAAACTCGGAGTGCCGCTTGAAGCTGCTGTAAGAGTACAATTGAATTTGGCTGTTGAGGAATCTTCCATTCATGTAGTGCGAGGCTTTCCAAGCATAACATTCCCAATTATGTGGGTCGAAGAAGTAAGTCCGTTGTCTTAAACGAGTTCAACGATTGGCAAAAATGATATCCATAAAACAAAAGTCCATTCTGGATTTTTTTTTTCAATATTTCTTACAATTTGAACAGCGTCTTTTTGGCAAAAACTTTTTTCTTTCCTTCTTTGGTACCTCTAGTACCTCTACCAACTGGGCTTTACGTTTTATAATATTAATAAATGATGCCCTCAATTTCGTATGCGCCTATTACTGTGACTGAAGAATTCCTTTTGGTTGGAATAGTGTAATAGTTCAGTCAGTTTTCCTCACAAATATCAGACACGAACCAAAAAACACAAAAAAGTCTACATTTTATATTTTTCCTCAAGTGTTAGGGTACGTTCCATTCTCGGTCATTGCTTATTATCTTTTATCGTTTGAGCTGAGTACAGCTTGTTTAGCAACAAACTTCTTTTTTTGGAATCCTAATCTAGGAAAAGAGGAACGAAAGAACATTAAAATGATATTAAAAAACATGATGCTGACTTTAAAATAAAATAGTAGCAAAAAACATAAAAAGAAAGTTCTTCATATCTCCAGATTGAAAGATAAACTTATTACTTACTTACTAAACGGTACTTACTTACAGCCCGGTGTGGGCCTTGGCCTCCCATACAATGTCTCGCCATTTCTTCCTGTCCTTGGCCTTGTCATTCCATCCTCTGTTCTTAGGTCTTCGGTAACACAGTCTAACCATCGCAATATTGGTCTTCCTTTTCTTCTGGCTACGTAGATTTTGGCGTTGAGAGTTTATTTGCTCATGCGAGTGTCAGGCATTCTGGTTACATGTCCTAACCACTGAATTCTCTGAGCTTTTATAAATCTAACGATATCTTCATGGTTTAAGATGATATCTATCTCTACGTTTGTCCTAACTGTCCAATGATCTCCCACTTTGATAGGGCCGTAATTTCGTCTAATGATCTTCCTTTCAAATTTTCTCAGCAGATCCTGATCGAACTTGGTCATGCTCCAAGTTTCCCCGCCATATGTAGCGACAGGCCTTACCAAGGGTTTGTAGAGTTTCATCTTGGTAGCTCTGCTGACAGGCTTACTTTTGAACAGTTTTAGGTTGGCATAAAAGGCTCCGCTTGAGGCATAAATTCGTTCTTTTATAGTTCTAGTGGTTCTTCCTTCATTGTCGATTGTATTTGTTCTGTTTTCCTTTACTCGTGTCCATACTTCGTTCCAGTGGCAAATCCGTAGTAGACAGTCCGAAATTCCGAGGCGTGTTTTTGGGCTTCGCAGTGCGGTGGTTTTACACTGTGAGGTGACTAGCCTCACGAGCAACCCTCCTCCTTTACCTGGGCTTGGGACCAGCAGAAGTGCTCCAAGAGTTTCTGGGACACGTTCAGGCGGAGTTAAACTTATTACAGCTTTCAATATTTATTTACGACTTGAAACTAGCACTTTTCTAAATAGCTAATTTCTATTTATTTTTCTTCCAGGGTATTGGTGATCTACCGCCAAACATTCATCGTTGGATTTATTTGGCAACATCTTTTGCTCCAAACTTTGCTCCAATCTTAGAATATGGTTTTATCATCTTTGGTTCTTTATTACTAATCGTAGTATTTGTACGAGCATACAAAAGTTTAGTTTTTACAAAAGAAAACCTCGAGAGAGGTCGCGAAAAATTAAGAAGAGGAAGTAGTTTTATTGTGAATGGACAACATCGATTGATGATTATCAGGGATAGTTATTCCTTACTTGGTAATCATAGTCCTGAATCAGAAGAACCTGCGTCCTCAGACTGAACACATGAAATTGTTCAAAATGGAAAATATATCAATTTAAAAAAAATACGCTTTTTCGACTTGAATTTTTTGTGAAAAAAAGTCGAATATATATCTATCTAGTTAAAAATGAAACTTCTCCGAAGTTAATTCAAAGACTTTATGAAGAAAGACTGTAATGTAAAAAGATAATGAATTAAGATTCAAGATGACTTATCAGCCAAAGACTATCAAAACACTTTTTGATAACATCATATCAATATATTTCCATCATTTTTACAAACCTGGAACTTGGAATTGTAGAACAGTTGACCGGTGTTCTACAAATCCTAGAACACCGCTGCTGCAAGACGAATTCAAAATATTTTCTGTCAAAAAAATCGTTTGTTTAACCAAACGTTTCTTAAGAATTCATCAAATATTTGGGCCTGAGTTTTTATATCATCGGAAAATGGGACGTTGTTTTCTACGTTTTCTTCAACAATGGTGTCGCTTGTTGCCATAATTTTGTTAAAAAAGTTGAGTGAACCGAGATTTTTTTACAAAATTATAGGGCGTGTTCGTACAAGTCGTGATGCAATGTCAATCAATGTGTCAGTCGTTGAGTGACACACCTGGTGGTTGAGTAACCATGAAGTCCTTGTTCCGTCAGTACTGTGAGGAGCCCTAAGCTCAAAAATGAACTCAAAGGATATTCTTTTGGTACACTTGATAATATTGAGTAACCGTGATCTGTAAACCAAAGGTTATCCGTGGTGTTCCAGGAATACTCTATAAATTAGGAAAAACGATTCCAACGCTGTATCAACGCCAAAGGAATTTGTGGGAAATTATATTCAAATCTGACCACTGCTAACCAAAACATAAATACATTGGATCTAAATATCATATGGACCACGCCTTTTAAAAAATGTGATTTTTTTATTTAAATGGCTAGTTAGCCATTTAACATGATTGGTTAAGTTAAAGGCCAAGTAAACAAAAATATTCAATTAAAATTCATCTAAATATATAAATCAGAAATTTGTGTCTACCTTTGTATATGGTAGGAGTTGTCTGTTCCAATACCACAGCCCAAACGGTAGCAGATAGCGAAAAATTGATTCACAGTCTACGACCCCAGGAAAATTATCAGAACTAAAATATGTTAAGCCGTTTTCGAGTTTATTCACCAAACATTCACGGTCCGATATCTTAAATTTTGTCGCGATAACTTATCAACTCTAAGCGAAAAAGTTCTAGATGGCCGTTTAGTTCAAGATATGGCCAGTCATTCAAAACCGAGAACGGACAAAAATACTTAAAAGTGAGAATGGCCGTGCCTCTAAGACCCCTGACGAAACGTTTAAATCTTAGCTTTTTATAGGTTGCACACACACACGCAAATTCCATTGTCCTCGAAAAATAAAAATAGCAATATAAGAATCGTATCGCAGCACGGACGAAAGAGCTATATAAAGATAAAACTGAATTTTATCTTCCTTCATTCTAAGGTTTTGATTGGATATAAACATCAAGTATATCAACCAATCAAGACCAGGTTTACCTGTCCCTTAACTAGAACTCAAAACACTAAAGGGAATAAAAAACGACTAATTATAAATTCATTTCCCACATTGTTTTAAAAAGGGATTTAGTTGTGTTAAACCAAAATAGTTTTCAAAATGTGCTTCACCTTGTTAGGATTTGAACTAACAGCTTCCTGGTAATAGATCTACCGCCTCTACCGACTGAGCCTTCGACTCAACGGGTATCTACAACACTAAACTATTCTCACTCTAAAAGAAATTAAGGAGCAAGTAAGTCCTAATTATACCTTGGGGCTCTCTCTGACAAATTTTATTTCGTTCATAAAAATCCCTTTATATAAAATATTGCAGGTAGGTACAAAAAAATATAAAGCCAGCTTCTATGATCTATGCCACCTTGAATACAGCAGTTCCCGTTAGATGTTAAGCCATGTCCAGCAAGGTTGCACCATGTGGGTGTCCACGTGGATTCGCGTCCTTGTGATGCTGGCTATTTTTCCGGCCCAACCCAGTCTGGGTAAAGTCAATGTTGCTAGCTGGTTTGCAAGTTTCCAGCGAAGGGACGTTAAGACAATTACAAAACAAATATAAAAATTTTTTGAGGCGGGATATATTTTTTTTTTTTTTGGTTTAGTACAAATTTTATTCACGGCCATCTTTCAAGATGGCTGTGGTTCATTATAAAAAGTTGTAAACCAAAAGTAAGGATTAAATCAGATTACAATTTATTGTGTCGATTTTTATTCTCCAAAAAGTGTTTTTTTTTCAAAAAAATTAAGCCTATGTTCAGATGACCGCGCGGCATCAAATGAAGACATCGACAAAAGTTTATAGAACTAGTACCGCGCGGTCATGTAAAAAATATGCACTATTTAGATAGATCTTGTGCCTCGCGTTGTTGTACCGCACGGTACGGCCGAGTACGGCGCGTTTATCTGAACTTAGCCTTATTTAGTAATGTTTTTACTTCCTCTTAACTACCGTAAAGGTAGGTACGGGAAGCTTTGTAATTAAATTTCTTTTTCTTTTTTATTTTGTTCTTAAAATGCATATCGTCATATATTTTTATTTTATTGTGCAATATTCTATCAGTATTATTATTTTTTGTTAGAAATAGATCTAAAGGAGTGGGAAGTCTGTCAGGAATATCACCCTGTATAGTATTTGAGATTATACAGGGTGAATGTACAGAGAATATTCCTCACACTAAATAATTAGGGTGGGTCCATTCCATTTCTGTAAATGTATAGAGAATATTCCTGACACTAAATAATTAGGGTGGGTCCATTCCATTTCTGTAAATGTATAGAGAATATTCCTGACACTAACTACTTAGGGTGGGTCCATTCCATTAGTGTAAATGTATAGAGAATATTCCTGATACTAAATACTTAGGGTGGGTCCATTCCATTTCTGTAAATGTATAGAGAATATTCCTGATACTAAATAATTAGGATGGGTCCATTCCATGTCTGTAAATGTATAGAGAATATTCCTGACACTAAATAATTAGGGGGGGTCCATTCCATTTCTGTAAATGTATAGAGAATATTCCTGAAAATAAATAATTGGGGTGGGCCCATTCCATTTCTGTAAATGTATAGGGAATATTCCTGACACTAAATAAATAGGGTGGGCCCATTCCATTTCTGTAATTGTATAGAGAATATTTCTGACACTAAATAATTAGGGTTAGTCCATTCCCTTTCTGTAAATGTATAGAGAATATTTCTGACATTAAATAATTAGGGTGGGTCCATTCCATTTCTGTAAATGTATAGAGAATATTCCTGACACTAAATAATTAGGCTCAGCCCGCGAGGATGTCACCCTCAAGTAACTTGAAAACTTCCTACTTTTGTTATTTCATTTCATATTTTTGCGTTACACAAAAAAATCGATTCCATTATTTAAATAGTGTAATGCAAGTGTTACACCCAATCAGAGCCAGAGATAGGTACACCAAATCTCAAAATTGATATAAGAAAGTTTTACAAATGATTTAATTTATTTTTTTTTTTTTGCTTAACGTCTATTTTACATCTATATTGGTCATTCGAGGTGTGGGTTTTAGCTACTTACATTGACCTCACCAAACCTTTGTTCGGCCGGAAAAATAGCCAGCATCACGAGGACGCGAACCTACGTGTGGACACCCACTTGGTAAAACCTATCTGAACGTTACTTAAATTTAATAATCTAACGGGAACTGGTGTGTTCATCGTACTATAGACGCTGGCTAAAGCTGTAATTTGTTTTCTCTATTTTCATTAAATAAATTAATATTATCTCTATTTAATTTAATATTTGGTGTATTTGCCCGGCACTTAGATATAATTATTCTGGTTAGACTAGTATTATTTTATGTTACAAATGTAATTTGATTTTATTTCTTCAAATGTTCCTTTTGATTAACAATTTTAATACTTCATAAATTTCTTTCCATTTTGGAGTAAAACTAGCTAAGAGAAACCCTATCTACTGTCAGGGAGTTCAATATCTGGACAACCGGTTTGAATTTCGTAAAACGCTGAAAAGAAGAAAAATACATTTTTCTTTATTTTAAAAATAGAGAGTTTTTCTAGTGGTTTTCAAATATTGGACCCATTCAAAGGAGGCGCCAAATGGTTCAACTACAAGTATTTATGATTTCACGGAAATCTTAGATAGAACTAACCCCTTTTCTAATAAAATAACGCCTCCCTTTTGTAGTCGCAACGTGCATTGTTTTTTTCTCGATGGTTGTTTTCATTTTATTAAACGGAGCAACCGTCGACCAGATGGAACATACAAAATAAAATTCAAACTAATTCTTGCCAAATATTTTTTTCATTATTATGTAGCTTTACAAGAAACTTTCCCGAACATTTGTTTTTCAGACTCCTGGGCAACCCAACATAGTTTTCGATAGTAATCTGATGTACGGGGATGATTCCAAAAGTTTGTGGTCCCACCTCGATAGGCTTAATGTAGGTAATACGAGATAAAATTATCCAAATATTTTGATTAGTTTTAATTTGACAAGTAATTTTTCACGATGCGTTCGACTCCTCCATGACAACGCCCCCGTCCACCACGCCGTCATTGCAAATGTGGCTGTGCGTGAGTGTGGCTTCACAGAGATACCTTCCCTCATTCAGTCCAGACCTAACCTCCAACAACTATTATATCTGTTTTCAAAATTGAAATCTCAGTTACGTGGAAAAAAAATTGGGAGTGATGAAGAAATCAAGTCGGTTGTTTTAGAGTATCTTGACAGTAATGATGCTAACTATACCTACTTATTGACAGGCTAGATATGTTACGCAAAACATGTAAAAATGTACTGAAATCAAGGCAGATTATGTTGAAAAATAAAATACACAGTGGATTTTTATTTTCTTTCTCCATCTAGGTTAGGTCACGAACTTTTGGAACCACCCTCGTATGTTGAAAAATAATACACAGTGGATTTTTATTTTCGTTCTCCATCTAGGTTAGGTCATGAACTCTTGGAACCACCCTCGTATGTTGAAAAATAAGACACAGTGGATTTTTATTTTCTTTCTCCATCTAGGTTAGGTCACGAACTTTTGGAACCACCCTCGTATGTTGAAAAATAATACACAGTGGATTTTTATTTTCTTTCTCCATCTAGGTTAGGTCACGAACTTTTGGAACCGCCCTCGTATGTTGAAAAATAATACGCAGTGGATTTTTATTTTCTTTCTCCATCTAGGTTAGGTCACGAACTTTTGGAACCACCCTCGTATGTTGAAAAATAAAACACAGTGGATTTTTATTTTCTTTCTCCATCTAGGTTAGGTCACGAACTTTTGGAACCACCCTCGTATGAGACTGCAGCTCTAAATAAATTGTTTTTTGCCGCTTTAATAGGCGTACATAAAGTTTCTTGTAAACTCTTATTTGATGTTTACAAATTCCATTTCTAGTTTTATTTTTATAATTGTTACTTAGCAATTTTAGAAGTGCCTTATTTTATTGTAAAAAAATCCGATTATTTGTTAAGGTAGTATCACACTATTTGTCATGATTCCAAGTTTTGTCATTTTTTCAACTTCAAACAGTACCAAACAATGTGATCGGCAATATATTTGATTAAATTCGCATTTTATTGCTTTGATATCAAACACAAAATATAGGGCTTAAACAAATGACATGACGTTTGATCGTTTATGAAAACTATTTAATTTTTTTTCCTATAAAAAATATTTCTGAGTCGTCTGTGGACAACCAAGTCCTCAATTATCGAAACTACACAACTGAAGAAAAACTAAATTAACTTTCGATCAGAAATCGTATTGGTAAAGTAGAAAATATCAAAATTATATTTATTACAGATAAATATCTGGTTGCTATGGTATAAACAACAAAATTTGAAAGAAAATTATTTTGACCGAAAGTCTCATCTAATAGTGATAGGGGTACAAATATATATAAAACACACAAATTCAACAAACATACCAAATTTTGGCACAAATAAGTTGTGTCAAAATTTTGGAGTCATGACAAATAGTGTGATGCTACCTTTAATCTTACAGTTTTAATGTACGAAACAATGCTGATTTCGTTCAATTTGAACACACAGGGTTCCACTATAATGAATTCTTGAAGAAAAAATTACTGAACCTCAAGTTTACTCATAACTGAAAGCGTAGATAGAAGCAATATGTTGAGGGGTCGTTTTAGCGGAATGTGGACATCAATGAAAAAAATATTTTTAGAGGATTTGCTTGAAAAGAAAGCGAACCTTTGACAGAAACTAGAGTTGAGTCGAAAGGCGAAACGTGCTTTTAGGGATCCTATTAAAAGAAAATTGTTGTGCCGTTACGCCCATCTGCCGTTAATTGAATTCAGCAGGTTCAGCCGTCCCCTTAACAATATTTCTTCTGTCGTTTCGCTCACCTTTAGTTACTTCAGTAGGTATACAAGTGTTGCAACTAGGGGGGAATTAGGGTCACACTATTCAATCATTGCACGAATCTGATTAGTTTGTTTGCTCAAAGTGACCTTATCCATTATACAGGCGTATCTTGTAAAACTTTGCTTCCTCAATAAAGAAAATAACAAAACTCCCTTTACTCCCCTTATGTAAAAAATGTAAGTGTTTAGTTCTTTGTGTTGTTATATCTCAAGCTTTATGGACATCATAGCATAACACATTATTTTTAATAACCTTTCCAATATCATTAAAATAAAAGCAATAATTAACAAACAGAATAACGGTACCACGTGTCGTTACTCAGTTGGCCAAATTAACCACAAAAAAACTCTGACCAAGTAGAAAATTCAAAGAAAAAAAAAAAAATCGACTCGGTATCTGGTGCAAGCCGAGAGTGAATCTCAAACATAATTCTCCTTAAAAATGAACAAGAAATTACAAACTCATCTACATCCTGTATTTTTTGCAAAATAGTTCTCAAAAGCTACATTTACTTGCTCTCTTAAATTAAAATAACTGCACATTGCTCGAAATACGACTCTTACTTCTCTCCCAATGTAACACTTGATGTATCTACTTCCTTGTTTACCTTATTATTTAAGTTGTAAAGTGATTTGTAATTATCTATTCTATATATTTATTGTATTATATTATCGTGGTGCCTCATACAGACTAAAATATAAATAATTCCTTCAATAAATTCTATTGTTTAATTCGTTATTCATTTCATTCGTGTAGATTCTGCAGTGTTTGATTCTCCGTAAATACTTCACAGGTGATTGATATTTGATATTACGTATCAAGTCCACTCGGGATTTCCGAACAAAAATCGCCGAACACAACGTTCCCACTTCAAGATTTTTTGTCGTGACCAGGCACGTAACCAGGATTTCATTTCTGGGGGGGGGGGGCATTAAAGATTTTATATTGGGGGTCATGTAAAGGGGATTATAGGAAAAATAAAACCTTTTCAAAAATTGCGGGGGGGGGTGAACCTTTAAAACCTTTTCCTGGATACAGGCCTGGTCGTTAAGATTTATTTGCCCTGGACAACAAAAAAGGAAGACGGTTTCGGGACCAAACGCAGAGGGTTAAAATAACCCTGTTATTTTAATAACAGGGTTATTTTAACCCTCTTTTCTATATAAACCCTGAGGTTTTATATAGAACAACGCCTAGTAGTCAATCTTTAAGTCCCTACAAACAGTTGTGTCCCCACTTGAGAAAAACGTTGATATTTTAGTCTTCTGACAATGACCGTGAAGGAGATAGATGACTTATGAACAGTTTTTCCTTCAAGTCGGTCATTCTTTGTGTCCCCACTTGAGAAAAACGTTGATATTTTAGTCTTCTGACAATGACCGTGAAGGAGATAGATGACTTATGAACAGTTTTTCCTTCAAGTCGGTCATTCTTTGTGTACACGACAAAAAATCGTGAAGTAAGAACAGGATGTTCTTTCCGACAATAACAACCCCACCCTCTATGTTTAAACAACGGATCGGCTAATTTAAACTGGGTTACTCCAAATTAGAGATGGGTATGAACAACGCCGTACCCAAGGGGGGGGGTCCATGGGGTCCGGACCCCCACGAAATTTCTATCGTTTTTTTAAATGAAAATCCACCAAAAAAACAACAGCAACAAAAACACCACCACCAACGATAACAACAAATCGTTTTGTTAGTCCTAGCTTGGCTGTCAAACCTTTGGACCCCCCCTCCGGAAATAAAAATCTTGGGTACGGCCCCGGGTATGAATCGTTCACTCTAAGGACAAAATAACAATATTTTTCCCCAAGCTGTGCTGACACATCTTCTAATGATGCGGTTCTGAATGTTCAAATTTACTGAAAACAACTGTTCTTCCATAAACGTTCATCGTTCTTCTTTAAAAGGCCGTTTTTAGATGTACATGTTTTGCATTAATGCTCTTTAAAGAAAAATTAGCTCACGTTCAAACGTACAGTTTTGGCATTACAACTGGGTTAACTAAGGTATAGCTTCTCCTGCCGTTTTACAACTGGGTGAATTAAAGTATAGCTTCTCCTGCCGTTTTACAACTGGGTTAACTAAGGTATAGCTTCCCCTACCGTTTTACAACTGGGTTAACTAAGGTATAGCAACTGGGTGAACTAAGGTATAACTTCCCCTACCGCTTTGCTGCAATCATCAGCTACTCAGTTGTACCATTGATATCGCCCGCAGCGAAAATTTCCGACCTAATTTTCTCGTTTCCGACATGGCTGTAAAAGGGAGTGTCCTGAAATAATGCGAAAGCAACTCCGGGACATAACTTTTTTTTTAAAAAAATATGGATAATTGAAAAAAAGCTTTGGGCTTCTGTCGTTGTTTATTGTGGAAGTTCGTATTTTTTAATACGAACTTGCTGGCATAAATTTCAATATTTCAAATAATTTCCTAAGGATCAGTCAAAACAGACAGAAGTAGAAGTATTTGCTGTATCTTACAGTCGTGCGGCTGTATCTTACAATCGTGTGGCTGTATCTTACAGTCCCGTGGCTGTATCTTCTTCTTCCTCTTCTTCATTGTCGGAATCAAAAGTATTATCAGGAATATCATAGAGTCGAATCAAGGGCTTGTTCGGGTCTTTCATGATCAAATATTTTCCATCTTTTTGTTTCAAACAGAGGTCAATGATACATCTCAAAATACCCCAAGCATTATCCATGTTCAAATTGATTTGAGTGGCAAACTCGTTTGGTTTATATTGTTGAGTACCCAAAATAAGATGTTTGGCAGAGTCTCGGGGATGATATCGGGATACATATCCAAACTTCATTTGATCTGAACCAGCAAGTAAAGCTTGAACTGTCCATTTGGCCAATTTACAAGAATTGTTTCGAAGTTCGTTTGCAAGCACTGCTCCTCGTTGAACGTCCAATTTTTGACGCCATTCTACGCCTGTAATCATAAAAATATGGAAACTGGTAATTTACAACATGGATATATTATTTTACTGGCTAAAAAATATCCCTCCACTAAAAAATTGATGTTTTAGATTACGTAGAATCCAAAAATCTATAACATTTGTTCTTTAGCTCCTTGCCAATGGTTTTTTGTTCCCATTTGGTATTTGGATATTATTTCATTCACATCACATATCTCGGTAATTAATTTAGAAACGCGTTTACTTATCAATTTATACCTAAATGTTTGGCAAACAGGTTATCGGTCTCATATCTTTTGCTTCTTTATTATTATCTTTCTTTGCGATCAAAAATGTATTTCCTATGTAGAACTCTTCTTCTAACATATTTGGATTTTTTATAATCTGGACAATTAATTCTTCCAACTTTTCATGTAACTCGTTAATTCTTTTTATAAAAAAAATTGTATACTTTATCATGTCCCGGAGTTTTCCAGTTTGATAACCATTTTAAACGATCTTCTACAATTTCTTTTATTCTATTGTCGGTTACTTCTATATTATATTAAATTGGTTCTAACACCTCAATCAGCCCACCTTAATCTCTGTTTCTTTCATCTTTTTTCCAGTGTTCTTTTGTTTCACTCATTGATATGCATTTATCTATTTCGAACTACGCGCTTTCCAAATTTCTATAAAAGATTCTCCTACTAAATTCAAATCGAGTGTTTGTTTTTCTATACGCTATTCTTTTTTCGGATATTCTAATTTTCTTTTCATAAATAGCTATTTTCTCACTTATTTCATCTCTTAATTTCAAAAATTTCTTTATTGGGCGGAGCGAAGCGTAGCCTTATACTCCCTACAAACTGCAAACATTTGTTACCCTACTCCTCCGAAACTACTCAACCGATTTTTACCAAATTTTTTTCTTCATATTCTGCATAAACCCAAGGGTGCATATATCTATTTTCAGAACGATATCTTTAACCGTTTCCGATTTTTTGGCCGATTTTCCGATTTTTTACCAAATTCAGA
>CM022883.1:9416620-9436868 GCA_012654025.1 Pachypsylla venusta
CATCCTAGCTTGATTTTATATACATGATTATTTACAACAATACATTTTTTTTTTTTTTTTTTTTAGAAAATAATAGACCCATATGAATAAGATTTGAAGGTTTCGACATCGCCAGCAGATAGGGCATTTATCGTTATCGTTTCCTATTTTTAAAAACATTCCTAAGTTATGAGCAATTGAAATCAAAAAGTGCTTTTGAACGACTTAAAAAAATCACTTGTGAAACAATTATAATACACACTTACCTGCAAATGTTCTTCAATATTTTTTCGTTCATAAGTGATACCACTGGGAGTTATGACAGGATCACGAAGAATTTCAAAACTAATTTTGCCACATAGAAAATCAGGAACTTCGCGTTTCTAAAATAAATAAATAAATAAACAGACAATGAATGCAGAATGACAAGACTGCCCTATAACGACAACAAATGGCTTACAACAAACAATATTGACGATTCTCAAGTTTTCGATATTACAAGAAATGAAAATGATTAAGAAACACTTGACTTTATGTTCTAAAAATTTTAGTATATTAATGGAGTGAAATCCGAAATTCGCGTATCGAATAATACACTAAAATTGTAGAACATAAAGTCAAGTGTTTTTTTAATAATTTTCATTTCTTGTATTTGATATTTCTACCAAGTGTTCCAAAGATTTTTTCTTTCTTTGATTTTTGATATTGTTGTAGAAACGCTTCCCTCAAAAGCAGTCCACCTGGTCTAATAGGTATCACATTGGCACCACAGGCAGGGGACCCACGTGCGATTTCTGGAGGGTTCGGAAAATTTTAGACTTAGTGCTTGTGATTTCCGGGTGCACTCAGCTACGTGAGGCCAATGAAGTAGCTATTATATTGTGAGTAATAAACAATGGCGGCATTATCAAAGTAAAAATATTTATTTTGGTAGAATATTGAAAAGTACAAAAGTACATTATTAGTACATGAAGCTCTTAGTAATACTGTGATACCCACTAAACCTGGACCTTATTACAAAGGAACTCCCTATTTATATTCTCTTAAAAACAACGCTGCTACCTGATTTCTAGGTTCCGAAATCTCTATGATGTTTGTCTGAGGACACAGAATGTATAGAGGTATTTATTTTTTTTGGTTTTATTAAATTTTATTTTATAGTTTGTAGAGGTGATTTTGAATGATTTTATGAGATCCTCTGATGGCAGCAATAAAATATCTTTTTCCATAATTTTAGGAATTTAGTTATTGATCCCTCTTGCTCCTATAACTAATGCTCTTGAAAGTGTTGTGGTTATGGTTCATAAATTTCCTTCCCTCCCTTATTTACCTCTTCTGCTTGATGCATATTCACTTCTGTCCTCATGGTTGGGTCTGTGATGTAACCTTGTTTTCGTGTTCTTTGTGGTCCCTGTTGTTGGTGTTGTAGCACCAACTTTAAAAATCAATTTTATATTTTGGTATAAGGTTACCAAAGTTAACGAGAAAGGCAGGAACTGTAATGATATGTGCTCCTGGTAGTCCCGGCAGCGAGGTCTAATTAACAGATTCTGATGGAAATAGGCTGAACAAGGATTACCGACAAGGATTTGAGTTTCTTTGACTGGAACAATTAGGTACGTAGAACTAACCATCGTGAGAACATTCAAATCCATTAGACACTCAATTTCGATATTTACCGATTAATCGAATTAAGCCATAAACTTACTCTTCTACGATCATCAATCTGTACGAATAAATTATTCAATTCTGCGATATTATTTTCTTTCTGAACTTCGATTTGTGATATCTCGTCTTGAGCCTCTTCTTCAGTGAGTACATTTTTTACTAAATTATTTTGTATCGAACTAATTTGTCGATTACAATCTTCATCAATTAATCGATTTAAATACGTTAATAATTCGATTTCTTGTGATATTCGTTTTTCTTCTAATTCATTCCAACGTTTTTTCTTTGCTATTCTCAACTGACAAGTAATATCGTCACCGAAATTCAAACTTTGTTCTCTAGACAAATCGTAAGCTGAAACAACATTTTCATAGACAATAGATCATTACGACAATTTCAGTTTGTAGGTGATTGACCACCTGGTTTCGAGCACTCGTGTGGCTATTCCCGAACCAACCCAGGCTGTGTGAGATCAATGTGGGTAACTGGTTTCCGAATGGACGGTAAAATGTAAAATTCAGCCTCGAATGAAGAAACGTGTTCAGACGTTAAGCAAAAAAGGGACACGAGAAAAATACTCCCACAAATTTTGATATTTTCACTTTCAGACCTGATACTACTAAATACACAAAAATGAAAAAAACTAAGAAATTCGTTTCAATTTTCAAGGCATGAATGAATTTTGTTTTAGAATCTTTTTTTTTTTTTTTACAAAAATAGTTATTCCATATCTTTAAATTAAATATATAAATAATCTTAAAGATTAGTTTAACAATATTTCTTTTACAATAAATTATATAGGTAATTATTTAGATCATGCCTCAATAAATACCTAACCTTTTAACATGCAAATTCCAAAGCCTATCATTGGAAGAGAAATTAAATGGAAACCAAATCTAAATATGACTCAAATTTCGATATATTAGTCAGGTAAGCCAAAATTTTAGGTTGCATGCTTGTTATTTTTTTTTTTTTTTTCAAATTGTAATGCAGCCCTGCCAGGCCAAATATTCACGGGCCGCCACTGGTATGGAACCCTGTATATGTGACACATTAGGGCTAAAAATTTCGATGCTCAATTAGACACCAAATGAGACCTAAGTACATACCAAATTGAAATAGGTCGATAGAAACTACCCTAGGGAAGCTTATGACTACCCAAAATTTTTCATTTTTCTCTTCCCCCTAATACACAACTGGAATTGGTCCATCGGGCCAGATTACCCTAATTCCAGTTGTGAAATTAGGGTAAAAAAAGTCAAAGGCAAGATTTATCCTTCTTATCTAAATCTTTGCCTCACACCCGAAATCTACAGTCATTTATCCATCTCTTTCCTTTCCACACTTACCTCTCTGTAAATGTTTAACGGACTCATCATAATGATTCATCTCATGAAGAGATTGACCCAAAAAGAAATGTGCTTTAACAAACGTTGGTTCTAACTCCAAGGCTTTACGACAATCATCACAGCAAGGTTCATAACGTTTTAATTTTAAATGACACAAAGCTCTGTTTGTGAAATAAGAAGGCATGACTGGATTCTTAATCTGAAAAAAATATTAAGAGAGTTTTAAACAGCCCCAAATTTTAAGTTCAGCTGTATTCATTACTTACTTCACCAGAAAACTGCCTTATAGGTAAATATCTTAATATCACCATCGATTCAGGATGTCTAAATAAGATTTTTTTCTCTCTCTAAGCTATAAGCAAATACCCTTAAATGCCTCCTTACGAAGATATGGAAGAAAAAGTGAAAATCAAGTATGCTCAGTGTTGGATTTACCAATAGGCTGAGTAGGCTGGATGGAGCCTAGAGCGGCAGATTTTAGGGGCAGCATTTTTTTTTTTATGTATTTGTCGCAGTAAACTTGTAGAATCAGTAATTTTATATAATTCCTAGGGATTTATTAAAATCACGGAAAATAGACGAACGCGAGGATTTTCGACAAGTTTACTGAAAGGCTTTAGGGATTTTATAACATGGGCGTAGGAACGGGGGGAAGCTGCCCTCCTAGAAATTCCGAAGAGTATGCAGCACGGAAGGGGCAACTTAGATGTACACTAGATAAAATGATTTTTGGAAGCAAAAAAAATTCATCAAGTACCGAAATACGATAAATGCCACATTTTGTCCCTAATCCAAGAGCCCCACTGTGAACAATCAAATGTAACTGTTACAAACTTGTCGCATCGTTGAATCGTATTTGGTAAATTTGGTGGGAAAATTCAAAAAAATTAACAAATGTTACAAACGTATAGTTTCCATCTGTTTTTTTTCTTCGGCTTTCCGTCTATTTTTCCATTGTAAAACCAATGTAATTTTCCTTGTAACAGTAGTTCCTTGAGTATGTCACAATAGATAGCTAAGATGGCTTTGAAGAGTGCTTACTATTTAACTCTGATTGAGAGAATACTATGTATTCTATTAATGTATTCCTCAGTTTAAGTTTTTTTTTTTTTTGACAATAAGGCGCTTTAACTTCGAGGTCGTTCGCGCCGAATCCCTGGTTCACAGGAGTCTAAAGCAGTCTACCCGTTTAAGGTAGACCACAAGAGAGACTTGGTGCTTGGCCAGGAATGACAGTTTAAGTTTCTTTCGTACTTTTTTGGTCAATTGATCTAGCTTGCTGATAACCCAGTTATTTATAAAGATCTCGTTCATTCATTGACTCAATGAATTCTGCTTCTGCTATTTGAATTTCGCCGATTTCGCACTTTCCTTTATCGATATTTATCACCTTACATTTGTCAAGCCCAATCTACATACATATATCTCTGGAGAAGTATTCCACTATTCCAACTAGTTCTTTCAGTTGATAAAAAAAAAAATAAGACTCTTGAGTGGAAGGTTACCACTGGGCGAGGTTAATACCTGAGGCATTCTCTAATCCTAAGAGCTCTATTTTTATGTAGTCAAATACTCAAATTATTGAGGAAAAAATCCTGCCTCTGCTCGAATTGAACCCACGCCCTCCTGTTTACCAGACGAGCGCTTAACCACTGAGCTACCGAGGCAGTGTAATTTGGTTATCAGCAATAATGTTGATCATGGGATACCTCGTATAGTTTCAAGTCTTCCATGTATAACTGGTGTGGGATGGTGTGTTTCACTTGGTTGTTTAAGATGTATCCTATTTTCGTTCTATTGCACATTTTGGAAAGCGGATTTAATGCTAGGCAAAACCACAATGGACTCAAAGAATCTCCCTGGTTATAGATGTTTGTTTCTGTTAATACACCAGGTCGTGTAGATTAGTAAATGTGTAAATGTCAAGGAACTCAGGTATTACGTGTATGTTTAACGTATCAACAGTTTTGGCAAACTTGATTGATGTTTTCTGCTTTGGAATATGCGGGCTTTTAGTTGTATCCATTCATTTGTATTTAATTTGCGTTGTAGACAATAAGTCCTTGAGTTGTAGAGTTATCTCATCGTTGGCGTTTATTCTGCCATTGGTTAATTCTATTCTCGTTTCGATATTTTCTGTAACTTCTTGAGTGTCGATAACTCTTATGTTGTCACTTAGATTTTCTGCCATTGTGTTGTTTTGGTTTGTTTCAAATGACGCAACTCCTTTTCTTTCAGGGCTGCGGAGCCGGAGCTGGAGCCCGGAGCCAAGGAGCCGTGAGATTTTTTATAAAGGAGCCGGAGCCCTTTTTTTCTTAAAAGGAGGAGCCGGAGCGGAGCTAAATTTACCAAAATTTCGGCTCCTTTCCGGCTCCGACCGTATAAAAAATTCAAACATCTCGGTCAATTAAAAAAAAGTTACCTGGGTATGTGTGAAATGAATCATTTGATTTTTTTGCAAGAGGAGGGGATTAATTTTTTTAAACTGAACTTGAATATTATTGTATTCTAGTTACATAAAGAACACCCTAATTGTAAATTGTTATACAAATAATAAAAATATGGATCTTTTTTGTGCATTAGGCTAAGATCAGATAATCACGCGGCACAAGATATATGTCAATAGTGCATATTGTCTACATGACCGCGCTGTACTAGTTCTACAAAATTTGTATCGATTTGTTCAGTTGATCTGCGCGGTTCCGCGGAGTTTAGGCTGGATCTACTACCCAGCCTGACATTGTGCAGCCTTCAACACACATTTTTTTTTTGGACCTAACCTGATACAACGCCCAACGTACACGTTCTACCCAACAAACACGGTGGTGTTTAGGTCAATTCTATGATTGTGAGTCGGAACAACCACTTCAATACCAGCGCAGCAAGCCCAACTTACACCTAACTATACCACATAATATATATGGAGTACTGTTGGAATGGAATATTGGATTGCGAATAGAATATTTAAATTTTATCAAACTGTGTTGACCTCAAACGCATTTTTTTTTTTTTAAAAAAAAAATAAGCCTTTAAGCGGTTCTCAAGCTATGAGGAAAAAGACTTTCCAAGATGGTGACCTCACATGGCCCCGTCAATAAAATATATGGCTGGAAATGATCAGATACCCTTTAGGGCATACGTGTAGAATGTGACAAAAGTTTTGTCGCTATAACCTAAGTAGTTCTCAAAAATATTAAGGAAAAGTGAAATTCCAAGATGGTGGCCTCACATGGCCCCACCCACAAAATATATGACTCAATGTGATCAAAAGCCATTGAAAAGACGTGTAGCAACTTACAAAAGTTTGGTCGCTACAATTTAAGTGGTTCTCAAAATATTGATGGAAAGCGAAATTCCAAGATGGTGGTCTCACATGGCCCCGCCTACAAAATATATAATTCAATGTGATCAAAAACTTCTGAGGACCAACCGTGGACCATCCCACAAAATTTAGATCGCCATAACTCGAGCGGATCTCAAAATATTGAGAGAAAAAACAGAAATTCGAGATGGCGGACGCACATGGCCCCGCCACAAAAAAATATGACCCAAATTGATCAAAGGGCTTTATGAGTCAGGCGTATAGCATTTCATAAAAGTTTAGTCGCAATAACTTAAACATTTCTCATAATTCCAAGATGGCGGTCTCACATGGCCACGCCTACAAAATATATACAAAATACATGGACCCAACAACTCACGAAAGTTTCATACATAGTAATCGGATGTGTGGTTTAGGAATGCATAAAGGACATAAAAACATTCATTTTTATATACATTCATTTTTATATGTCCCAAAAGTCCGAGACCACCTGAATATCTTTTGGACGGCTTTATGTGGAGTTTTGAAATTTTGCATGGTATTATATTCCAAATTGAAGCACCTGATGGTGTAACCAATTTTTCAGGGTCCCATGTGGCCCACAGGGGATCCAACTTTTGTTTTTTAAATACTAACCTCCATCTTGTGATACATTTCCAGAAAGACCATCAAATTAGAAGTACTTTGCAAACAATTTCACACACTGTGTATGGTTTCAAATGGAGGCCATTTGAAATTTCCAAAACATGATTTCCAAGAGTGTCTAAAACTAGGCGAAATGGGATATTGAATAATTGCGAAGGACATCAATGTCGAGGAACCTGTTTTTTTTTATACATAATTCGCCTAGTTTTAGACACTCTTGGAAGCCAAATGGCCGCCATTTTGAAACCAAACACGCCAGACGTGCGAAATTGTTTGCAAAGTACTTCTCATTTTATTGTCTTTCTGGAAATGTATCACAAGATGGGGGTTCGTATTTAAAAAACAAAAGTTGGACCCCCTGGGGGCCACGTGGAACCCGCCCCTGAAAAATTGGCCACACCAGGTGGTTTAATTTGGGATATAATGCCATGCAAAATTTCAAAACCCCTCATAAAGCTGTTTAAAAGATATTCAGGCGGTCTCGGACTTTTGGGAACCCTGTATAGATATAAGTATAATATAAAAAAAAAAAATCTGTATTCAATAATAAATATATTATATATGTAAGTTGCCGGAGCTGGAGCCGGAATCGGAGTCATGTTTTTGTTTCCAAACTCCGGGAGCCGGAGCCAGTAATTTTTGGAAAGAGGAGCTAGAGCCGGAGCTGGAGCCAGAGATTTTATCGACGGCTCCGCAGCCCTGTTTTCTTTCCAATTTTTCGCGCACTTCTCTCGTGATTTTCTCTAGAGCTTCATCGGTTAAAAGTTTGTTGTTGACAATAGTTCGTCTTTGATCTGCAATTCTTTGTTCAGTAACCGTAAGATTGGGGTAACAAACGCTTGGTGTAGTTTTTGGCGGAAAGCTTTGGAGTCTATTTCGGGTCGTGTGATATAGTAATATGTGCGCATGATGTATATGTTAATATCTTGGGCCCACTTCATACGCAATCGTTTTCTTCCTGCTAAAGTGGTCTCAGGTAATGAGACACTGACTAATTGAGAAGCACTTCTAGCAGTCACAGTCCTTCTATATGTATTTTGACTGTTATCATTTGTGTTAGCATTTTGATTGTTTTCGGGTACCCCGGTCGCAGTCTGCCGCATTCTTCTTGTCTCCCTGCGATCACTACCGGCTCGCATGCTGTCACTTCTAGCGGTGGCTCCAGAAGTGCCCTGGTGCTGCCCCCCTGGAGGCAGCGTTTTTCCGAGGTCTCAATAACAATCTTTTTTCTCCATTGGGAGATCGCAGTTGATGTTCATGTGGTATTAAAATGTTACCACACTACTTTCTGGGACACTACTGATACTTCTAACTATCCAGGGATCATTAACCACTTGCTCAGGCCCTGGGGTCGCCCCTCCCCAATAACTGAATCATCAGCTACCCCTGGGGGTTTATTATTAAATTAGTTACGATTTACTTTATCGACCCCTCCTCCCGACATGAAGATCTCAGCTGCCCCCCCCGAGGCCAGATGCTNCCCCCCCAGGCCAGATGCTGGCTGGGGGGGGGGCATTTAGTAAGATCACTTTCCGTGATTTAGTAAGATCACTTTCCGTGATCTTACTAAATCACGGAAAATAGACGAACGCGAATTTTAGTAATTTTACAAAATTACTGATTCTACAAGTTTACTGCGACATATTCATTCATTCAATAGTAGCATCATCGAGTCCGATGAGGGCCAGATGTATGAGACAGCATCTCTAGATATATATAATTAATATGTATTACAGAAATGAAAATTATTAATATTTATATACCTAATCGTATTAGATTCACACAAAAAGGGACGTAACTAGACCAGTCAGCACCCGGGGCAACCACCCATTTTGGCGCCCCCTCAAACCAATCATTACAAAATAACCAAACACACTAATAATGGCTCCCATTTTGGCGCCCCCTCAACCAATCATTACAAAATAAACAAACACGCTAATAATGGCTATTTTATGCAACCAAGTTCTGTTTCTTTTTTTGTGATTAAAAAATGAACCCTGAGGGTGGTCGTCTTTTAGAAGCGACTACGCGCGACTTTCAGCTCAAGCTACTATGTATGTACGAGTGACTGATCTAAATGAATGTAGTTAAATTGAACCTAGTCCACTGTAAGCGTATAACATTTAACGTTCTCAGTTGATGAGGTTCCATTAACCTATATTCATTTGGATCAGTCGTGTGTAATCGCTTCCAGAAGACGAAAACGGGGTACATGACACGTTCTGAGCTCGAAACATGACTAAATTTTCCCCCTATCGGCATCTACAATTCCCTAGAAATACCCTTAAAAGTGCGTCTATCGAAAGAATGGGATAGACGCATCTAGCTCTTAAAATCCTTAAATGAGGTCTTCTTTAAACAGGAATAGTTTTATTTTCTTTGACTGAACTCTCATACGCCTTATCCGATTTTGATGAAATTTGATATGATCATCCTTCATGTTCATAGAATTGACTGATTATGCGTGACTTTGGGCCAACCGGGGAATTATAATCTGATGGTCATGAGGATTGATTGAATATTTGATTTAATTAGTAATGAAAACATCAAATTCCGAGTAATTTGATATTACTCAAATCTGATATCAACTAGATTGGTACGATGGAACTTCCCTAGGTCATAACGGATAAGAAAAAAAAACTCGGAACTCTAGAAGCTCAGGGTTACTTTTATCTCTAATATATAAAATTCTCGTTTCGCAGTGTTTGTTACCATACTCCTCCAAAACGGCTTAACCGATTTTAATGAAATTTTGTATGTACATTCGGTAGGTCTGTAAAGAGGTTTTTATCTATAATTTTAATAGATTTGAACACCAAGTGTGTTGGGTAGGACGTGGTGGGATTAGTATTGGGTTAGGTTCCAAAAAAAAAGCGTGTTGAAGTCTGCGCAAGGTTAGGCTGAGTCGCAGACTTAATCACGCATTTTTTTTTTTTTTTTTTTTTTTTTTTTTTTTTTTTTTTTTTNTTTTTTTTTTTTTTTGGAACCTAACCGAATACTACACGTTCTACACAGCTTAACAATCCGTTACTTCTCCCCATGTTTTATATATTAGGTTAACAAACGTGTTGGTAATATGTAATTTATGTGTATGCCCTGATTGCGTTTAAACGGTTGTACCTCGGTGATGATTATTAATGTAAGAGTCAGATTTATTATCATTTTTGTCTCATCTTTTCCAAACGAAGTTCGGGTACTCAGCTAGTTTAATTATAAAGTCTGAACTCAAAATTTGAACGATGTTATAAAACCGAAAACCGAGTTCAAAGAAAGTCACACGTAACAAAGTAGTGAAGGCTGAACTGAACTTTGAAGAAGAACGATGATCTTGTATGGCAGAACAGTTCACTTCAGTGAACTTGATCTGTAAGAACAAATCCTCAAAATGAACGGTCCTATTCATCTCTTAATTCTCTACTCCGCATCACTGACTGTTGACCGTAATGTGGGAGCGAGGCGGCACGGCGGCAGTAATGCGTATGTACTACTGTCTACAGTAGCAAATGGGGCGCAGGAGGAGAATTGCATGGTGACTCCTCCGCCCGCGTCCGTCACTCGCCGAGTTCGTGAAATGTCAGAAAGCATTTATTTTACTATCTTCTTAAACTTAAATAAAAGCGGTACGCTTGTTTTGGCACCCCCAATAGCTCGCCTTCGGTGTAGCTGCCCCGTTTGCCCCACCCTAGTTACGTCCCTGTATACAAACATTTTACCGATTGGCGGTTTCCACAAAATCCTGCCTAGAGGGAAAACAGATTTGAAATTTTGATAGTATGTCAATTGTATTTGTTGTACGCGTCACGAAACTATTAATTAAAGTCTAATGTTTGCCTCTTATTGGATTACCCCGCCTTATTAGTAATACTAGTTCATGATTGAGCTTTCATTAGTTCAGAAATTTCTTGTTCAATCTCAACTAAATCGTTGGCTTGTAAAAATAATCTAGAAACTGACACATCGATGATCCCCTAGTTCACAATCATACTAATTACGGTAAAAAGGTGGTGTAATTAAGACGAAAGTGCACCAATTAAAAAGAATAATTTCATTTAGAAAAATTGTAATTATATAATAATTATGATTGTAAACTAGGTCATCGAATTGTAAAGGTCGGGAAGGGCGGCAAAATTTGAATAGCATACAGGCGGTAAATGTGTAAATCCGCCACTGAGTATGTTACATTTCCGGATATGAGTATGCTCAGAGGGAACATTGGGCATCCTGTATACTAGATAAATATGTAGTGTATACATGTGTATGAATTTTAGGCCTGAACAATAAGAGACAGATAAAAATGTATGGATATGGATTCACCCCAAAAACATAGCCTGGAACCCTAGAAAAGTCAGCAGAACTTATCAAACCGTTTTCCAATTATTGCATATTTAACGTCATATTCACCATGATATTACCAAATAGCACATTATTTTTTTAAAAAAATCATCAACTCGAAGCGAGAAAGTTATCCCTGCATACGATTTGTTTAGCTCAAGCTTTATCATTTGAAATGTATTTTTATGTTTAGGTACCCACCACACGCTGGAAAGTACAGTTTCACCAAACAAATGGTATTTATTTGGAAGCAAAGGCATTCCAGGGTGTTGATTTTGTCTTAATCAGAAAGACATATTATAGTTGAACATAGGTAAATCATTTAGAATATTTTTATATTTTATAAAAATTTGGAATCAAAAATATCAATTGAAAGAAAGAACTTAAAAAGTGCCCGTTCGCAAAAGTCACTTTTAAAAGGGCCAATATTATTTTTAATAAAATAATATTGGTTCCTCAACATTCCCCTTCTTTTATTTGGGCCAATAGTCACTGAGCTTTAAAGGTTTTCTGATAGTTCTTCCAGAACGAGTTGTTATGGGTGTGGAATTCAAAATCGTCTGTGGACTAGTCGGAGAACCTTCAGAACCTTGTGAAGTAGTTGCAGGCTGAGGACTCATTGTAGGACTCACAAGTGGGGGACTATTATTTTCACCATTGTTTCCCTCATCTCTCTCGCATGACTCTTTTTCTTCAGCTAGGTCGTCTTCTAACTGAACAGGTTGAGGGAATATGTGAGCTCTATTTCTTCTGTACTCATTTCCCTTGTCATCAACGACTTGATACGATCTGGGATGATTTTCCACTTTGCTTGTTATTGTTCCAGGCGTCCACAGATCAGATTCTTTCTTCTTGAAAAACACTTCCTGCTTTACATCTAAAGGCTCTAAATCTTTCGCTTTCTTATTATAATATTTTTCCTGTGATGTTTTATAACTTTCATATTTGTTTTTATCATATTTATAAATCTTCGGCTTAAGTAACGTATTATTGGTTGGAATTTTACTGTTCAACTCTCTACCAAATAAGAGTTGCGCAGGAGAAGGCGCATAGTCCTTGGGAGTATTCCGCAGATTTAACAATCCTATGAATGGATCAGTGTGATCGTGTTGACATTTGGCCAGCATCCGCTTGATTATTTTAACTGCTGACTCTGCTTCACCATTTGACCTCGGGTACCTCGGACTTGAAGTTAAATGCTGAAACTCATATTCCTTAGCAAATTTCTTAAACTCAGAAGAAGCAAATTGAGGGCCATTATCACTAACGACAATTTGAGGTATGCCGTGTCGAGCAAACATACTTTTGATTTTTGAAATAATCTCACTAGCCGATGTTCCATTGCACAACGAAATCTCAATGTACTTACTGTAGTAGTCAACCAACAATATGTAATGGTGCCCATTGAACTCGAACATGTCCATACCAACTTTAAACCAAGGTATGTCGTAAACCTCATGAAACATAATTTCCTCTCTGGAATTATTATCACGATGCACGTTGCAAGTGAAACAGTTGTTGCAAAGGTCTTTAATTTGAGAAAAGATGTTGGGCCAATACATTTTGTCCTTGACTCTATTGATACAATGCTGAGCACCTTGATGACCTTCATGCACTTTTTGTAAACAATACTTCTGCATGGACTTTGGTACAATTACAGCGTTGACTTTGAACAGAATGTCTTCAATGATATTAATTTCATCTCGAAAATTCCAAAATGGCAACAGTTCTTTGTCAATACCATGTTTTTCGTTTGGCCACCCTTGTGTAACATACATTTTCAATTTGGTTAAACATTGATCCTTATTGGTTTCTTCTTTCAACATGTTCAGTTTCTCACTAGAAAAGGGAGCTTGTTTGTGTACTAAATCCACTTGACAAATCACATCATGATCAATATCAATGATCTCGTCATTCTCATGACTATCAATATTTTCCAAGGGCATTGGAGCTCGAGACAACATATCCGCCAAGTACAAAAATTTTCCCGGAACATATTTTACATACAAATCATATGCCTGAATCTTCAGCATCATTCTTTGGATGCGTGCCGGTACTTGACACAACGGTTTCTTAAACAGGGACTCCAGAGCCTTATGATCAGTTTCAACAGTAACTTTTTTATTGAAGATGTATTTGTGAAATTTCAAACATCCAACTAAGATTGCCATCATCTCTTTCTCAACTTGCGCATAATTTTGTTGAGATGAATTCAGAGCTCTTGAAGAGTATGCAACCGGGTGATCATCTTGCATCAAGACACAACCAATTCCATAGCTGGAACTATCAACAGACAGAGTGACATCTTTATTCACGTCATAAAATTTCAAGACAGGCGCATTGGATATACATTCTTTCAATTTTTCAAAGCAATTTTGATGGTTTTTATCCCAAATCCATAAATTCTTCTTACCAAGGAGTTCTCTGATACAGGATGACCTGCTTGAATAATTCGGAATGAACTTGGACAAGTAATTCATGGACCCCAAGAACCTTTCCAATTCTTTACGGTTTGTGGGAGCAGGCAGATTCATAATAGCCTTTACCTTGTCATCATCAATGTGAATTCCGTCCTTATCAATTATACGACCAAGAAATTTGACACGTGCTACATTAAACAGACATTTATCAGAGTTAAATTTTATATTGTTTTCCCTGGCAATCTGTAGCACCTTTTCATGTTCCTCCAAGGTTTTTCCAAATACAATAATGTCATCAATGTAAGGCTCCACATTATCTTCATTATCATAAACTCTGGAAATGGTATCCTGAAACACTTCACTAGATACATTCAGACAAAAAGGAAGACGTAGATATTTATATCTACCAAACGGTGTTGCAAATACACACAAATTGGAACTTTCTTCGTCCAGAGGAACCATCCAGAAACTGGAGCTACAATCAAGCACAGAGAAAAAATTTTGCACCATGAAGTCTTGAAAAAATATCTTCCACACAAGGAATAGAAAATTGGGACTTTATTATAAATTTATTCAAATGGCGAGGATCAAGGCAGATTCTTAATTTGCCATTCTTCTTTTTTGTAACAACCATTGAATTCACCCAATCTGTCACTTTTTCAATGACGCCAAGATGTTCCATTTTTGCTAACTCCAAAGGCTTATAGAGACCAAATGGAACCTTACGAGTTTCATCAATTCTTGGTACCGCATCTTCTCTTAATTTAATTTGAATCGGCTTACAATTCACTTTACCAATGCCATTAAAAACATCACTAAACTTGGTAACAATTTTGTTTTCACTTGATATTTGAACAGAATGAGCTTCCACCGAGACTTGATTACTTGTTCTTCGCTCAACTAATTCTAGTTCTTTACATGTTGGCAAACCCAACAGTGGGGTATAGTCAACTTCAACCACCACAAACTCAATGAGATGAATGTCACCGGCAACACCACATCGCAGAAACACAGTGCCTAGCACGGGCAGAGTACCATTCAATGTTCTCAACTTAATCTTTTCGTTTCGTTTAATAATGTCATGTGACAGACCAAGCTTTATCAACAACTTGACAGGCAAAACATTAACTTGCGCGCCAGTATCAATTTTACTTCTAAAATCAAACTCATTGACGGTGACGGTCTCATACCAATCACCAGCTTTTGTAGAGCTTCTTCCAAGAAGATCAACTTTAAGGCAGGACTCTTCACTATCTAAAATGGACTGATCAACAAAATCACAGTCATTACGTGTACACACGTCAACATTTTTCTTGTGATTTATAAAACGAGTACTAGCTGCACGTCTACATCGCCTTGTGTAGTGACCAACCTCACCACATTTGAAACACGTTACCTCTTTCTGTTTTTTAGAAGTGAACTTGTTACTTGTATGTTCAACATAACGTTTCTGTACATAATCCACAGATTCTTCTTTGATTTGACTAGATTGATCAAAATCTTTCATGCGCTCACTCGTAACACTAGCGGTCTAGCAAATGGAAATGGCTTTATTCAAATCTAGTTTATCTTCTCTGAGTAGTCTTTCTTTCACTTGCACATTTTTCATGCCAACTATCAGAATATCTTTAACCAAGTCTTCCCTTAGGTTGTCAAATTCGCACTCAAACGACATTTTGTTTAGACCGGCCACATAACTTTCAATGGATTCATCTTCCCTTTGATATCTTGTAAAGAATTTATGTCTCACAAAGGTCAAGTTCTTTTTTGGAACAAAGTGATCGTTGAACTTCTGAATAATGACATCTAATCTTAAAGACTTGTCTTCCAATTTGGAGTTTAAATTAAACGAATTAAAAATGTGCAGACAATCCTCACCAATCAAATGAAGGAATAGGGCTACCTTTTTGCATTCCACCTTCTCACCTTCATCTTCGTCATGACCATTTGCAGTGAGAAATATCTTGAATCTTTGAAGCCACAACTTCCATGATTCTACCACATCAGCATCGAAATGAATAAGGAGAGGAGGCAGAGCCCTCACTTCTGACACCATGTTGATTTTGTCTTAATCAGAAAGACATATTATAGTTAAACATAGGTAAATCATTTAGAATATTTTTAGATTTTATAAAAATTTGGAATCAAAAATATCAATTGAAAGAAAGAACATAAAAAGTGTCCGTTCGCAAAAGTCACTTTTAAAAGGGCCAATATTATTTTTAATAAAATAATATTGGTTCCTCAACACAGGGGTCCAGGGGTCTCGTACTACAAAAAGACCAATAATAAAGTGATATTAAAACTGAACCTCACTTCGTTTGGTCAAGTCAGGTAGATATACATCATTACATCATATAATTTCAGTCTCGAGTTTCAGTACAAAGGTTTTGTGATGCATCCAATACATGCAATTGTATGTATCGATTTCAAGTTAGGTAGGATTCGTGAAATGCGCCAAAAACATGGAAAATATCAGACCATTACAATACTTTCTTTCCTTTTTTTAATAGGAGAAGGAAATTAGAAATATACCTACTATTATAAATATAAAGCAATAAAAGCATGACATTTTACGAACAATAGCTTTTAAGTTTTAAATGTAAAATTAAACCCAAAATCCACGGCTCCCATTGGTACATACCTAATGCATAATATCGAATAACATATTACATATGCGGTAAACATGAAAATTATTCTGCACAACTTTATCAAGATATCTTTTGAGTAGTAAAGATATTTTTTTTTTTTTTTTAATTTGGCTTAACGTAAGATATAATTAGACCGAAAATCCAAAACTTGCCACGACGATGCTGTTATTTTCCATAATAACATATTGGTCCATGCCTACTGCATAATAACTAATAACTTATCACATATATTATGCGGTAAAAAATTAAATACTGCAGTACTTGTGATGCGTTTAAATTAATAGACATGTATCAATATAAAGCTGTTCTTTTTACTTACGATAGCTTTTGAGTAACAATTAATAGCTTCTTCATATTGTCTCAGTCCAAAATATTTATTGCCTTCGTCTTTTAATTCTTTATCAGTTAAATTATTTGTTGTAAAATTATGAGATTTACTCATCTTTAGTAAATAAGATAAAAAGTTGCTCATTCACAAATTATATAAAAAATTAGTGACATAAGAAACGAGGAAATGTGTAATTTAATTAATAAGAAATGATAAATTGGATATTAAAAGATAATTTATATTAGGTATTCTGTATTTATTTTATCATCTGATTCATCTGTCTATTTCTATTATTACCTAGGTATCAAAAATCCATTGCAAAAATCAAAAACACCTTTTTTCGTTGTTTTTATTTTTTTTTGCTGAATGAGCCAAGGAGGTTGCAGCAGTGGAATAGTATAAATTGGTGAACAGCACAAAAGATTAATGTAAAAAATGTGAGCACCAAAAATCAGCTGTTTAAACTTTCTCAAAATTTTGAAGTGTTCCTATTGATCACTGGGTTTATTACATCATGTTTGTGTAGTCCTATTTAACAAATGCTATTTTTGAAGTTTCACCCTATATAACGAAAAAAAAACTGTCCATTATTTAACCTCAGGCTCATTAACACTTTTGATCTACCCTCTGCAAAATTTCAGCGAATTTAACTGAAAGTCCATTTCCTATTTTTTTGTACGGGGTCCTTACTAGTAGAAGTTAGTACCTATCTACAGGATGATTCAGAAATATATGCTTATACAATACATTTACCACATATTTTGTGAGTTATTCTAGGGGGGAGGGGGGTGGTCAACCCTATAACAAAAGTGGCGAAAATGCTTCCTAGCGGAGAACCAAGCCCTTTGAGTTTAAAAAAAAATCATATATTTTTCTTTACGCCTGACCTGTGTTGAGCTATTTGAAAGGAGAAAAATCTATTCCCAATATAAGATGTCAGCTTTCTTTTGATATGGAAATCATGTCCATTACACTTTCAAGGAGGGTCAACTGAAAAAAAAATGGACCCAAACGTTTTGAAAGTTGACACTTCTGTGGAAGTGGACGCCTCTGAAAGTGAAATGGACATGTGTTCCATATCAGAAGAAAGCTGACATCTTATATTGGGAATAGATTTTTTTCCCTTTTCCAATAGTTCAAATAATAGATAAGTCGTAGCCTTATCTATTAGCCAGCGTCTATGGCACGTTGAATACACCAGTTCCCGTTGGATCACTGAATTTAAGCAGCGTCCAGCGAGGTTGTACCATATGGGTGTCCACGTGGGTTCGCGCCCTCGTGATCCTGGCTATTTTTCCGGCTCAACCCAGTCTGGGTTGAGCAGGAATTAAACTTGGAGGAAAGAATATAATGGAGAAATAATTCTGTATCTCCCCTACACTTCAGAGTGTAGTAGTAAACTTTTCAGCCATCTTTGTTTTCAATTGGAGCGCCAAAATTTTGATTTTTTTTTTGCTTATCAGCTTATCACTTTATCAGAATGATGATTAATAATCAAAACGTCAAAAATGTTATTTGGGCTGATATCTTATCTTTTGATTGAACCATACCACGTTTTGCCCGATCTGTGACGTCAAGCAACGTTTTTGTGGTCTGGTCAATCGGGTATGACTCCGGGGAGGTCCCCGAACAAGACAAAAATCCCACGTTCAAAATATTTTTCCCGTTTAGGCAGCAGGAGAAAAAAAATCTTGCTCAAGCAATATTGCTCATCAAGGCAATCAAGGCATGGCCGTAAAAATGTTTCCTACCCTGACGAGAGGTGTTAAAATATTTAACTCAGTTAACTTTCAACCAAACTAATTTAATTTCTTTAATTCTGATTTCATTCAATCAAATCATAAATCAAAACAAAAATAGAGGAAAGATGGTTGGTGGGATTTTTCCCGCGATGTGTCACGCCGCACGCGACAAAAATCCCACAACTATGGGATCCTACGGTTCTCCCCGGAGTCAACCTCTGGTCAATCAAATAAAAGTAGGAAAATATCCGATCTGACATCGGGCAGATGTGTTGAGGCATTTTTTTTTTAAACCAATTTTAACCCAATTAGAGAGGTTAGGAAACGTTTTTACCACCATGACTCTATTGCGTATCGTATGTACCTACAGTAGCCGTCCAAAATGGACCCATGACGGCGAATAAAAAGGGAGTTTTCAAAAAATAAAATTCAATTTTTTTGAAAAAGTTGCCTCAACACATCTCCCCGGTGTAGGACCTGAAAATATCATTATATCGAACCACTGATTTATCGAACAGTGTTACCAGGTCGTATTGAATTTCCCTACGCGTAGGGAGAATTAGGGGTCCTTAGGGTGAGGGGGAATGTTGACAATTAATCAGATCAAATGATAAAAACGACTAATCGATATTTTGTGAATGGGAAATCCTAAAAAGCAAACTAGCAAACTAACAAACTTTGCAAACTGCCGGCTTGTGTGTGGTGTGTAAATTGCAAACTATTTTCCCTTTTCAATAATTGAATATTGCAAACTTCCGGCATGGTTGCGGTGTGTGCAAACTTTTTTCTTTCTTTCAGTGATTGGAAATTGCAAACTGCCGGCATGTGTGCGGTGGGTGCAAACTTTTTTCTTTTTTTTCAGTGATTGGAAATTGCAAACTGCCGGCATGTGTGTGGTGTGTGCAAACTTTTTTCTTTTTTTCAATAATTGGAAATTGCAAACTGCCAGCATGTGTGTGGTGTGTGCAAACTTTTTTATTTTTTTCAATAATTGGAAATTGCAAACTGCCAGCATGTGTGTAGTGTGTGTGAACTTTTTTCTTTTTTTCAGTAATTGGAAATTGCAAACTGCTGGCATGTGGTTGGTGTGTGCAAACTTTTTTTTCTTTTTCAGTGATTGGATATTGGAGCCGCATGAAAAGTTTGGAGTTTCCTTCAGTTTGCTTTTTACGTAGCAAGAAAAATGTCGTTTATTATTGTCACTTTTTTGCTAGAGCCGCAAGTTTGCTAAGTATGTTAGTTTACTAGTTTGCTTTTTCTTTTTTCAAATATTGAATAATGCAAACTGCCGACATGTGTGTGGTGTGTAAATTGATGGTAAATTGCAAACTATTTTCCTTTTTCAATGATTGAATATTGCAAACTGCCGACATGTGTGTGGTGTGTGCAAACTTTTTTTCTTTTTTCAAATATTGAATATTGCATTCTTAAGGACTAACTTATATAAAAGATTCAAAAAGGAAAATATGATACCCAATTACCTATCTAATTAAAATTCGAAAGGAAATTTACAATCAACACATAGATAGAATGGTGGAATTAATATACCTAAAACAATTGCGGTAGGTCTTTGATGATGTTTTTTTTTTTTTTTTTTTTTTGCAAATTTAGATCTCTCAAACCAAATTCTTATTTTTTCTTACAATGTTGTATACCACCGACCAAGGAGAATCTAGTCTTAGCAAATTGTCTACACTCAGTACACTTGTTTCCCTTAATAGTGATGGACAAAAACGAAGAAAAAAAAAAAAAACACGCACTTGCGGTGCGCAATTTGAACGAAAAAAACTGCACTGCGCGGTGCGGTTTTCA
>CM022883.1:9439617-9457745 GCA_012654025.1 Pachypsylla venusta
TTTTTTGGCCCCATGGCTCCAAATATTTCCAAACTTCAAAAATGACCCGAAATAGTGAAAATATGGCCCAAAAGCAATAGGAAATGATATATTTAATCTTTATTTTGGGTTTTGGGTTCCCGTCAAACGATTTTTTTGGGCCAAAAAAAGTCAATATTTTCTGCACGAATACAATACTTTATCTTCTAGGAAGAGAAAGTAAAAAAGAGAAACAACCATATAAACAATGTAAAAATCCTCAATGTTTTGACTAATCCAAGATGGCCGCCATGTGTTTGTTTTCTAGACAGGGTTTGAACGTTTCCCCACCTCCACTCCCCTTCTTTCCTCCAGGGTCTCAAATGACCAATAGATGTTAAAGAGACATTAAGCCAAAAAAAAAATAATAATAAGATAAGGCGTAATTTAATAAATACTACCTATTTACTTTTACTTTTTGAAATTCAAAGGCTGCGCTTCATTATTAGGAAGAATTTTTGTTTTATAGTTTACCCCCCCCCCACACACTAAAATGGTCTATAGGACGGAGGGTTTACGTATGTATACATTTTTTGAACCACCCTGTAGTAAGAAGATGCACTGCATGTTGCATATTTACACGTAGGCGTTTTTTATGTATTCGATTTGTGTCATAGACGTTAATTGATAATTCTTCTGGAGCTCTTTCTGAATGCCAATACCTACCAAAAATGCCCCATCAACTTATTAATAAAACCTTTGTTTCTGAGCTAATCGCATTTTTCATCTTTTTACACGCATCGTGTACATCACAAAGGTGTCTGTAATTGGTCATTATATTTTTGGAACACATGGAAAATTTCTGTTCAGATAAATGTAAAAAAAGACGTCAAGAGTAGCAATATTCACCCCGCTCAAAATATACTTCTCGCATCAATAATTTAAAAACAACTGATATAAACAAAAGAACGTCAATAATCTCTGTACCATCACATTTGTTTCTTATTTTCCTTTCCTTAGTTGAAAATTCAACCAATGATTGCGGATCGCTAAATCAGGTTCTTGAACAGTCTCACTTGTTATGATCTTAAAATATTCGAGG
This sequence comes from Pachypsylla venusta, assembly GCA_012654025.1. NCBI lineage: Eukaryota > Metazoa > Arthropoda > Insecta > Hemiptera > Aphalaridae > Pachypsylla > Pachypsylla venusta. The sequence continues at coordinate 9,440,678 of CM022883.1, forward strand.
CGTTGATAAAATTAAAACAAAAGCAACATGGCGTTGAACCAATAATCTTGGATTACAAAACCATGTTCTTGACCACTGCACACTCAGTTGTTCTGATTTTAAAATAGGACAGAACAACTGAGTGTGCAGTGGTCAAGAACATGGTTTTGTAATCCAAGATTATTGGTTCAACGCCATGTTGCTTTTGTTTAAATTTTATTTGGTTTTAACTCAACGATTTTAATTAGTGTCTCTATCTGTTAAATGTTTGTACCAACATCTGAAATATCGGTTGAAAAATAAATTTAAATTAATGAATGAAAACTAAAGTTGTCTCAAGACACTTCAGAAAAATGATCAGTCATCCGGGTAGGTACTCGGCAAGAAACATCTACCAGGTGGAAAGATAGATGTAATTTCGACGTAGAATATGGCATGCGACTACTTGACCCCCCCCAAAAAAAATATTAAACTTTCTCATTGGCGCAATATAAATAATACTGAAAAATGCGGACATCTAGTGCTTCAAAGATGGATCACGCAGCAAAAACCTATATAGGCTGGACTTCTGTATACGAGATCTGGGAACGCTATATCAAGAAATCCCACTATTTTTAACTTTTTTCAATTGCAATTTTTTTCTTTCTTTCGGTATCTGCAACCGATTTGCGCAGATTAAGATCATGTCCGATTTGACAAGTGATCATTTTTGGAAACGTCTTCCCATAACAAAACTTTTTTTTGTTAATGTGATTTCGAAAAATTAATGTAATTTGATCCACCCTTCTTAAGAATCTATTTTCGAACAAAGATTTTAACATAACCAGTCGACCTATCTTTATAGTTTTACAGCATTGAGAATATATATAATAGTAAACTAGTCAGTCGTTGGCCTCCCCTCCCCCCCCAGTGGTTGGCCTCCTTTTCGAATAACTCTATGATTAACATGATTTGTACTGGTCGAAACTTGTTCAATTGAATTCTTATACTCTCCAATCCCCAAAAATATCACTTCAGCTCTCAGTGTTCAATTTATACTCACAAACAGTGAGTATAAATTCAGATTGAAATTTCTTACGCATTTGTTAAGGAAAGTGTTTTGTTCAATTATGGATATTCGTGTAAATATTTAAATTTTATTGATGTTTAGTATTCCTAAACCCAATATTAGTTTATTAATTATAAAATCATCGATTCCAATTATTTATTATCAAATTAAAAGGGGGGCCAACGAATAACATGAATTTTTCGAAGTTTTTAGTCCTCAGCAGGGGGGCTGAATTCTGATATTTAGTAGTAGGCAGGGGCCCAAAATATTATTTTAGTGGTCGGCCTTTGACCACCTAAGTTTCTGGTACCTACTATATTTATTCCAAAACTCACATGTAAAGCTATTAGAGTTTATCATAATATTATTACCAGAGTAAGTAGGTACCCTGCTATTAATACCTGGTAAGTTAGTAAGTATACCTAATTATCTACGCTGAATAAAGGTTTGAATAACATGTTAATTATAAGTGTTAAAAATCAGGTGTGAACATTACATGACTTTCCTTATCTATATAAAAATAAGAAAATATTGTAATGGGCTGAAATTTTCGATGTCGAGTTTTCAATGCCAGAACACGTTTTGAAGTCCCCAGAGCGAAAATACAATATTTTTCAATTTCTTGTATGAAATTGATATGAATAGGCACCGAGTTTAAAGTTCTAGCTATTACCGTTCCCATTTTAAGCAGGATATGCGAAAACCCCTAAAAGACGGCATAAAACCGCCAACGGTATAGTCGATTTCCACCAAATTTCAAGTTTCTAGCATTTGCCGTTCTTGAGATATTTTGTTCACAGACAGACAAATACACGGACCAATGGTTGAAACTCGAGATTTGGTCTCTGGGCACCCCAAAACGTGTTTTGGCATTGAAAACTCGACATCGAAAATTTCAGCCCATTACAATACATTCCTTTTTATAGGATAAGGAAAGTAAAAAATATTTACTATTAAAATATTTACTACTAAAACCAAAGGAGGTTAAAAGGCAACCGCAATATGATTAAAGTGAAGATGCAGATGATCCAGATTCCGTTATATCATTTGGATCGTTTCTATAATGGGAAGGTAGCATTTTTCATTAATTTAGTTGTATGAGCGGCCAAAGACTAGTAGACAACAACTGGTGGTCAACCACTGGAAGGGGGCCAACCACTAAAAAACGGGGGGCATCGACAGATTTTGTCAGTATTTTTAGACTTTTCTGAAATAAGGAATTTTATATTTTTTCCCTAATAAAAGATTAATAAAACAAAACCATTTCCTAAAACTAAATGATATTTTCTATTAGAATGATCAATTTTTATTAATAATGGATTTTTTTTTCAAGGTTTTATAGTATTTCGAAAATACAATTTTATATTTTTACTCTTAAGGGGGCAAACGACTGAGTGGTTTACGCTTTCGCAGGTCCAAATACATCTCTCCACACTTAGCACACTTCCATTTTCCGACTTTGGATTTTTTAAATATAATAAAAATTTCAAGTCAGAAAAGTGTCAGAAAAAAGTGGGTCTTCATCCCTATAAATGAACTCTGCTTCGTGTTAACTTAGTCTCGCTTGATACCAAATTTTATCAAAATGAACCGACATTTTTATTTATAAATTTGTGGGTCCCTGCCAAGGACACAAAACCAAAATTCCTTCAAAATACCAAAAATTGTCCACTCCAACTCGGTTGACTGAGTCCGGGGAGGAGGCTACTCTGACTAAAAGCTGGAAAACAGTGATTATAATAATTCGAATAATACCTTTGGGCTCCAGACTACAATTGTTTTGAATTTTATGTGAATAAACGGGACCTTTTTCTTCTGAAAGCGATAGTCAATTGAAGGAGCTTATTGAGCCCACTAGCGGGGCTGATAAATTTGCAATAGTCACCCATTTTAAAATTTCATCAAAATTGCTTATGTGGTTTTGATTTTAGAGATTTGTCCAATTTCGACATTCTTGGTTCTGAATAAAAACTTATATTAATTAGGTAATTTTCAACATTTTTAATAATCCCAGTCGGCTCTAGATATTTTTTGTTTTAATTTTATGTGAAATCACTAAACTGTTTTCTTTAAAGGGGATTTCCATTTTAAGGAGCTTGTTGGGCCCCTGACAGACATGCGTCCGCGTGAGATCATTTTTTTTTTAGATTAAATAATTCCATAATTACTGATTTTAAATTTAATCAAAATTGGTTATGTGTTTGGATTTTACAGATTCGGTCCCAAAAAAGCTGTTCGGGGCCCTAGGGGCGATATCGGGAAAAAGAAAAATATAGGTCGGTCTTTTTGCATATAGATTAACTGCGCCTGCGGCTTAGCTTCCAGAGCTCTGCACACGATTCCGTACGTACTATATACGTTCTACGTCGGACATATCGGTTTTTTGGACCCCATGGCCTCAAATATTTCTAAACTTCAAAAATCACCCAAAACAGTAAAAATATGGCTCAAAAGCAATGAAAAGGACATATTTGATCTTTATTTTGGGTTTCGGGTTCCCTACAAATGATTTTTTGGTCCAAAAAAATTCCAAATTTTCTGCACGATTACAATATAGGAGGAGAAAGTAAAAATAGGTAAATCTATCTTTCTTTCTCATGGATAAATAAATAAAAGCGAGCATTCCCAGGAAATGTGAGATTACATATTATCAATCTATCATGTCCAATGTCCATGGGATAGATGATGCAGTTGTAAATAAATAGGTCTAAGTGAGAAGTTTGGATTTCAGTTTTTGGTCGTAACTCGAAAACAGTTTGAAATTCATGATTTTTTTGTAATTTTGGTGGACTAATAAGGCAATTTCAAGGAGGGTCTGTTCTTATCAATTTTCGCTATCCATTCTGTTAATGCTAGGATATTCAAAATTGTCCCTAACTCGAAAATGGTTTGACATTTTTTTAGTTTTAATGATATTGCTGTATAAAGGATGCGATTTCAAGGGGGGTTCACTCTTTTTTTTTCGATATCTGCAGTTTAGGTTGTAGTATGCATTAACTTCTTTGTTATACAGGGTGTCAATAAAGTCTCACCCCACCCCCCGTATCTCGAGAATGGCTGAAAATGTAAGAAAACGTAAAAACCCGTATCCCTTAGATTTTAGGGGGATTAATTTTAGACTAAACATTTTTTGGCCTCGACCGGCCGTTTAGGCTGGGCGTTAATACGAGTTCATTTCAGAAAACCAGAGCCCTCTAGGATCTACCGTTCACGAATTACAGGGTGGAACATTGAAAATGGACCCATTGCGGCCGCAGCTAAATGGTAGGTAAAAATGCCTAGAAATAAATTTTTATGATCCTAAATAAGTAATTTGGTAAAAACTAGTGTTCCAACAAGATGATTGTCCGGCCACTTCAATCGCAGAGTTCGAGTCTTCTTAGACCAAAGTTTTCAAAACAGCTGGATAGATAGGAAAGGTCCTCGGGAATGGCGTCCGCGCTCACCGGACTTGGCTCCATGTGACTATTTCTTATGGGGGTATTTAAAATCGGTTTTTTACCGAACCCCAACTGCCTCCCACGAAGATCTCAAAGACCGCATCAAGAAGGCCTGTGGAAACATCACCCCTGGTACATTTGGAAAAGTTAGGCGTGAGTTCGAGACCCGCCTATGGGGGTCAGCAGCTCCTATTTCACCCTGTAGAAAGTCCTAGAGAGCTCAGGTTTACTGCAATGAAAGTCGCCCCAGAGGTTGGTTTAATTTCGTTCTGATTTATTAATTAATCAAAAATCTCTTGAAAACACACCAATTATTTTGTATACTAAATCGTTTTCCGCCAAGTGAATTGGGATCATAAAAACTTATTTCTATGCATTTTTACCTACCATTTAGGTGCGGCCGCAAAGGGTCCATTTTCACATGTTGCACCCTGTAATTTGTGAACGGTAGATCTAAGATATTAGAGAGCTCCCGGTTTTCTGAAATGAACTCGTATTAACGAGACCTTTTAAAAAAGGTGTCACTTGCTATATAACTTCTGATTTAAGATTTTACAGCCAGCCGGTGCCCAGTCTAAACGTGGCCAAAAATTTTTTAGTGTAAAATTAATCTCCCTAAAATCTAAGAGAAACAGTTTTTTTTTTTAATTTGGCTTAACGTCTCTTTAACATCTATTGGTCATTCAAGACGGGGGTTTTACCTTCCATTCGCTGGAAACTTGCAAACCAGCTACCGACATTGACTTCAGCCAGCCTGGGTTGGGCTGAAATCACGAGTGCGACAGCGATAACCCACATGGCACAAACTCGCTGGACCTTGCTTAACTTCAGTGATCTATCGGGAACAGGTGTATGTATTCAACGTACCTAGGTAACAGATGTTTGAAAATGAAATTATTGTGTATGAATATACCTACAGTGAAAAATAAATAAAAGTGAGAAGTTGACATATTTTGAAATCGCCTGCTTACCTATTATAGGAAAAATATTTTTATTCTATGATTGAAAATTTATTTATGGAAATAGTAAGATTTTGCTCGTAACTCGAAAACGGTTTGAGATTTCATACTTTTGATAATTTTAATAGAATAATTATGCAATTCAACAGGGGGTCTGCACTTATAAAATTTTCATTATCTATTGCCCTTATGGCTGTAACAATCAAAATTGTCTGTATCTCGAAAACGGTTTGACATTTTTAAGTTTTAATAATTTACCTGTATAAAGGAAGTAATTTTAAGGGGTGTTCACTCTTATCATTTTTTCGCTATCTATTACCGTTAAGATAGTTGTATGCATTATGTTTTTTGTTTTTTACGATATTGTCTTCATTATAGCAAAGGTATGGCCTATCCTTTGTGCCATTTCCAATGACACCTCGATCGCCTTTCTACGACAAGTAGAATTGGCTGTAGGCTTGACTACAGTTTTGGATGAAGAAAAAAAATATGATTTTTTTATGTACTTTGACGTGTCTGGGAAACACGTTTAACAAAACGTAGAATCATCGTATTTGGGGGAAACACCATCTATTACCATGCCCCATACAGAATATATAATAAAATTTTCAAAAAATCATCTGGAAGTGGCAGAAAAAAGTGGGTATAAACCTATAAACTCTGGTTCGTGTTAATATAGTCGGTAGCTTTGCTTACTCTTGACGTAAGCATATCTACCGACATGCTTGATTAGTTTGATTTTGTATATTTAAGTGAACACGAAAGTTTTTTTTATTTCATTTTCGTAAATTACGAAAGAAAACCTATCACGGTTGCTTAACATTTTATGATACGGTAAGAGCCTGGGGAAAAAATCGGATATGGTGAATGCAATTGTTTTTTTTCGTGGCAGAATGTCTGGGTAGAGCAAACCCAGATAGAGGTCAGTGAGATAAGAAAGGTATTATGAATGACGTCAAAGATTAGAGAAATAATAATAGACATTAGGCAAAAGTATAGGCATCACAATATATTGTTTTGTGTTTGTTATTAAAAAAAAATCTGGCTTAAGCAGTTTTTCAACCACTACTGCTATAGGTAATATGGATTTATTCCATGTGTTTTTGATTTAAGCTTTTGTTACAAAGTTACAGGTTGTTTGGTGTTATTTTTGAATCGGTCTATCTTTTTGTTATTTTGATGATCCCACAAGGGGTAACGTGTTTCCTTCAAGCTTTCCAACTCCAAATTATTTTAGATTTTTGAGATCAGAGCTGTAGTAAGGGAGATATGACCGATTAAAAAATAACACAAAACACTCTATAACTTTGTAACAAAAGCTTAAATCAATTTCTGTTTATTTCTGCCCATATTGTAGCACTTATACCATTGGGCACAACAACCTGTTCCACCATACCCTGTATGTTGATAGGCACCATATTCAAGATCCAGCTCTTACCGTACCGTTTTTAGACAGCATGCAAAATTGACAACGTTTTTCTTATTAAATTTTTTCAATTCTACGTACTTGTGTCTTAATATCACACTTTTAGGGGGAGCGGGTAATTTTTTCTCTCGATTAATTCAGGGGNGGGGGGGGGGGGTGATCAAGGCTCCAAATTATAATTGACATGGAAGTAAGTAGTATTTATAATAATAATAGTCCTTATTTATACTGCCCGAATAGGACTGAAGAGTTCCTTCTGTGGTAAATATCTTAAATTCATAAGGATAAAATTCCATGGCTTGGCTGGGTTTGAACACACACTCTACTGTTTACCAGTCAGAGCGTGTTACCACTACGCCACCAACCCATAATTATAGCACAGTATTAAAAACACCCAAATTTGAGGAAAGAATTTCGACGTTCAATATCATCATGTCTGGGTAGAGAGAGGGTCGCCCCCTATCGCTCTCCTCTTAATCCGCTACTGGGTGAATTTTAAAGATTCAATATTGAAATTAAAAAAAAAAAAAATTATTTACATTGTAGGTAAACTTTCTAGTTTTTCACAACAGGAACATGAACATTTCAGTGTTTAATGATAATGGCACCTATTAATTATGAGCAACGACCTACAGACAGGATGTATCACAATAAATTGAATGACATTGAGAATTTTGGTCGCACAAATTACGTCCCGAACGGAATACACGAACTATATAACAAATGAGAAAACTAAGAGCGGCCAAAAAAAGGAGGGCGGCCAAAAATGTCCAAATTGGAAATGGTTGATAGTAAAAATTGCAGCCATCGTCCCAACAAAGTTCGCAATTCTGGACTTTAACTCCTGTAAGAAAACAAAAAATCTGGTGTGAACATCACACGACTTTCCTTATCTATAAAAAAGTCGAGACGTTTACAATAGGTACATAAAATTGAAATATTAAAAAAATTGAAGTCTCTAGCTTTTATCGCTTTCTTTTTATGCGATACTCGTGAAAACAGATGAAAGGCGACAAAAAACCGCCAAGAGTAGATTTGATTTCAATCATTTTGCATTTCATGCATAGAAATGTTATAAATTAGGCACCAAATTTTAAGCTCTACCACTTACTGCTATTTTTACGGAGGATTAATTAAAACCGCTCAAAAAGGGCAAAACATATAAAATTTTAAGCCTCTAGCGCTTACTTTTCCTGAGATATCTTGCTTACAGACAGACACACACACACACGAACCAATGGCTAAAATTTGATATTTGGCCCTGGGGACTCAAAAACGTGTTTTAGCATTGAAAACTCGACATAGAAAATTTCAGACCAATACAATACTTTCCTACACATATAATTTCATTACCTGATCAATGACTGATACACATATAATTTGATTACCTGATCATTGATTACCTGATCAATAACTGATACACATATAATTTGATTACCTGGTCAGTGACTGATACACATATAATTTGATTACCTGGTCAGTGACTGATACACATATAATTTGATTACCTTGTCAGTGACTGATACACATATAATTTGATTACCTGATCAATGACTGATACACATATAATTTGATTACCTGGTCAGTGACTGATAGACACATAAATTGATTACCTGGACTTTCTTCAGTACTGATGACATTTTCACAAGGATCATAATACGCAGATAAAGCGTAAGCACACGAACTTTTCCGATACATTTTTGATTTACTTTCAACTTCGTATTTCCGACAAACAAAACCTCTTGGTGCAAAACAAGCATTGTAAAGGAGAGAATAATCACATCTTACTAGAAGACACTTTTCGCCTGAAAAACGAATGTTTCTCTAATTATATTAAGATGTAGGGTTGCCCTATCGAAATAAGTATATTCGAATAACCCATATTATCGGATTGTCAAATATACACGTTCTGATATATCGGTGCTATCTATTAGAGATGTCGATATTATGTGGATAATATCGAATATCGACATTCGGGTTTTGATATAATCGATATTTTATATTCTTGAATCTTCTACTAATCACGGCTAATATCCTACTTTTCAATAGTGTAGCTTGTCTAGGCTTCTCTGTATCTCACTGGGACGAATCACGGCTACTATCCTAGTTGTTAATAATATAGCTTGTCTAGACTTCTCTCTATCTCACTGGGACGAATCACGGCTACTATCCTAGTTGTTAATAGTGTAGCTGGTCGAGGCTTCTCTGTATCTCACTGGGACGAATCACGGCTACTCTCCTAGTTGTTAATAATATAGCTTGTCTAGACTTCTCTGTATCTCACTGGAACGAATCACGACTACTATCCTAGTTGTTAATAGTGTAGCTTGTTTAGGCTTCTCTGTGTCTCACTGGGATAAATCACGGTTACTATCCTAGTTGTTAATAGTGTAGCTTGTCTAGGCTTCTCTGTATCTCACTGGGACGAATCACGGCTACTCTCCTAGTTGTTAATAATATAGCTTGTCTAGTCTTCTCTGTATCCCACTGGGACGAATCACGGCTACTATCCTAGTTGTTAATAGTGTAGCTGGTCTAGGCTTCTCTTTATCTCACTGGGACGAATCACGGCTACTCTCCTAGTTGTTAATAATATAGCTTGTCTAGAATTCTCTGTATCTCACTGGGACGAATCACGACTACTATCCTAGTTGTTAATAGTGTAGCTTGTTTAGGCTTCTCTGTGTCTCACTGGTATAAATCACGGTTACTATCCTAGTTGTTAATAGTGTAGCTTGTCTAGGCTTCTCTTTATCTCACTGGGACGAATCACGGCTACTCTCCTAGTTGTTAATAATATTGCTTGTCTAGACTTCTCTGTATCTCACTGGGACGAATCACGGCTACTATCCTAGTTGTTAATAGTGTAGCTGGTCTGGGCTTCTCTGTATCACACTGGGACGAATAACGGCTACTATCCTAGTTGTTAATAGTGTAGCTTGTCTGGGCTTCTCTGTATCTCACTGGGACGAATCACGACTACTATCCTAGTTGTTAATATTATAGATTGTCTAAGCTTCTCTCTATCTCACTGGGACGAATCACGGTTACTATCCTTGTTATTACTATATCGAATCGTATAATCGAATATATCGATATAGTGCGCGACATATTTAATCAGTTTTTCATCATCATAAGGCTGGTTTGCAATAACTCGCCATGAGCTGTGAATTCTTGAAAATCCTTACGGATAATTCAGTAGCTTCTCCTTGCTTTCTGCATGGGTAATGGAAAAGATATCGTTTCCGACCCTGTCCTTAGTCGCATTTTACGACTGGCATGGGCGCCTTGGAAGTATTCTTCTTAAGTCCTCCTATCCACAGGGGACTTCTTTTAGATTATCAACTTTTTATAGAATTAGTTTTTATAGATTAATATTTTTTTAGAACGATTTTCAATTCTGCTATAATGAAATCTGCAGTGCAGACTGGAGTATAATATTTGGATATGCGGAAAAGAAAAGAGTCCATTTTAAGATCAACTCATTTAATTCCGTCAAATGCTGCCCAATTTGCCTATAGCTAGGACCAGCCCTGTGCATGCCGGTATAAACATTTTACATCGAGTACTCCCAGAAAAACTAGTGCAATAGAAAAAGTGTAAAATAACGCTATGAAACATTTTGATTTGGTGATTGTTGTCTCCGCTATCAGTAATGCTGTGGGCTGTGGTACCCGCAAACAATGTAAAGAGGCTGTCATCACTAATAGCCAGACGGTAAGTAACACCTCAGCCCGAGTCTTCAAACCATTAGACTGCTGGTTTGATTCTAGAATGGGTTAAATATGTAAGAAAAGACATGATATAGGTTGAAATAGGGAAACTTCACAAATCTGATTAAATGTCCCCACAAAGCAGCTGCATATATTAGGGTTTCATTACCGATATTTTTTTATTCGATAATAACGGAACCTTACTATCGATATATTGAATGTGTAATATCGATATAACAAATTATCGATATTATATATTCGTTCTTAAATATGAATATTTTTACCAACGTCGGTCATGTTTAGTGCTGGAATGGGAGTCTGTTTGAGAAATGAGGAAACCATGCGTTTTTTGTTCGTTTCGGGGTGCTCTCGAAATTTCAATATCGATAATATCGATATTTCATTCTCGATATAATCGATATTTTATATTGCTATTGAGACTTCGATAATATCAAAAAAAATATCAGTTTCGAAACAAAAAAAAAATATTAACTTACCTAAATCAGAGATTACGCTGCTTTGTTGCTTGTTGGCGATACTACCTTTATGGTGATTAGTAGGACTGTCGATATTTATATCGATAGTGTTGTTGAGATTTCGGGTGCATTCAGCCTCGAAAGGACGATTAAGTAGCTACTTGTAGGTGATAAGCAACCAGTGGCCGCATTGCCAAAATAAAAATAATTGATTTGGTAGATTGAAGAGATTATTAGCACATGAGGTTTTTAGTAATGCCCCTGGGCCTTACCACAAATGACTCTAATATTTTTTTTACATTACCTTTTCGTTCATCACAATCCCAACATGAAATTTCTGTGAGAGTAGCACTTTCCAGTTTCCCGTCGATTCTTCCGACTCCCATATTAGCATTAAATTGCCAATCATAGTAATCATTATTACAGGTCTGAATTACATGTTTATGGCCATTGAGTTCGAGTCCTGAAGGGTTATAATCATTAACATCAGCAAAAAGAACTTCTCTCGTCTCTTCCATGACAAGATAATTGTTCTCCTTGTTTCTTACTTTCCTTAATATTGCATCACTAGTATTTGTATAATTTTGATTGGAAAAATCTATTTCCTCGTAATAATCATCCAATGTTGCATCCTCACCAAGATCAAAAAATTGTTTTGAAATATTAAGAGTATTTTTATTTCTGATATTTTCAAAGTTTTGGACAGTTAGATTAATATTACGTCTAACCTGAGGAATATCTGTTGTCAAATGTGTTTTGAAAATGGAAGACGTATTTAATAGATTATTCGTTGTTTTAGTTTCTACAATTGTTGTGGTTGTATCATTTTCTACTACAGTTGTTTGGTCAATTTTATGCTTAGGGTATTCATCATGATCATCCTTTATATTACTTAAATTTTTGTCTAGATTATTAAAGGAACTATTTTCAATATTATTTGTGGTGTTTAACAAGTCAATTATTGCATTATTGTTTGGAACTACAGTTTCTTCTGTGTTCGTAAAGTCATTTTCATTTTTCCCTCTTACATTATTATGTTTTTTGTTGTTGATTGAATTCTTTTGAAAATGGTCTATGTTTACAGCTTCCGAAATATCATTATCATTTTCTTTCTTCAGATATTTATTTTTCTTATATTCTATCTGTGTTAGTTTTTTCTTCATGGTGGTAAGTTTGTTTTTATTGAGCATTTCTTGAAAGATATTAAATTTGTTTGTTCTATTTTTTGAATCTGTGATAACAGTATCATTAGATTCAAATAATTGCTTCAAAAAATCTTCAATATTATTTTGGTTGTTCTCAATGGATGTACCTTTTCTGTTAAAGAACTTTTTCTTTTGAACTTTGAGAGTACTATTTTCTTTTATTTTGTTTGTGCTATTATCTCTTGATCTTTTAGAATTAGATTTGTTTGAATGTATGTTGTCTACACTGGTGTCATTATCATATCTTTCATTTAATTTTTCTTTCATTTCATTTTCTTTATTAGTAACATTGTTTAGGGGATTTAATGCACCCAATACGGGTGAAATTAATTTATTCAAAATATCATTTTCATTATTTTTTATAATTTGATTCCCTCTTATTGTTGTGAAATCGTTTTCTTGGATTTCATCACTATCTATAGTCTCAAATTGTTCTATATCCATAGATCTTTTAATGAAAGTAGTTGAATTTGTTGTGAATTCTAGTTTTTTCTTTCCATTCACTACAAATACCTCTTTCATGATTTCAAGATTTTCCTTTTCGTTATTTTCTTTACTAGTTTTACCATCTATTTTAACATTACTTGTAAAATTTTCAACTTTTAATGAAATTTCCTGTTTTGTTGTATTCGTTAGACAAGATGAATTATCTTTTATGTTTGTGAAACTATTTTTATCAATTAGATCAAAAGATTTTCCAGTATTATTAATGGTGTTTGTTGTAGAATATTCTGTCACATTTTGAATCCTATTGGAATTTATGTCGATTGAGATGATACTTTCAAAAGTTAAAATCAATATTAAGTTGAACCAAATCATTTCTTGATAAATGTATTATTGTTCTACCAATTAAGTCCTGGAATATAGACGTTCTCGTTGGTCGTTGATATAGTAGACAAATATGTTATTTATTTTTTGGAGGACCGTATTATAAATTCACGTTGATTTTACTGTTGAAGTTTGACTCAGCTTTCTTCATAAACTTTACCTGTTAATAAGAGTAAGATTCATTTAATTTTTTTTTTTTAAAAAAAAAACTTTTTTTTTTGGCTAAATTTTAGTTGTTTGAATTCAGCATGTCCCGCAAAGACTGCTTCCTCCTTAACTTGATTTTTTTCAAAATCTGTTAAGCTCTAGTGATAGGAAAGAGCTAGTGGCTTTTAAACCCGGAAATGATTTTTTTCAAAATGTGTCGATTTTTAAAGTAAAAATTGTTCTACCAAAGTAATGACAGGATACAAATATTTTCTATTTCAATAAAATTCCAGATAAAATAGGAAATAACAAGTTTTTTTTTTTTAAAAAAAAAAAAAAAAAAATATCAGCAAGAAACGTGATGTGTCATCCTGTGACACATCACAAGTTTTAATAAACTCAAATACTCGAGATCGATGTTTCGGAGGAAATCAGTAATAGAAATCAATTGTTCTTCACACAGGCAACATTTCCTCCATAAATAGGTCACTTCCACCCCTCCCGCCGTTTAAAATGTAAGCACTTTTTTTTTTTAATAAAAATTGAAATCACAATCCAAAAAATTTCCATTCACCCATTTTCGTACCTACTTCCGCATATTCGGTGTCTCATTAACTCATAATAACAATGCAGCCACCGAGAGGAGCAAGCCAGCTTCATTAGGTGACGATGCTAAGACCCGTGTGAATAGAGAAATAATAACAATGTAGCCACCGAGACAAGCAAGCCAGCTTCATTAGGTGACGATGCTAAGACCCGTGTGAATAGAGCAATAATAACAATGCAGCCACCGAGAGAATCAAGCCAGCTTCATTAGGTGACGATGCTAAGCCTGTGTGAATAGAGAAATAATAACAATGCAGCCACCGAGAGAATCAAGCCAGCTTCATTAGTGACGATCCTAAGCCTGTGTGAATAGAGGAATAATAACAATGCAGCCACCGATAGAACAAGCCAGCTTCATTAGTGACGATCCTAAGCCTGTGTGAATAGAGGAATAATAACAATGCAGCCACCGAGAGGAGCAAGCCAGCTTCATTAGGTGACGATGCTAAGACCCGTGTGAATAGAGAAATAATAACAATGCAGCCACCGAGAGGAGCAAGCCAGCTTCATTAGGTGACGATGCTAAGACCCGTGTGAATAGAGCAATAATAACAATGCAGCCACCGAGAGAATCAAGCCAGCTTCATTAGTGACGATCCTAAGCCTGTGTGAATAGAGGAATAATATCAATGCAGCCACCGAGAGAAGCAATCCAGCTTCATTAGTGACGATCCTAAGCCTGTGTGAATAGAGGAATAATAACAATGCAGCCACCGGGAGAAGCAAGCCAGCTTTATTAGTGACGATCCTAAGCCTGTGTGAATAGAGAAATAATAACAATGCAGCCACCGATAGAACAAGCCAGCTTCATTACTGACGATCGTAAGCCTGTGAGAATAGAGAAATAATAACAATGCAGCCACCGAGAGAAGCAAGCCAGCTTCATTAGTGACGATCCTAAGCCTGTGTGAATAGAGAAATAATAACAATGCAGTCACCGATAGAACAAGCCAGCTTCATTACTGACGATCCTAAGCCTGTGTGAATAGAGAAATAATAACAATGCAGCCACCGAGAGGAGCAATCCAGCTTCATTAGTGACGATCCTAAGCCTGTGTGAATAGAGAAATAATAACAATGCAGCCACCGAGAGAAGCAATCCAGCTTCTTTAGTGACGATCCTAAGCCTGTGTGAATAGAGAAATAATAACAATGCAGCCACCGAGAGAAGCAGGCCAGCTTCATTAGTGACGCTCCTAAGCCTGTGTGAATAGAGGAATAATAACAATGCAGCCACCGAGAGAAGCAGGCCAGCGTCATTAGTGACGCTCCTAAGCCTGTGTGAATAGAGAAATTGAGGAGCGCGGCAGCGCTCCGCCCGCCAAGTCAAATACAATGAGCGTTGCACAAGTGATATATTACTTCACGTCACAAAGTGCACTTTTCAGGCCTCTCCACAGCCATTGAATATATTTGATAATAGGATTGGTAGATGATGAGATAAAATCAATAATTTGAAGAAAAAAGTTACGGGAATACTGAGAAAAAAACATTTCAAAATGGTCATTTTTACTGTCTTATCCTCCATCTTCTTCTTCTGCTTCTTCTTCTTCTTGGATGTTGACGGGGCTACAGCCAAATCTACCGAACCGATTTTGATGGGAGATGTCTCATTTGGTTGCATCTTGTGTAAGGGTGTGCCTTTTGATATTTTTGTGCTAAAAAAATACCCCCCACTAATCCCATTTTTCAAAAAGGTGGTTTTGAGCACTTATTTAAAATTTAAAAATCGTATAGCTTTTTATCCTAAAGTCGAATTTTAAAAAAAAAAAAAAAAAAAAACTTGCTATGTTTCATTATTACCCAAAAACCGAATTTAATAAACAAAAGCTGACAAAAAAGGTGAGGTAAGCCCATACAAAATACACTTAAATAAAGAAATATAGAAAAACGTGCAACACAAAATTAACACAGACCCCTCCAACTATAGACCTCATTCATATAAATGGCCAACAGCTTTATGTAATACTCGTGGTTCAGTGAACTATGGACCTCATTCATTTAAAGTGCCAACAGCTGAATATCAATTTACGTTTTTGTACACAATGAAACAATAATAATAATAATAATAATAATTTCATACAAGAAATTGAAGAATTGAAGTCTAATAGATAGTTGCTTAGTGAACTATGGACCTCATTCATTTAAATGGCCAACAGCTTTATGTACTACTAGTGGTTCAATGAACTATAGACCTCATTCATTTAAATGCCCAAAAGCTTTATGTACTACTAGTGGTTTAGTGAACTATAGACCTCATTCATTTAATTGGCCATCAGCTTTATGTGCTACTAGTGGTTCAGTGAAATTAACACTTATTTATTTTTTTTAAAAAAGAAGTATAACTTCTCATATTAGTAAATAAGATAACATTTTAGGTGTAGTAAAGAAAAAGCGAACAAATATGTATATGTGTTGGTGGATGAAAAATTCTTAACCAAAGTTAAGAATCTTCCAAGTAGGGTCTTAAATTATTAACTGAGATACTTTCGTACACCTATTATCTTAATATATAAATCAGAAATTTGTGTGTACCTATGAGGGGTTGTCTGTTACAATACCACAGCCCAAAAGGTAGCAGATAGCGAAAAATTGATGGGAATGGACCCCACCAAAATCATGATCTACGAACCCAGGAAAATTATCAGAACTAAAATATGTCAAGCTGTTTTCGAGTTACGGCCAAAGTTATAATTTATTCACCAAAATCGGACAGTCACGGTCCGATATCTTAAAATTTGTCGCGACAACATATCAACTCAAAGCGAAGAAGTTTTAAGTGGCACGTTAGTCCTCATTTTAGGACATTTCCTGCAAAGGTATGGCCAGCCATTCCAGAGTTACGAGTTCAAAACCGGGAACGGGTAAAATAAAATTTTGAATTTACTAAAAAGTCAGAATGGCCGTGCCCTTAAGGCGCCTGGCGAAACGTTTAAGTCTTGGATTTGAAAGGTTGAAATATACAGGCTGGACACAAACCAATACCCCCCCCCCTCGNCCCCCCCCAATTTCTTGAAAAACAAAAATAGCAATATAAATACCGTAGCGAAGCACGGGCGGAACAGCTAGTACCCAATATTATTGAGGAGCGCGATAGCGCTCAGAACGCCAAATTAATTAGCGTTGCACAGGTGATAATATATTACTTCACGTCACAAAGTGTCCTTTTAGGGTCTCTCTGGAGCCAATTGATGGGAATGGACCCCACCAAAATCATGATCTACGAACCCAGGAAAATTAT
>CM022883.1:9461379-9482346 GCA_012654025.1 Pachypsylla venusta
GTTTGTAACTTGCTCCAAAAAAAATGATAGTATCTGTCTGGTACCTTATATCAACCTAGCTCTGATGATGTACTCAGGGGAGCATGAAACTAGTCAGCTGTAAGTAATATCCTTATATGTTTTATAGTCAAGTGAATATATAGTATTTTATCAACCTAGCTCTGATGATGTACTCAGGAGAGCATGAAACTAGTCAGCTGTAATTAATATGCTTATATGTTTTATAGTCAAGTGAAGATATAGTATTTTATCAACCTAGCTCTGATGATGTACTCAGGGGAGCATGAAACTAATCAGTTGTAATTAATATCCTTATATGTTTTATAGTCAAGTGAAGATATAGTATTTTATCTACCTAGCTCTGATGATGTACTCAGGAGAGCATGAAACCAGTCAGCTGTATTTAATATCCTTATAAGTTTTATATTCAAGAGAAGATATAGTATTTTATCTGCCTTATTTTACTTGGCATGGTATCCCAATTCAACCAAAAACAATTGATTTTAACTATAATATAATTAAATTTATTACCTTTTAAATTAACTTCAATTTTCGCTAAATTTATATTTCAGTTTTCACAATGGACACAATATTATAATGATTTGTCCGGCCAGATATTATTAATTTATATATTGTCTTCTGGCTATTATTATTAAAGATAATATAACTGTGGCCAGTTCTATTCTGTTATTATTTCCTTCCAGTTTAGACGCTTTAAGGAGCATTCACACTACGCAGTGAAAGTGTCAGTTACAGTGCTCTCCGATGCCGTACCATGATCTTCACAGTGATTTGACATGAAAAATTACTGTCTGAACAGGGAGAAAATACTGACGGGTGTTAAAAAAATCACTGTGAGAGCACTGTCACTGACACTTTCACTATGTAGTGCAGATGCTCCTTTAACAGATAAGTATTTCGGAACGATTTCCTGGTTTAAAGAACTCTAAAGCCTCCAACCGATAAAGATAGATCATAAAAGAGCCCAACTTCAGATAGTTATCCAACATCGATGGAGTAGGATGAAGAGAGTCATGATGCCGGAAAGAGATGGGACGCATAGCACAGCAAACTTTGATAGATTCATAAGGATTCTCAAGTATCAACAACTCGCCATGAGTTGTTGATACTTGAGAATCTTTACGAATAGTGCAGTAGCTTCTCCTTGCTTTCTGTTTGGGTAATGGAAAAGATATCGTTTCCGACCTTTCCTTCAGTCGCCTTTTACGACTGGCATGGACTTGGGTGCCTTGGAAGTATTCTTCTTAAGTTCCCCTATCCACAGGGGACTATAGATTGATAGCGAGATTTTCGTGAAAGAAAGTTGTAAGCGTGTTATGGTCAATTCTCTTTGGGAGATCACTCAGCTTTTTTTTTGGGGGGGGGGGTCGAGGGCGAAATCTATGTGGTTACCCGATTGCTAAACGTTGCTCAACTTGAGTTATCTAACAGGAACTGGTGTATTTAACGTGTCATTGATGTTTTAAATTGAGGTAAGTAAATGTACCTCAATTTAAAAATATGTCAATATTCACTCCAATATATCACTAAGCCAAAGCTATACTATAACAATTTCCTTATAATGCTACCACTTGGCGCTATTATCACAGCTACTCAATTGTCCTCAGAAGGCTGAGTCACCCCCAAACACAACCAGACCAAGTAGAAAATTCGAAAGAACCTTTTTCAAATTTTCGACCAGTCCGGGAATCGAACCCGGAACCTCCGTGGTGCAAGCCGAGTGTGATGCGCACTCTGCCACGGAGACGTCAATTGAGGTAAGTAAATTGCTTCTGTAGATGTTCAATTAAACAAAGGAATAAAAAAAACCCGTTCGATTGCTTTAAGGAGCATTCAAACTAAGTGACAGGGCCGTGACAGTGATTCCCGTTGATCGTGAGCTCACAGTGATGCAATGTCACTGACACATGTTAGTCTAGGAAAAATATTTTTAGTTTTGCCGGGTGGATAACTTGTCGGTCACGGCACTGTTACTACTTAGTGAGAATACTTTAAGTGTCACTATTACTATTTAAACTAAAGTGTTGAGGTTGGTTTATGAAGCTTGGTGGTACTGCACCAGAAAGCTCATGCAGAAGCAAAATATTTACCATGTCTGCAGTCTGATCATATCTGGAAAGCTGTTTGGAAAAAGGGTAAATTAACAAAAAGTACATTTTGATAAATAATAGCAATTCGAAGATTTCAAAGCTGTGTAACTTTTCAAATTATCTCACTCTAATTATTCAAAAGGCGTATCTCAAACATGAGACAAAACAACATTAAAACATTGCGGATATATGGGTATTGTTACCGAATAGCTTTTTTTATTGGGTGTCTCTGGTGACAGTATGTACAATGTTATTTCGCACTCACATTGAGAACTAACACATCAGACAACCAGACAATCATTAGGTAATCTTTTTTAATCAATCCGAAACAATATAAGATCAAAACACACAGAAAGTCAGCGCAGACTGACTAAGAAAATTTAGTACAGGAGTTGATTGGTCTATTCTGAAACAATCTTTTTTTTTTTTTTTAATTTGGCTTAAGAACATCTAATGGTCATTCAATACGGGGGTTTTACCCGCCATTTGCTCGAAACTTGCAAACCAGCTACCCACATTGACCTCACCCAGCCTAGGTTGGGCCGGAAAAAAGAGCCAACGATACGTGATGTTCCCAAGCGATCACCCATCCAAGTACTGACCACGCCCGACGTTGCTTAAATTCAATGATCTGACGGGAACTGGTGCATTCAACGTGGTATCATCGTTGGCCCCCAAAACAATCTGGTTGGCCCTGTTTGTTGACAATAAAAAATGGACTCTTTATCGCGAGTAAATCATCATTATTTTAATCCTCTCTCATGGCCTTTTAAGCGATACGATAAATAAATTGCGGTTGTAACAGTTGCTTGGTTAATGTTATGTTCATTATGCTTATGCTTTAATTAGATATTTATTATTTCCTTTGTTTGGTTTACTTTTTCACAAATTGTGTCATTTTGAACAACTGTTTTCTTGTAACTAATTCTTTATAAAGCTCTGATCGATGTAGAAATGCATCAACAGGAGTCGTAGGTAGATATGGATATTCGGGAGCAAATTTACCATTTTCTTGTAAATCCAAATAATCATTCGGATTCATATCATTATTTTGTATTTCTTGAATATTTTCTTCTGATTGGTTTTCATCAATGATCTTGTTTTTATGTTCTTGAGAAGAACAATGACTATTTTCTATTATTTGTGGATCAGTTCTAACGTTTTTATGTTCATGTTCTTCACTTGTGACAAGATTTTCAATGGTTTCAATATTTTTCAGGTTTATCTCTGAGAAATCTTTTGGAGATAATCTTTTCTTTCTTAAAGTATCAACCACAATATCCCCTTTGGTTTGGTATTCAATTTTATTTTCTTCATTTGATTCCTCTTCCATCCATACAATAGATCTGGTTTGAAATAAATCATCATTAATTATGTGTGTTTCTTCCTCTTCAGTCCTTGAGTTCAAGTTTTCATCGCTAGTTATCAATGAATCATAAATCTTACTCTGATCTTCATTACTGCTTTCTATATTTTCCTTTATTTCTACAATTTCCAATTTTGCATTTATTGAACTGCTAGGCTTGTCTAAATATTGTTTTGATAATTTTTTACACAAATCTTTTTTCCATTTATCAACGATATCTTTTTTATCTTTCTCAAATTTCTTTTCTATTTGATAAATTAAATATTCATCGCTCAAGTCTTCGTCAGAAAAATCAACTCCATCTTGAAGATTATTATTTGAGGATATAGTACCTTTTAATTTGATAGTAGTGTCACAAGTAGTATTATATTCATTATGTTCGGTTGTGTCTATTGATTTCCAGATCGGAATCGACTCACTGCCTTTGTCAGAAGCACCCAAAGTTTCTTCATATTTGTTAGATTTTTCACCTTTTATATTTGGATGAATTACGTCATTAAAATTTATGTTTCCTCTTACTTTTGCGTTTATTGGATTCTCAATATTCCCTGGTTCTACATTTCTACTGATAAATCTGCCATAGCTTATTTTTTTATCTTTGTTATCATGTTTTTCAATATATTCATTTTTCCATTCAATATAATTTTGATTTGCCGGAATCATGTTTGCATCTTTCATAACTTTATAAGTTGCTTCTAACTTTGAGTTAAGTTGCAAATTGATGTTGGGATCATTTGCAATATTGACGGATGCACTAATATTTTCTCCTGATATTTTTTGGATTTTTTCACCTTGCTTTGTTGTAATACTAAGTTTATGTTCATTAGAAGATTTTAGTTTCTTAAATGGTTTTTTATATAACATTGCCTCTTTTTGGGAGGGCAAATGTGGATTTTCTTCATGCTTGTCCAATTTATTCAAGATTATGCTATCTGTAGAGTTCTTTTTTTCTCTATTATCAAAAGTAGTTTTTACATCTTTTACTTTAATAGAAATCAGTGATTTATTTGAAGGTGTTTTAGATTGATCAGTATTTTTATCAATGGTGATATGTTCGTTTATATTTGGATTAATAACATTAATAAACATTTTTCTTGGACTTGAGTTTTCTTTCGTAGAATTACTTTTACATTTTTTATGTTTGAAACTACGTCTCAAAAGAGATTCAATTTTTTGTTTTTGTTCTTTGACAATGTTCTGTATTTTTATTGATGGTTTTCTATGTAAATATTTTTCCATGTATTGTTGTTGAAGAGAAATCTCAAACTTTTTAAATAGTTTGAAAGTTGCACATTCTATTGTGGGCTTTATGAAAGTTGAATCTCGAATTGCAACATTTTCTCTAATGCTTTCATTTTCAAATTTGTTCTTTTTGCAAATAAAATCTTTTTTAAAATTTTCAATAGAATTGATTTTTTCAGAACTAATTTTACTTTTATTTTCTTGTTCAGTTTTTGTGTGTACAGTTTTAAGATTTTCGTAATTGGTATCTTTATTGTTTTGAAAAACACTATCGATCGATTCCCCTTTTACCAAAGAACTATTTAAAACAATATTGCCGAAAAGGTTTTTTCTGTTTATAGTGTCATTCTTTTTCAAATCTTCATTAATATAACCTAAATGTTCGTCGTTTTTTTCAAAGAACTGTTTTCTTTCACTAGTAAAATTTAATTTGCCAACGAATTTTTCTTCAGCCTTTTCAATAAGCTGTTCTCTGTTAATTTTTTCATCCCAATAATTCTTCCATTTTTTAATGAATTCATTTTTAATTTGATAATTTTTTTGATTTGGAATTTGAAAACCATTATGATATTTGGATAATCCTTCATCTTTATTGCATTCATTTTCAATTTCTTGTCCTACGAAAATTTCTGTTTCCTTTTCCTCCTGAGTATCAATGCCATCAGCACCCTGAACCATTACGTCATCAACCATGTTTTGCTCGGCCATTATTTGATCATTCCTAATGTCTGGTGTGTTAACCCGTAACAAAGTGTCTTCTAATATTGTATCTATTAATTTCTCATTACTAATACATTGATTTTCTTCTTGCGTTGTATCAAGCAAATGATCAATATCGTAATTTGAAACATTTATTGTTGGATTTTGAAAATGTGTTTTCAATTCTACAACACTATTTTTATCATAACTTTCTGAGTTCTTTCTTTGAACTAAACTATGACTACGAGTTAACTGTACTCTAGAAACAGGAAAATCATTTTCCAATGTCATGTCATGAAAAATATTAAGGTCCTCTTGTGTTTCATCTATAGTATCTAATGAACTTTGCAAAAATAATGCCAATGGGGATGGACTTCTTCTAATATGAATTCTATTTGATTTAATTGATGATAATTTTCCTTCATCTGAAAGATGATTGATTTCAATTAAGTTAGGTGAATTTGGACTTGATTGTTTGAAAATTTCAATAGCATCTTCATCTGATATCCCCCAGACAATTTCTTTTTCTGCAGGTCCCATTAATAAAATATCTGTCGTTTTATCTAATATGTTTAATGATAATTTATCTTCATAGAGTTTAAATGAGTTTTCTATAATTTGGTTTGTAGTATCAGCTGCGATTTCATATATTATGTCCTCTTTGTCGACATCTGTTATATTAATCGATATATTTGGTGAGGTTATACTCACTGATTGATTTTCAGTGTCATGTTCGTCTTCAATCATAAATGTTTCGTCGTCAATTGAGACATTGATTATTTTTTTATTTTTATTGTAATTTTCAACTTTATCAATATCATTTTGAAAATCTTTAAAGATTTCCTTTTTTAATTTCAAATCTAGTTTTTCCAATGCTTCTCCTAAACTTGGAGCTTGAATTATTGAATCGTAATCCAAACTTTCTGTAATATCTTCAAGAGATATTGTTTTAGAAGTATCTTGCCGTTCACAAGATTTACCAATTTCAAAACTTAGATTACTTGTGTTAGTCACTGAATCTTCTTTTTCGTCATCCAAATCGTGTTTGGTTATTATTTTAGAAACATCTAAGTTCAGTTCAATTTGATTTTTTTCTCCATCAGAAAATATTTCCAAATCTTTTTCACTATTCCTTTTCAATTCTGCTTCCAAATCTGAAAATTCTTTATTTGACGCCCATGTCAGAAAAATTGTTTGCTGACATTGTTCTTCACATGTTTCTTCCAAAAAATTTGAAGATATTAAATTTCTTACAGTTTTATCCTTATTTCTGGCTATTTTATTGATAAAAATTTCATCTTGCAACTTTTCTTGACAATTTATTGAATTTCCTTCAATAATATTTTCTTGAAATCGCTTTGTAACAGTTGGTTCTCTAAAGTGAATATCATTAACTTCGCCAATGTGGGAATCGTTTTCAAATTCGAAATTTGTATCAATAACATCCAGAATATCATTTTTATCTTTATTTTCAGTTGAATCCTGTTTCCATAATACATCTGTTTCGTTGGTTTCATCCTTTGTGTTTGTTTCACCCTGTACATTTGTTTCATTATAACATATTGATTTAAATACTATTTTGTAGTCTTCATTTGTTTGCATATTACATAAATCTCCTTGAGACTTAGTTTGCTCATAATCTTTATTCTCTCTCGAAATGTTTACTCTGTTTTCCATTATGGCTTCACTTATCTTAGTTTCAATGGCTTCATTTTGTTCGTTGCATTTCAATTCATTATTACGTATAATTTCATTTTGTTTACATTCATGTATATTTCGAATGGGGTTACTTGAGTCTTCTGGGAGATTACTTATTAATGGTAACATAAAATTATCTTCAAAATCGAAATTTTGTTCACTTTTCTCAAATTCATGTTTGATATCCGTTCGTAATGTAAAAGATTTCTCTACTTTATCGTCTGAGTTTTCCGTTTGTTCATTTTCCCTTAATTGGTTTCGCAAATTTGAATTGATTTTTCGCTTACATAAGTTGGATTCATCTTCATGTTGCCCTTTTTCATATATAAATTTTATTACCTTCACTTTAGGTTCAATTTCTTCTAAAGATTTATGCTCCCCATGATTGAAATAATTTCTTGTTAATCCTGATTCAAAATATTGTTTGGTTTTATTTATTTCCTTTTCGATTAGCTCAGATTTGGAAAATATTCCATCGCCGATCAATCTTTCTGATGTTCTATCTGAAATAGATTTTTTATTGGCTCTGGATTCTTCATCTAATTTGAGAGCTAGTTTAAGAGATTCAATTGTCTTATTATTTTGTATGTTGTGAGCAATATTTTTAGCTCTATCTGGGTCTAAACTCTCTACCTCAATTTTTTTAAAAAATAAATCATCTTTTTTTTGTGTAATATTATTTTTATCAAAATTTTTAATTAAGGTATCCAATTTGTATGAGGATATTGTTTTATTGTCCTCTTTCGAATTATTTTCTACCCTGGCGGCATGTTTTCCCTCAAAAGCTTGATCAACATTCTTTGATTTGTCGTATGCTATAATATCATTAAAAATATATATTTTATCCATTAACGCTGGTGAAGGAGCTCGTTTTATACTTTCACATTTATCTCTAGATATAATCTCGAAATTTTCTCCTGCGTTTTGTTGTGTACATATTTCTGTTTTATCAAATATATCCTTTATTCTTTTAATCTTAAAATCTAAAGCTGAAATTTTGGCATTATTTTTTAAATTATCTCTAAATTTAATTTCAGTTTGTGGTGAGATAATGTTAGAATTTTCTAATTCTTTTTTGATAGATTTTACTTTACATTCTAATCCACCAACAATATCTGTGGAACTATTTAAATTGTTCACAGACTTTGGATTTACATACGCATTTGAGCTCGTTATTTGCTCGAAGTATTTTTTTTTAATGAGAAATTTAGTATTTTTTGAATTTACTTTCGCTTTTGTTTGAACGAAAGAGTCATTTGTTTTATTTTGTGAAATGGTATGTTTTGTCAATGTTTCTTTATATTCCTCACTGTTTTGTGGTAGTGACATATCAAAAACTACAGAATTATTATCAGAAATAGATTCATCTCGCACAAAGACTTCAATTTTTTCCGCAGATTCCCCAACCAGAGTTTCAGCGATCTGCGTTTCAATTTTAATTTTAGAAGATACTGGTGTCCTGAACGGAGGTTCAACAGACAATAGTTCTGTAACTACATCTTTGCCTGAAATTGATTCGTCGAACTGCATTTGGAGAGGCGTCGCCTCTGTGAGTACATTTCCTATGATCGGTTTCATGGACCATTCATTGCCTGCTATCATATGTCCTGGGCGCTCTAATTTATGTATCATCGTGGGTTCTGAACTCAATATTATATTGTCTGAATATGTTCTGAGCACTTTATTATCATATTTAGAATCAGTGGACTTATTAACATTTACTGAAAGCTTAACAGGATCGCACGCATTGATTTTTGGTAACAGAGATGCTGTGTTAATGTCTATGGACTCAATAAACACAGATCCTTTATCTATGTACTTTGTATTATCGACTACGGACTCAATAAGAGTTGATCTATCAACTAAAAATTCTAAAGGCACTCTTTTAACATCTTGAAGTTCATTATAAACTTTGTTGTCTACATCTTCTTCAGATGTCAACTCATCAACCACATGTTCCAATAGCTGTTGGTAATTTTCTGAATGCGCAACTTGACAGTCATAGCAAACTGCAACTAATAACTTATCCTCAAGGATCTCCCCGTATCCCTCGAACACGCAATTTTTAGCCTCCAAATCATCAGTCAGGGTTTCCATTTGTTCATGTTTGTTTGATACTTCAATTTTATTGTTAAGAAGATAATCAATTGATTCAAAGTCTGTGGATGATGAATAAGTTAAATTTCTATTTTCTGAAGTATCATTCACATAAACTTGTTCATAATTTTTGATAGTCATTAAATCACTCTGATCAATAACATAAGGCATACAAGATCCATTAGCACAACTTTCGTTGCTTAATCTTTTGTTTACTGCATTCATGACATATTCATTTTCAATATTTTCTGAATCCTTGAATTTATCATCCAAATTATTTGCACAAATAATAAATTTCGGTTTTCTGGGAATATCCCTATCTGTTTGAAGTGTACTAGGTGAATATTCCGGATTCTCTACTTTATGGATTGTTCCAAACAGTTTCTTATCTTTATCAGATTCACACACATACTCAAGAACAAATGCTTTTTCAGATACCGTTTCAACGGTGGACGGTACAAGAACAGTATTATCTACTACCACCTTATTATTATAAACTTGAGAATCAACCAATAGGGCTTCATTAACTACAGAATCACACAACACAGATAACTCAACTGTCCCTGACTCCTTCAATAAATTTTCGGAAATGGCATGTTGCTCAATGGAGACTGGTTCCCCAGCAGAAGTCTCATCTGGCAATGCCTCCATTGGAAAAGTTTCAATAGACACAGATTCATCAGAAGTGCACTGGTCTGTCCTTGTCTCCTCCAGGAAAGTCTCAATAATCACCGGGTCCTTACCAGGAGCCTGGTCTATCATTGCCTCCATTGGAAAAGGCTCTATAGTCACATGCTCCTCAGAAGGAGCCTGGTCTTTCTTTGCCATCTTTGTGAAAGTCTCAATAGACACAGATTCATAAGAAGAAGACTGCCTCAATAGACACAGACCTGTCATTTCCTCTTTTGTAAAAGTCTCAATAGACAGCGGATCCTCTGCAGGAGCTTGGTGTGTCATTGCCTCCATTTGAAATTTCTCAATAGACACAAATTCATCAGAAGGAGCATGGTCTGTTGCTGCATCCTTTGGCAAAGTCTCAAAAGACACAAATTCATCAGAAGGAGTATTATCTGTTACTGCACCCTTTGGAAATATCTCAATAGACACAGGTTCTTCAGCGGGAGCCTGGTATGTCAATGATTCCTTAGTATAAATCTCCAAAGATACAGGTTCCTTGGCAGGAACCTGATCTGTCATTGCCTCAATTGGAAAAGTCTTATTAGTCACAGGCTCCTCAGAAGGAGACTGGTCTCTCTTTGCTTCCTTTAGAAAAGTGTCCATACATGCAGATTCAATCGAAGAAGCCTGTTTCAATTGCCACAGATCTGGAATTGCCTCCTTTGGAAAAGTTTCAATTGTTGCAGGCTCCCCGAAAGGGGCCTGATCTGTCATCGCCTCCTTTAGGAAAGTATTGATAGTTAGAGATTGCTCAGCGGGAGCCTGATTAAACATAGTTTCTTTTGGCTTCCTCAAAACTTTAGTCTCTGATGTATCAAGAGATACATCAGATTCCTCGGTAGTAGCTGGGCCTGTCATTTTTTCTTTTGTGATAATCTCAGGCACAAGCGAAGCTCGATCTGTTACTGATTCTTTTAGAGCAGGCTCCTCATGCGGAACCCGATCTATTATAGATTTTTTTTGGATAATTTCAGTTTCCTCAGCAGTCTGAGACTGATCTGTCACTGTTTCGTTTAGAACAATCTGAGGTTTTACAACAGGTATGTGTTCTCCAGCGGAAACCTTCAGTGGTTCAGTGGGAACAATCTCAAAAAAGACACATTCTGCAGCAGGAGTTTGATATTTCACTGTTTCTTTTAGGGAAATATCGACATCCCCAGCAGGAGCCTGATCCGTTATTGATTCTTTTAGATTAATCTTAATTTCCTCAGCGGGACTGCAATATTTCACTGATTCTTCTTGGACAATTTCGGATTTCTCAGCAGGAGCCTGATCCGTCACTAATTCTTTTAGAACAAAGTCGGTCTTCTCAGCCGGAGGCTGATATGTCAGTGCTTCCATTAGGGCAATCTCAAGTTCCTCAGCCAGAACCTGATCTGTAACTGATTCATTTAGAACAATCTCGGGTTCCTCAGCTGGAGCCTGATCTGCCGCTGATTCTTTAAGAACATGCTTAAGTTCCTCAGCAGGAGCCCAATCTGTCACCGATTCTTTTAGTACAAACTCGGTCTTCCCAGGCGGAGTCTGATATGTCAATGATTCCATTCGGACAATCTCAAGTCCCTTAGCCAGAAACTGATCTGTTACTGGTTCTTTTAGAAAAATCTCGGCCTCCTCAGCAGGAGCCTGATCCGTTATTGATTCTTTTAGATTAATCTTAATTTCCTCAGCGGGACTGCAATATGTCACTGATTCTTCTTGGACAATCTCGGATTTCTCAGCAGGAGCCTGATCCGTCACTAATTCTTTTAGAACAAAGTCGGTCTTCTCAGCCGGAGGCTGATATGTCAGTGCTTCCATTAGGGCAATCTCAAGTTCCTCAGCCAGAACCTGATCTGTAACTGATTCATTTAGAACAATCTCGGGTTCATCAGCTGGAGCCTGATCTACCGCTGATTCTTTAAGAACATGCTTAAGTTCCTCAGCAGGAGCCCAATCTGTCACCGATTCTTTTAGTACAAACTCGGTCTTCCCAGCCGGGGACTGATATGCCAATGATTCCATTAGGACAATCTCAAGTCCCTCAGCCAGAACCTGATCTGTAACTGATTCATTTAGAACAATCTCGGGTTCCTCAGCTGGAGCCTGATCTGCCGCTGATTCTTTAAGAACAAGCTTAAGTTCCTCAGCAGGAGCCCAATCTGTCACCGATTCTTTTAGTACAAACTCGGTCTTCCCAGGCGGAGCCTGATATGTCAATGATTCCATTAGGACAATCTCAAGTCCCTCAGCCAGAAACTGATCTGTTACTGATTCTTTTAGAAAAATCTCGGCCTCCTCAGCAGGAGCTTGATCTGTCACTGATTCTTTTAGTACAATCTCAAGTTCCTCAGCCGGAACCTGATCTGTCACTGATTCTTTTAGAAAAAACTCGGTCTTCTCAGCCGGAGCATGATATGTCAATGATTCCATTAGGACACTCTCGAGATCCTCAGCCAGAACATGATCTGTCATTGATTCTTTTAGAACAATCTCGGGTTCCTCAGCTGGAGCCTGATCTGTCGCTGATTCTTTTAGAACAATCTCGGGTTCCTCAGCTGGAGCCTGAGTTGTCACCGATTCTTTTAAAACAATCTCGATCTTCTCGGCCGGAGCCTGATATGTCACAGATTTTTTCACAACAACATTGGGTTCCTCATCAGGAGCCCGAGCCCACACTGATTCTTTTACATCAATCTCAAGTTCCTCAGCCGGAGACTGATTTGTCACTGACTCCTTTAGATTAATCTCAAGTTCCTCAGCTAGAGCTCGATCTGTCACAGATTCTTTGAGAACATTCTCAGGTTCCTCAGCAAGAGCTTCATCTGTAGCTGATTCTTTTAGACCGATCACAGATTCTTCTGCGGGAGTCTGATCTGTCACCAATTCATTTGAAATAACCGTAGTCTTTACTGTTACTGATTCCATAGCAATCATTTCAGAGTTTTCAGCAGCAGAATTTAACTTTATTGATTCCTTTGAATCATCCTTAGTAGACACCTTATTTATTATTAATTGCTTTACATCAGTAGTAGTATTATCTATCTTTAAGTCCTCAGTAATCGATCTTTCAAAAGCTGTCACTACTATGTCAGGTTTCCCAAAACAATTCTCTACAGATACAAATTTTTCGGCAACATTCTTTTCTGGAAGAATACCATTGAGTTTACTTTCATCATGTATAGACTTATCATGGGTTATTATACTGATATCCGCAATTTGCGCTGATTTGTCTATCGTTATCGTATTAAACGTTGATTCATTTGTTGGAATCTCAATATTTTCCGCATCCCCTATGATAGTATGAGAACTATTTGTTCTATCTTTCACGAAGACTCCAGTTCCCTCTATGCGAAAGTTTCCTATTTGTTTCAAATTTCTTTCATCCGGTTCAGCATTACATTTCATTTTTACATGTTGATTTTCAAAAACTTTTGCTAAAGTTTTCACAAGTGTTTGATTCATGTTGCTGTCCTGGGCTTGGTCCTTTTTGATTTTGCAAGAAATTTCAGCTTTACTTTCAGAAAAATGATTGATCGGAAGCTCTCTTTTGCAATGCTTTTCTATTCCACCTGTAATTGATATAAATGATAGATTGTCAAAAATGAAAATTCAGAGATCCGAATCGGATAAACCCATAATTTTTAACTAATATTATAAGAATTATACAGGTTACACTTATTTTATGATTAAGATCCATGAGGTTTTTCAAAATATTTATATATTTTTTAAAGGATTTAAAAATATCAATGCCAAACTGATAGTAAATCAGTTTGGCAGGAGAGATTAATTTACCAGTATAAGGAGATTCCTCCAGATTTACATTTTCGGAAGTGGCAAAGGTTATTTAAAAGAACTACATAAAGCGTGTTTTACTTACTTACATAAATGTTTTATTACATTAGTCTTTACATTTTCAACCATATCTTTTTCCTCAAGACTACTTTGGTTGCATTTTTTGATAACTTTTTCTTCTTCAAGAAGATGCTTATCAACAGGAATTTCATACTTTCCAATTAGCTGATTTACTAGACCCTTCGGTATTTTTGAATCTTTTATTTCTGACATCAAGTTTTTACTACATGTTGCTTCCTTTAATTCATCTTTTAAATTACCTTTTAATATCTTTGAATCCGAATATTTGACCGTCAATTCATTATTTGAAATAATATTCGATTTGTCATTCAAATGATCCCGAGATATTTTTGACTGTAACAGTTCTTTACTTTTGAAATTATTGCCAGACATTTTTAGATCTTCCTCCAAATGAACTTCTCGTTTTATTTTATTCTTGTCTATAAGATTTCCTTCAGTTTTATTATCATTTTTCGTTATTGTATCCATAGGTGCCTCAATCTCTACTACAGGTGAGACTTGAATCGCCTTGATTGATCTTTTGATTTTATCATCAGTTTGGCAATCAATTTCCACACTTTCCTTTGAATTCTCTGCATTTGGTCCAACAACTGAATCGTTTTCAAAATTCAGATCGGAAATAACTTTGGATAACAATTGTAAATCGGTTTCATTGGGAATAAACTTGCAAATTACTGAATCAGAAGATTTGTTCAAAATGTGGCAATCAATATTTGATAACTGTACATCATTAATATCTTCAACAAGTTTTGTTTCTTCATCCATAGCGATTTTGTTCTTAGGTGGTTCAATTTCAGTTTTTTCTGTAGTTTCTGCAACTGATCTCTTAAAATTATCACAAATATTTTCAGTTTGTGTGGAGATAGTATTATTTTGTGAACTTGTATATTTACATATTTCTATGTTCATTTGAATATTGGTCCTGTCAATACTTTCATTAGGATAGTTTAAAAATATTCGTTTACCTTTATTAATGTCAGATTTGTTTATTTTGATGTTTACTTTTGTTTCATCAGGTAGAGACGGAAATTTCCCAAGTTGCATATTTGAACGAAAATCTGATGAAATAATCATTGATTTTTCGAGACCATCTTTCATATTTGAAATTATATGCTCAGCAAGTTCATTATTTGTTTTCTGAGAGTAAAAGTTTTCTTCTCTTTCCTTCATTATGTGACCAATTTGAGCTGTGTTATTAACTTTATGAATGGACATGCTTTCCAAATAATTATTTTCATTTTCTTTATTAAGTAATACATCTACCTTTTGAATAATTTCAGTGTTTTTTTCTTGATGGTCAATTTCTGAATCTGAAATATGAAGAGTCTCTTGAAAACTGCTCATCCCCTTTTCTCTTTCTCCTACTATTCGTTCCTCTTCAAGAAAATTATCTTTTCCATTGTTTTCCTTCTCTAGGTCTACCTGAATCTCTTTGTCTTTTAAGTCAATTATATTTCTAATTTTCAAATCTTTTTCATTATAATCCTCAGAATTTAATGCATAGAATCTCAAATAATCTTCATTCTTCTTTTCTTCTTTTTCATTTTGATTATGATGATAAATTTTTAAATTATTTTTATTCAAATTAGGATTACTACAATGAAAATTAGTTTCTTTGATATGTAAATTATTCGTTTGTTCTACTTTTTCTTTTTCTATCTGTTCCTCATTAGCATCTTCTTTACAAAATTTTTCATTTAAAATATTGTAATTTGAATAATTCTCTCTTTTTTTTCTTTGGTCATATGTTCTTTTCAAACAATGTTTTTTATCACTGAGCTTCCTTTCTGTTCCATCAATTTTTTCTTTATTTGTTATATGAGAAGCTTCCTCTTCATCCTGATCATTAAATTCAATACTCAGGTCCACAGTTTTACATAGATCTACTGTCATTTTTGTACCAATCTCTTCAAACATAAACACTTCATTTTCAATTGAAGATTTTAAACCTTCAGTATTTATATTAGTTACCTTATTTTTTGTAATTTCGACACAGTCTTTCTGATTTGACATTGTTCCTGATTTAGAATAAGGAATATCTATTTTTGAAATAATAATCATTTTTGTTTCATTTTCTTTGAAATTGGTATCATCGCCGGAAAATTCTAAACTCATAGTGTCATAAAGATTTTTTTCTGCACATTCGGTTTCATATGTTTTAATGTCATTTGCATTGATTTCAGTAAACGATCGGTTCTGTAAATTGTTCTTTATTAAAGCACTATTTTCCAAGCCATTATTCTGCTGTTCATAGCGCTTTTTAGAATTACCTCTTTGCTGAAATTTTTCTCGAGCTTTTTTAGCCCTCAAAATATCTTTGTTGCTAATAATTTTACCTTTATTTTCTCCATTTAGCGTATCATTATTTTCCCTTTTATTTCCGGATTCGCCTGCTTGTGTTTCAATTTCTTCTTCTTTACTCGATTTTTCTATATCAGAATCAAAAATAATAGGACACGTTTTATTTTTGGTTTGACTGGTTTCTATTTTCGTTTCGTCCTTTGCATCTGAATCTAATTTTTCCATTTTATTATTCTCGCCTTGTTCCAATTCAACATCAATTGTTGCCATATTTTCTTTTATTAATTTTATAATAGTATTATATTTATCATTTAGATTTGAATGCATCAATGAAAAATACTCATTTATTAAATAAATCTGATCTTCGGACTTCTTCTTTTCTCTTCGTTTATTTTTTTCTCTTAAGTTTTGAATATCTCGATCATATCTATCTAATAATTCAAGCTTACTTCTTATATCACTTAGTATATTTAATAGTTCGTTTGTTTTCACGGTTTTTATTATAAAATCTAAATTTAAACCAATATGAAATAGTTCTTGATTATTGGTAATGATATATCGATATTTTCTTGCAATCGAATGAGAGCTTGTGAGACTTCTTTGTTTATTTCGTCTTCTATACGTTGATTTATCATTCACATCAAAAGAATCAAAAATGGTTGAAATTGTATTTACTTTTGCGAGTATCGCTCGTAAATGTTTTTTGTTTGGATTAAATTCTAAATCCAAAGATGTTTGGAAAGACTTGTTAAGTTCTCCAGCATAATTTCTATCTTGTGATGATACGAACAAATCATTTTCATTTTTTGTTTTCTCCTGACCTTTTTTTGAAAAGATTTCATGTAGAATCGGCTCATTTGGACCATTCTTATTCACTTGATTGTCAACGCTCTTCACAATTTTCTCATCTTGTACTATGTCACTATGGGTGGTAAGATTTTCCCCTAAATTATCTACTTTTTCTTTATTTATATCAATATTATTGTTGTTGTTATTATTACAACCAACTGTTAGTTCAATATTATTATTTTCAGTTTTATTTTCTACAGCAGTTGGTTCCTCTAATGAAGTAGATTTCTTTTTCAAACATTTTTTATCATATTTCTTCCTATTCAGATCATTTTTCATTGCATCTTCGTCATTTACGATATCAATTGCAGGACTTCTCAATTGAAATAGTTTTGGTAATGTTCTCATTTTACTTTTAATTTTCTTGTTTTTATCAGGTGAGTCTATCCATTCATTTTGATTATCTGAATCTGTTTGGATAGGTTTCCTACTAGTTTGCCCTTCAGAATAGTCTTCAACGTTGAGTAAGAATGGAGAGCCAGGAATATTGTAACCATAATATGTAATCCGAATTTCATATTTTCCTGAAAACAAAAATATTTGTATGATGGAGTTTCCACTAAGAACATTGTAGATAAAGCATAAAATATTAATAAAACATACATAAAGATAATACAGAGACTTTTAATAATCTAAGTACCTTTGTTAAGCTGTATTATATAGAAGTTTGGACCAGAACGATTACTAATCTCTCCTAAAGCTATGTTATAACACTATGCTCAAGGTATATTATAGTTTGAACCAAAACGATTAAAGGTATGCTATAACATGCCTTTAGGAGAGGTTAATGATCGTTCTGCCTCAAACGTCTATACAACTTAACAAAGAGGGAAAACTAACAAGAGAGGACATTCTCAACAAAACATTGGGAAAGAACGATGGGCCACCCCACCTGAAAATGTTGTCCTTAGAATTTAGAAGAAGAAGACGCCATATTAAAAATATCATGGGTGGAGAACACCATAGACTTGACAGGTTTAACAAGAAAGAGGACATTCTCAACAAACCATTGACCCTTGAATAAAAAAGATTGGGACAGAACGATGGTGGCCCGCCTCACCTTAAGATGTTCTTATAAGAAGACCACATAATATAAACATCATTGAGTATCTCCACATGACTACTGATATCATGGATAGACAATAGCATAAAGTGAACAGGATTACTATGAAAAGAGAACATTGGACGAGAACGAATGTCAAAGATCACCCTGCAAAAGGCTGGAAAATTTTAATTTTTATGAAACTGAATCGACTCTAACAAAGAATTGTTTTAAAATTTGAAAAAAAAAAATCTTTTCATGATCTTTTATTCTGTTTGGTGTTTTTATAAATTAAACTTGAATAATAAAGGAATTAGGTTCGGTACCCGTTATATGTGACAGGGAGTCACGTCATGCTTTTAGGACCAAGTAGGTTCCATGTCGATTATAATTTGCCCCCCCCCCAACTGGCAATCTATATCCGCGCCTGTTCTCAATTATATTATTTAAATATGAATGAATCTTTGTTTCTTTATCTTTCTCAGTACATTATATCATACGGTTGATAGTGTCTTACCTTTGTTCTTGCATTCATAAGTTACATTAACATATTCACTATTTCCTCTATATTGCATTACTATGTCTTTGTTCATATTATTTCTATTAAACAGTTCAGTATCAATCATATGACTACTAATATTTACAAAATTATAATTACTTTCATTATTAATTTCAATAATTAAATTATTTAATTCCAAACTTAAATCCTTACAATAAATATAAAATGAATTTTTTCGATTTATTTTTCCATAAATTAATCCAATACCACGAGCAATAAAATCTTGTGATTTTAATTGATTTATTGATATTATATTTACAGAGGAGTCTTGTGATTTCGATGCATCACTTTTAATAGTGTTTTCAGAATTCATGGTGTCAGGAGATTTAAAATCTGAAAGAGATTGAGAAAAGTAATATGCATTAGATTTTAAGGTGAATTGCAGCTTACAATATACAGAGGTATATTTTTGGTTCAACAGTGCTTCTTTGAAATCACTAGGAAACCCAATATCCCCTCAAATTTTTAATATTTTACATCCCAAGGTACAAAATAAAGCGAGTGGGAATTTTATCAATTAAAGACGGCAGATTTCAATGAATTTTTGTATGCAGGTCCTAGTACAGGTCATCAAAGCGTTACTGTCAATGATATACGAGAGGTTCATCTATACTTATAAGACACAAAGCCCAGTTGGTATACTGACTCACTGATCATCAACATAACTCCTGGATGGCTAAGTCCAGAAACTTAAAATTTGGACCACAAATTCCTTTCAATATGTAGGTGCGTAATAAGAAAGGTAAAAATCAAAGGTTGAAGTGGAAGAAATCTACCGCCAAGAATGACGCTTTTTAGCGTTTTTTTTTTTTTTCAATTTTTTTTCTGGGAAAACTAAAAATGACCGAGAACTGATCCCCCAGAATAGTATATAAGGACTACTTCAGAAATATAAAAATTGGAACATTCCGGTTTCTCCCCTATTTATGGCCGGTTTTCACGACGGAAAAATCGGAATTGAGAAGTACCACTTCAGGATGAGTGAGAAAGTTGGAATTCTATAAAAAGGTATTCCGTGTACAAAAAGTAATATCCTTGAGTAAAAGAATGAATTTTCCGGATAGGAGCCATGCTCACCTTGCAGGTCGGCTCCACCAAAAATCCATAATTGGGAAGTAACACATCAGGACAAGTGAGAAAACTAAAATTTAATACGAAGTTGTTCCGCAGAACAAAAAGTAATATCATTGAGGACAGTGGCACGTTGAATACACCAGTTCCCGTTAGATCACTGAAATTAACCAACGTCCAGGGAGATTGTACAACGTTGGTTCGCGCCCTCGTGATGCTGCTATTTTTCTGGCCCAAACCAGGCTGGGTGAGGTCAATGTGGCTAGCTGGTTTGCAAGTTTCCAGCGAATGGAGGGTAAAAACACCGTCTTGAATGACCAAAAGATGTTAAAGAGACGTTAAGCCAAATTAAAAAAAAAAATCATTGAGTAAAATATTAAATTTTCTAAATAGGAGCCGTGCTCACTATGGTGGTTGGTTCCACTAAAAGTTCAAACTTGAGGAGCTTTAATGTCGCAATCAAGGAATTGTTGGTGAATTTCGTAACCGTAGCGAAGCGCAGGCGAGCGGCTAGTAAATCTATAAAATAGCTATAATCACAATTTCTTAGACGTGCCTATACTGATTTCCAATTCAGATAAATTTTCATATGAACAATCAATGAGATCCTGTTTTTCTTGCTCGTAAAGACGATAAAGGGATTGATTTTCTTTGATCTTTTGTCGAACCAGACACAAATACTCTATCAGTATATCTTCAAGTTGGGTTCTTGTAAACTTTTGCTCAAGAATATCGATTTTGGAAAGGACCTGTAAAAATAAAAAACACCATCATTATCAATAGACATCTGTGGATCCATGTCAGTTGAAATGATTAAAATAATTTTGCAGTCTCTAAGAAGCCCGAGTTTTGACTCTAACCAGAAATAAAGAATTTTCTTGAAAAATATTTTTTTAGGGTGACTGAAAAAAACACATACAGTCTTCTTGCGGTATCTAATTTATGTATGTATGAACCCCCAAAAAATTTTCTGGAAACGTCAAGAAAATGTTCCCACAAAAAAATGGTTTTTTTTTAAAGGAAGACACAGGGGGTCATATTATATGAGTACCAAATTCACTTGAAAATAAATGATTTAATCTTTAAAAAAAAGGTGATATCATATAACTGCCAAGTTCATGTTACCTCAAAACTATTCGCCTACAAGCGACGTGATATCATATGAGTGCCAAGTTCATGTCACCTCAAAACTATTCGCCTACAAGAGACGTGATATCATATGAGTGCCAGGTTCATGTCACCTCAAAACTATTCGCCTACAAGCGACGTGATATCATATGAGTGCCAGGTTCATATCACCTCAAAACTATTCGCCTACAAGCGACGTGATATCATATGAGTGCCAGGTTCATATCACCTCAAAACTATTCGCCTACAAGCGACGTGATATCATATGAGT
>CM022883.1:9484800-9496901 GCA_012654025.1 Pachypsylla venusta
AGCAAATATAAGTCGAGATATTCGTGAAAATGTGAAGAAAAACGTTTTTTCGCATAACTTTGCAAAGAAAGTTTGCACGCTAATGCAAATTCAGATTTAACATCCCTTAATGGTTCTCTATCGAATTTCATTTGATTCGAAATTCGTGTATGGTAACGCAAACTAAGGGCATTTTCGATGACCATTCTACTGGACTAAAAGGGTTCTGATCGGATGAGGCCTTTCTGGTGAGGTTGTATCCGATTAGCCTGGCGTGTACAAATGAATTTTCTTTAAAAAAAGATTATAAAAAGGAGATTATAAAAATGGTACAGGAATGTAAAATATGTAAAGAGCTGATTTTTAACATCAAAATATTCTATGAAATTGTTCTAACTAGTTCATAGTTTTCTAACCTGATGACGAATCCACCGTCTCAACCAACTGAACTACTGAGGCTGTGGACTCAAAGGACCCCACCAAATGTCTAACGAAAGTTAGGAAACTATAAACTGCAATCTGATGTTTTATTTTAGAAAGGAAGTTCAAAAAATACATTTCTGAAGTGAAAGAAAGATGTAATGGTAAGAGATTGAAAAAGGGGTGACTGGGTGCTGTAAGGGTAACAAGATATGAGAAAGGGGTGACTGAGGGTAAGATGGAGAAGAAGATAAGAAGTGGGTAGAGAAGTTTCTTTTCTTGTTAAAAAGG
Organism: Pachypsylla venusta; assembly: GCA_012654025.1. Classification (NCBI taxonomy): domain Eukaryota; kingdom Metazoa; phylum Arthropoda; class Insecta; order Hemiptera; family Aphalaridae; genus Pachypsylla; species Pachypsylla venusta. Next base: position 9,485,491 of record CM022883.1, read on the forward strand.
ATTTTCTGTGTTTGACATTTAGGAGTGTTGGAAAACTCAAAAATCAGCTTAATGTTATTTGAAAAGGTACGACAAATTGCTTTTCTAAATTAATACAGGATGCCAGAGATGTTGGGAGAGTACGGAGTAGAGTCGTTAGACGTATGTATCGTAGCACAAACAGCCAGGGAAGTTGGGAGAGTACGGAGTAGAGTCGTTAGACGTATGTATCGTAGCACAAACAGCCGGGGAAGTTGGGAGGGTACGGAGTAGAGTCGTTCGACGTATGATTGTGGAACAAACAGCCAGGGAAGTTGGGAGAGTACGGAGTAGAGTCGTTCGACGTATGTATCGTAGAACAAACAGCCAGGGAAGTTGGGAGAGTACGGAGTAGAGTCGTTAGACGTATGTATTGTGGAATAAACAGCCAGGGAAGTTGGGAGAGTACGGAGTAGAGTCGTTAGACGTATGTATCGTAGCACAAACAGCCAGGGAAGTTGGGAGGGTACGGAGTAGAGTCGTTAGACGTATGTAACCTAGCTGAAACAGATGTTTAAATGGAAATCGCGGAGTTCAAACTGTAAAATATTTGGTGGAATTCCAACATCAAGAGGAAAGTGGATATAAAATATATATTCCAGTCACATGAAAAACAAGCTAGAGATACCGTGCCAGGAAAGAGTTACAGTTAAAGTTAGGAGACACCGAGACACAGAAGAAAAGGTGTGGCATGGTAGAATTAAGAAAAGCAACGCCGAACACAAATAGAATTGGGAAAGGGTGAAGTTAAAGAAGAAGAAGTCGTACCAACAATAATGATGGTATATTGTGCCCACACCATCTAAGGCAGACACCAATCCAAAGCTACTCTCACACCTATGTAACACATTCCATTATTTTCGTTCTAAAGTTTATTCTCCGTTTACACCATCTGAGGAAGACAACAAACCAAAGATACTCTCTCACACTTATGTAGCACATTCCATTATTTTCGTTCTAAAGTTTATTCTCCGTTTACACCATCTGAGGAAGACAACAAACCAAAGATACTCTCCCACACCTATGTAGCACATTCCATTATTTTCGTTCTAAGGTTTATTCTCCGTTTACACCATCTGAGGAAGACAACAAACCAAAGCTACTCTCACACCTATGTAGCACATTCCATTATTTTCGTTCTAAAGTTTATTCTCCGTTCACACCACTGAGGAAGACAACAAACCAAAGCTACTCTCACACCTATGTAGCACATTCCATTATTTTCGTTCTAAAGTTTATTCTCCGTTCACACCACTGAGGAAGACAACAATCCAAAGCTACTCTCACACCTATGTAGCACATTCCATTATTTTCGTTCTAAAGTTTATTCTCCGTTCACACCACTGAGGAAGACAACAAACCAAAGCCACTCTCACACCTATGTAGCACATTCCATTATTTTCGTTCTAAAGTTTATTCTCCGTTCACACCACTGAGGAAGACACCAATCCAAAGCCACTCTCACACCTATGTAGCACATTCCATTATTTTCGTTCTAAAGTTTATTCTCCGTTCACACCACTGAGGAAGACACCAATCCAAAGCTACTCTCACACCTATGTAGCACATTCCATTATTTTCGTTCTAAAGTTTATTCTCCGTTCACACCACTGAGGGAGACAACAAACCAAAGCCACTCTCACACCTATTCTATTTAGCACTTTCCATTAAGATTGTTTATTTTCCTTCCAGTGTTAATTCACCGTGAGCGAAGGATCTGAAGACATTTTTAAAGTTAAAAAAAATTTATATTCAGAAATGTTGATTTTTTTTATATAAAAAAATGGAGAAAAATAAAGAAAAGCTATATTGTTAGTTATGACAATTTTTCAAAGCTAAAAAAAATCAGTAAAAAGTTTTGCGATGTGCAGTTCAAGAGTGAACTCCATGTCTTGAGCTTAACAGAAAGCTCATAAAAACAGTTCACTTCGTTATATACCACAGAAAAGTTCATCTTAGTGTACGAGTATTTAACGAAACACATCTACTTATAAATCGAAAAGCCCCGTTGGCATACTGACAGAGATGGTTAAACATAGAAATTTGACAGAATTTTTTTTTTCTGTCTTTTACTATGAAGGTACCCACACGTAATGGTATACTGACTGACAAGTCAGATAAACTAAACGTAGTTCAGACATGATTAGACGTTGAAATTTGACACCAAATTTTTCTTTTACTATGAAAGTACCCACGTAAAAAAAAAAATGAAGTTGAACTGAAAGCGAGTTATAGCCCAAAAAATAACTGGAATGGACTTCCCCTATATCATACCCAAAACGTCCGGCGAACTGCGATGTTGTGTTTATTAGCTAGTATTATTAAAATTAAAACAAAAATTTAAATGTTTAATTCAAGGGGTAAGAATTAGAAATGAAAATACCTCAAACACAGTATGTAGGGCAAAAAACGAGCGAACTTACCCCTTTCGCCTTGTAAAACTACAAGTTTTTATATAACATGAATTAATTTATAGTGTACCAAGTGTGCGCCCCCCCCCCCTAAATTTTTGAAAAGGTTTGATTTTTCCTATAATGCCTACTTATATGGTAAAACTCCCTTTACATGATCCCCCCTCCCCCNCCCCATCCCGAAATAAAATCCTGGATACAGGCCTCAGACATAGAGTTTAAAATTGAATGTAGAGACCAATTCTCTATTCTTTTGTTGGATGGTTTACGAGTAGAAGTTATCGCACTTTACTCTCATCGCACACATCAAAACAGTTCGTTTTGAACTAAAGGCCTTATCGTTCTTTCTTCTCATCGCACACATCAAAACAGTTCGTTTTGAACTAAAGGCCTTATCGTTCTTTCCTCTCATCGCACACATCAAAACAGTTCGTTTTGAACTAAAGGCCGTATCGTTCTTTCTTCTCATCGCACACATCAAAACAGTTCGTTTTGAGCTAAAGGCCTTATCGTTCTTTCCTCTCATCGCACACATCAAAACAGTTCGTTTTGAACTAAAGGCCGTATCGTTCTTTCTTCTCATCGCACACATCAAAACAGTTCGTTTTGAACTAAAGGTCTTATCGTTCTTTCTTCTCATCGCACACATCAAAACAGTTTGTTTTGAACTCAAGGCCTTATCGTTCTTTCCTCTCATCGCACACATCAAAACAGTTCGTTTTGAACTAAAGGCCTTATCGTTCTCTCCTCTATTTTTTATTTCTTAAAAAAATGCTTTTAGGTACTTGTAATATATTTCTCATTTTAATTTCAACCGTACAGTTTTCATTTTATTCATTTCTCTCTTTTGTTTGAGGAAAGCATTCTTAAAAAAAAAAAAAAAAAAAAAAAATGAGACAGTGGAATAAATTTAGGTCGAACTTTATTTATTAGCTTTCTAGTTTCCCAAATATTTTTTCTCTCGTTGTCGATAGCAAGTTTTATACGTACACTAACTTGCCTTCTCTACGGCCTGATAACTGATCATTTTCATTTTGCCGGCGACAAAATAATTGAAATATAATCTTTTACGTTTGGAGTACAAAGATCCCGAAATTAAAAATCACGATGTCCTTGGTATAGTCTCGCGTCAGTCAATGAAATTTTCCTCATTCCTCCTACAGAGATTAGCCCTTATCTTTTTCTAAAAAATTTCCATCATGTATCCTACTACTGCAGAAGCCATTAGGTGACCCCTTTCAATTGCCTACTAAAAAATGATATACCACATAAAATCCAAAAATTCATTAGAATAAACTTTGTACAGTTTGTAAAAAGTTACCTAATATTTTACGATTCCTCTTAGAAAAAACTGACCGGTATTCGAAGTACTACCTTTAAGAGACCTGAGACAGAAGAACGAGAAATAATAAATTAAAGCACGGGATACACAGCAACAACAATAAACCTGGCCCCAATAATAGATATCACAACATTCATAGGCGGAATTTTTTGGAAGAGTGGGAGGAACTTTTTTCAATGATAATTTTTTTGCGAGATGCATTAACACAAATATTAATACTTTTTGTTTACATTTACATTGGAATGTTCTACAAATAAATGAAAGTACTGAACGAGGGAGGGAGAGGGAGAGAGAGAGAGAGAGAGAGTACCAATATTTTTTTGTGGTCAATTATTTCAAAGGTTCATTTTTGTAAATAATAAACCAAAATACCTCTTTATTTATTCACCCTTGAATTGCTTTGAGGGATTTATTTCGTTTTATGTCCCAAACTTACCTGAACAGAAAATTTCAAACAAATTGTGCAGCCATTGAACAATTCTTGTTTTAAGTCCTTGTACATTTTCTATTATATTCATAATTAATTAGATTCAAATGTTGGACCCATATTTCTGGACAGCCATCTTTTGAGGCTGTTCTATTTATATATGTCGTCTGTTGACAAATTCAAAATGGTTCACGACCACAAGAGCCGAAACCAATTTTATAGGTACACATTGTCAATTGTTTTCAGGGTAAATAATCTCTGTTTTAATAATAAATAATTTTTTAATAAATAATCATCTGAAATTTAAAGAAAGGAATCATCAGATATTCCAACTTTGGTTCTAGAAAAAATCCTCGAACATCTCGCTGGTATTTAAAGAAGAATTACCATCAGGAGCGAAACTTTCCTATCCATCCTGGAAGTCGGTCAACCGTGTTTGATTCGGAGAGACACGGTGTAAGAGGAACCTTGTGAATTGGGGTTTCTCAGTGGAGGACCTATAAGAAAGTGGTGTAAATTGACGAGCCATCTTTTGACCTTTGATTATTGGAGCTATTTCATTGAGTTGTCATTTGCGGTCATGGAATAAGTAATGTACAGTGAAAATTATCATCAACAGAACTAATATTATTATCATAGTTTAACAGCCATGGGGCTGGTTTGCAACAACACGCCATGAGTTGTTGCTACTTGAGAATCCTCACGGATAATGGGAGATATATCTTCTATTACCCAGCATGCATATATTTTACAGCGTGTCATTCTGGGACGCGCTGTATAATAGATTTTGTGTCTACATACATTTTTCCTGTTGCAACCCCCAAAATTTCTAGCCAGCTACTTACGCTTCTCTTGTATTTCAACTTTCCTCATTCAAATTACAGTTCATAGTCTCTATTTGAACGGTCTTTCCAAGCAGCTTATCATCTTCCTCTTTATTTTTTGTCTCCCTGTCCTGTCGTCATTCCATTCTGTTTCCTGCTCCCTATCAATACCCCCCAAATGAGCAATTTCCATCAGACCACCCAAACTCCTCACAACTTTATTTTGAGCTATGTTTTTATAATTACTTTCCGGAATACATATTCTTCATCAACAGCATCATTTATCTTCCTTCGTGTTGCGGTCTCTCTCTCTCTCTCCCAATTTCTTCCATTAACTCTTTTAACTATTTCTCCCAAAGTCTTCTACAACATCTATATCTTCGTCTTTTATTCTTCCTCCAAGTCGACAAATTTTCAAGTTCTTTTATTCGAAAACAATAAAGACACACCCCTCTCCTTGACACTACAATATCCATTTATTTGTATGTTCCCTCTTAAAATCAACGGTTTTCCTCATTAGGTTTGGAAAACTGCATTCATCTATTTATGAGTGGCATCATGGTATCTGATGGGGTCCAGATGTATGCAACATCAACTGCAGATAATTTGTAGTCTCCTGCTAAAGTTTTTAATTGTCATCATACATCTGTTCTTGGTGGCTGATAATTGGCATGGGCCCCCGGGAACCATGACAATCACTGCAGTATATCGACGTCAGTAACACAAAAAATGAATTGCAATCATAATGATATTACAGAGTTGCTTTTTGTGTATGACTTACTTTTCCTCATGTATGAATGAATTGTCTTCGGTTGGAAGTTGGAAAGATAGTAGGTAGAAATATTAATTTCACAATAATATGTTTGTCCTAGTGCGTTAAATAGGCCATTGTGAAGACCTTTATTTATCACTCATAATGTGCCCCTTCTTTGAAACTATTATGGGGTTAGCCAGTTGAAAATTCAAAAGATTATAAATATATATATTGGCCTTGTTTTACCCCGGCAAATATTAAGAAACATTGAAAGCAAATCATATGATTACAAGAATCAATCAAATTTGTGCAGGGTTTTATTTCAGAAACGGCAAGGGGTAGAATTCGAAATTTAGCCAGTCTGTGAACTGGTATGTTCCTAACTTCAATTTAAAGGAATTGTACTCTTTAGAATGCATTAATTTTTTGCGATGATATTAGTTCTGGAAAGGATATCGTTTCCAACCTTGCCCTTGTCGCTTTTTACGACCGGCATGGACTTGGGTGCCTTGGAAGTATTCTTTTTAAATCCATTTTACCCATGAAGAAAGCAAGGAGAAGCTACTGCATTATTTCCTTCCTATGTCTCCTATGATATAGGAAGGAGGATCGGAAACGATGTATGTTCCATTACCCATGCAGAAAGCAAGAAGACCTATGATAATAATATTAGTTCTCTTGACGATAATTTTTATACAGAAAATTCTTGTATCTTGTCTCTGATGATGGGTTAAATAAATTGTATTCTAAACCTAATATTTACTTTTCGATTGAAAATTTCTCTTTCCTCCGGCCCTACTGTGAAAGAAATGAGATGTTCGATGTTTTTCCTCTTTACTTTTTTTTGCGATTTTTTTTCCTTAATTAGATTACATTACATAGTTTATCATAAATCACCACCTTACTTCAGACTTTCTACCCGAAAATGGCCGTTTTCTAAACGGATTAATTTTAACCTATAGAATTAAAATGAGATACCTATGACTTTCTTTGTCAGCTGATTCAAAAAGATAAATCCTTTATAAATAAACAATCAGTGAAAATTTACATCGAAGCTCAACAACAGGGAGCGTATTACGGGGTGTAACAAAATTACACTTTAGACCTCTCTAATTCCACCCCTATTTTTTTGTTGTTGAAAAAATGTTTTACCTCACTTTATTTTGACTTTTATTTAAATAAAAATTATTTCTAGATTTCCATTTTAATTTGTTGAGTAATTGATACCTTCAAGAGAAGTCAATTCTGGTGGGTCGGACCTGGATCTAATCATAACAATTCTATTGGTAATGGCCGGTTTCTCAAGATTTTTACAGAATTTTAAAATGCTAAACCGTTCAAAAGTTATGAGGGTGTGACCGGTTCTTGGACATGCTGTATAATATATTGTGTGTCCAGATTTTCATTGTGGTATTGAATTTTGTATACAAAATGAAATCTTTTTTGCTTACCTACATTTTTCGATTGACAGTTTTCGAGATAGTTTTATTCTTAACGTGCTCTTAGTAAGACATATCTAGCATTGTGGCACGTCTATTTGCAAATACTTGTGCATAAAACCTTGATGTTTCACTTAAATGGGCTTGCCAATTAAACTTCATATGTTAGATATCTCTTAGTACCTACTAAAAATTTTCTAGTGTCAATTGCACGTCAAGCTGAAAAATTTCTCGAAAACTGTAAGTCTTCAAAAAAATGTTTATAAGTAAAAAAGATTTCAATTTTAAAATACCACAATAAAAATGGTTTTACTTGACATAGTATCCCAATTTAACCAACTTAAGAAATATAGGGTTCTATTTGAAAAAAACAAAAAGTTGACCTTAAAATAACCTTGAAGCCGAGAAAAAATTCAAGATCACCATTAAAATTAAAGGGAGTTTGTACGGTAAGTTTTCTTCCTATCTCTAACGGTTTCCGAGATATATGACTAAATCCTTCAAAATGACTCACCCTGTAGACTATCGAGTTAAGGATATAATTAATTTTCTCTGCAACCTATCTCAAAACCTGATTTTCTGAGCCCCCTCCTTTTTTTCTGAAATGGTGGGGGGATCACCACCGGACAAAACATGGAGGGGAAACCAGAAAAATGATGGAATATGGTTTCTCTCGTATTGTATGTTCTAGGTTCTCATTTATTTTTTACAAACTAAAATGAACGTTCTCTTTTTTTAATAAAAAATAAACAAAGTTTGTTTTTTGCTGTAAGCTCTTCTATTTGAAATTCGTTCAAAAAAATTGTATTTAAAATATCTGTGAGATTCAAAAGAATTCAGGGCCTGTTAAAAATGAGAGAGCTGAAACATTGGTAACATTAACTTGGCTGGCCACAAAAACATTTTTGAATTTTGAATCACAAAATGAAATGAACTCGATTTGAACCCAAATGAACCCTTTTTAGTTTAATTTGAACCCCAACAGTTAGGCCGCTATGAGAACGTTTTGGTGGGCCAGCCAAGTTAACGTTAACTTGGCTGGCCCATTTTTTTATTTTCAACTTTTCAATTTTTTTTTTTTGTATAAACGAAATGAACTCGATTTGAAACCCTCAGAACTGCAATATTTTTTTTTCTAACCCAAGCAGGGCCGGAGATATGGGACCGTTTATATCTGCCAGGGGAAAATATTTTTTTTTTTTATTTTCAAATTTATTTTTTTTCTTTATGTAAACGAATTTTTTTTTCATTCATTTTTTTTCTAACCCAAGCAGGGCCGGAGATATGGGACTATTTAGGTGGGCCAGCCAAGTTAAATATTTTCCCCTGGAAGATATAAACGGACCTATATTTCCGGCCCTGCATGTGTTAGAAAAAAAATGATTGCAGCAATTCTACAATATTATTATTTATATTGCTTGACATGGTTCTGAAGGCCTTTGGCAACTTTATAAACCTTTAAGATTAGATATGCTCGTACGAGTATGATGACAACAATTGAAATCTTTACCAAGAAAAAGAACAACAACTTTACAGCTTCAGCTTCTTACATCGGCGTTTCCGATGCGTAGCTGGATGTTGATTGAAGAAGGAAACAATGCTATCTACAGCTGATATTGTTATTGCTACAGAAATCTAAACAAAAAATTGAGATTTTAAAAATGCAAAGTCCCTAAAAAGGGCCATATCAGTCAAATATCTCGGATTCTATTGGAGATAAATAAAATGTTATTGCTATGCAGAAATTAAACAAAATGGAGATTTTTAGAATTCGTAGGCCCTAAGAAAGGGCCATAACAGTTAAATATCTTGGATTCTGTTGGAGAAAAATAAAATGCTATTGCTATGCAGAAATTTAACAATTTGGAGATTTTACAAATGCATAGGCCCTAAAAAAGGGCCATAACAGGCAAATATCTCGGATTCTGTTGGAGACAAAAAAAAAATCCATACTAATATTATAAATGCGAAAGTAACTCTGTCTGTCAGTCTGTCTGTCTGTCTGTATGTATGATACGCTTTCACGCTTAAACTACTGAACCGATTTTGATGAAATTTGGTATGGAGATAGACTAAACTTTAGGAATGGACATAGGCTACTTTTGGGGTTGAAACTATAAACGGCCATGCCTCTAAGGCGCCAAGCGAAGCGGGCGTATCCTGCTAGTCTATAATATTCTCTTAAAAAATCAAGATATTAAGGTCATGATGAGCCCGATCTATCATTTTATTAAAGTTCTAGGTCAAAGCATGCCAAGCAAGAGATACTCGTAGTTGAGAAAATTTGCACAATATTTTTTTCTTAGCTTTTCTTTTAGTTTGTCCCTGATATTTTTGTCCTGTTTTTTTTACATTCATACATCCCCTTTTGTGCTCTTAGTAGGTTGCTAGTTACGTGCAATATTAAAGAAAGGGTAAATAATAGCTGGGAGCTAGTTGGGCAGATGATGATGTTTAATACCAGAAAGTACATCATACTGTAGAAACTCTAAAGGGTGAGGCATTCTGAGGAGCGTCATATTATCTATATATATAAAAGGTAAATAATAGCTGGGAGGTAGTTGGGCAGATGATGATGTTTAATACCAGAAAGTACATCATACTGTAGAAACTCTACAGGGTGAGGCATTCTGAGGAGCGTCATATTATCTATATATATAAAAGGTAAATAAAAGCTGGGAGGTAGTTGGGCAGATGATGATGTTTAATACCAGAAAGTACATCATACTGTAGAAACTCTACAGGGTGAGGCATTCTGAGGACCGTCATATGTCGGATAAATTCCGATGTTTTATTTTTTGAAACCTTATATCTAATATTGAAGTTTATTTTCTTATTTTCTTTGAAACTAAGGACGTAGAAAAAAGGTTCAATATCCCATCTCACTCTCCCATAAATTTCAAAAAAGAGCCCACAGGGTAGCATTTTGCGGCCTTACATGTTACTCGATGTTATACTGGGATTAAATTTTCTTACATTAAAATGAAATTCTGTACACTGAAGGATAATAAAATTAAGTTTTCTATCATTTTATTCAACCAAAAACGTGAAACTCTATTCATCATCATCATCACAGGTTAACAGCCGGGGGACTGGCTTGCCATGAGTTGTTGATACTTGAGAATCCTTATGCCGGGTCCACACTTGGCGAACATGAACATTCACATGCTTTATCTGAACGCTGTGTTCACTAATTGTAATTCAATTTTTTAATTCTCTCTCTCTCTCTCTCTTCGTATTTTCCGAATTTTCCACTCTGGCCTGGATTCAAACCCTTCACTTCCGGCTTAGTAGTCAATGCTCTTGACCACTCGGCCACCGTGATCGGAATTTTACAATTATTACTTTCTATTATATTACAAAAAAATTCTTAATTAATTATTTTAACAATAAAATTAACAAAATCTACCTAGATATCAAAACGAAAAAGAGAAAAACAGCTCGTCTAGTCTCCGAGAAATGAAATCACACTAAAATAGATTCGTATGGATGTTCAGATGCCGTCCACACATTAGTAACAAACATCCAAGAAGTTCAGTAGAAAACCGACAACCTCACGGATAACGAGCTGAACGATGCCGTCCACACATTAGTAAGAAACATCCAAGAAGTTCAGTAGAAAACCGACAACCTCACGGATAACAAGCCGAACGATGCCGTCCACACATTAGTAACAAACATCCAAGAAGTTCAGTAGAAAACCGACAACCTCACGGATAACAGCTGAACGATGTTCAGATGCCGTCCACACTTGCGAATAGTTCTTTTAGACTGACATGGATTTGGGTGCCATGAAAGTATTCTTTTCAAGTCCCCCATCCACAGGAGACATAGGAAGAATATAATGCAGTAGCTTCTCCTTGCTTTCCGAAGCAATTCTACTTAGATTATTTACAATATTTTAAAAACGTTTAAAAAAAAACAGACCTAAATTTTAGTCCCTTCCTCAGATGTAACCAACCCGGTTACAATCTGTTATATCCTAAATAGTTCGGGAGCTGGCTAGCCATATCTTACCTCATAAGGTATAAAATTTTTGACCCGTGGGCTGGAAGTGCATCGGTGGGGTAATGTCAAAACCCGCTTTCTTAGTTGCCAGACCGGGGGCGTTTAGAAGCTACAGACCCGCCAAAAATCGAAATTGGGCCAAAAATTACCTCATAAGGTACACGAAAAAAACAAATTCCGAAATGATC